>CM072937.1:34530800-34855800 GCA_036971965.1 Nyctalus aviator | reverse complement strand
AGGGGGCTCTGACCCGGGAGCTTCCAGCAGCTCCTCTGCCCAGCCGGGCTGCCACCGCTGTTCCTGGCTCCCAGTATCTCCTCTCTGTCCTCCCAGTCCTGTTCCCTGTCCCCACCTCTCCCTTATCTCCCCCTGAACTAGCAGGACTCCCAGAGCCAGTTCCCAGGCCCAGCTGGTCTGGAGCGGAAGATAAGAATGATGCCTTCCGGCTCCCACTGGGTCCCCGTGGGGGAGGACGCTCAGCCGGCCCAGCGCCTTCCTGCCCCGGAGGGGGCAGCAGAGCGGGAGGCACATTCCCCGGGGCCCAGAGCACTGCCCTGAGGTCGGCAGTCTTGGCCCCCCTTCTGGGGTCTCTTGAGAGGTGAGGATGGCCTCGCGGGCCTCCCGCCTTTGAGCAAGATGCTTTCCAGTCCCCTTCCCGCCGCTCTGCTTCGGAACCGTTATCTCAGGAGGCCGTTATCTCAGGAGCGCGGAGGAAGCGGAAGGCCAGGCCCTCCGCCCAGTCTGCATTTCCTGGCCGTGGGCGGAAAAGCGTGCCCTGCCTCCGGCCTCCCCGCGCCCAGTCCTAGGTGCTCACTTCCTGCCTCAGTGTCCCCCCCACCCCCTCCATCACCGCACATCAGCACCCTCCCTCCGGCCAGGAAGGGCAGGGGAGGGTCCCGGGGCACAGTGCCGTCACTGACACAAAGGAGACACACAGGCCGGTGTGAGCCCCCAGCCAGGACCTTTAATTGATGTCTCTGTCCCTGCCTCCCCACCCGAGCCCCAGATGACATATTTACAAGATGCTCTTTGGAGCCAGTTCCAGGCGCAGGCCGGTGCAGCCTCTCACCGCCCCTGGGCACTGCCAGGGTCCGGGCCGGAGGATGCAGACAGCTGGGAGCCACCAGGACTGGTCACAGGAAGTTAATTCTCCACACCCTCACCCCACCCGCCCCGCCCCGCCCCACCCCATCCCCACCCCCACGCACGCACAGCCAGGGCCGTGTGTGCCGAGGTATTCACACTTGTGCGGAGATGCGGCTCCAAATGCTTGTGCCGGACGCACCGGCCACCTGTGCGCACGGGTGCGCCACCAGAGGGCGCCGTAAGGTATCGCAGCCACAGTGCAAACCCACCCCCGCCCTCCTGCCCCAGCCTGAGGGGGGCTGGTGCAGCAGGACTGGCAAGAGGGGTACTCCACACATCCTTCTTGCTTGGGCAGTGCCAGCTGAAGCTCAGTATCAGGACCCAGCCACCCGGAGGGCGACCGTGGGTCTCAGTCCCCGTTTGCCCTGAGGGAGCCTTCTCCTCCAGGATTCCTCTTCAAAGATGCCCCAGAAGCAGGGGGACTGAAACCAGCAGCCCAAAGGCCCCGGGGTTTGGAGATCCCTGCTGCGTGGGGGTGGGTTCCCTGGGGAGAGGGCCTCCATTCTTTGTGGCTTTCATCCGTAGGTAGTTTGACCGCCATCCTGCCCCTGCCGGCTGGTCTTCCAGAGCTCCTGCCCCGAGCGAGGGCCACGAGGGAAGGCCACGGGCAGGACGTGGTGGAGGAGGGCTGAGGAGCTCCACCTGGCCTCCGCCTGTCCGTCCCTGCCGTGGGCGGGCGTCAGAGGCCATGGGGAAGCAACTGTAAACTTACTGCTGGGCCCTGGGATCGGAAGCAGGGGGATGGGTGTGACGGGGCCTTGAGGGGTTCTCTAGAAGCTGAGGATCCTACAGGAGACCTGCCTTTTCCTACCTCCTTACGCACATCGCAGGCAGAGCCCCCCCCCAGCCTTCCCGCCTGGGAGAGTCCCCCTGGGAACAGAGGGGCCGCCTGGGACCTCTGGGCCACACCAGGGGGCATCTAAACCCTGAGTCAGCCCCAGAACCACCCTCCCAAAAGGGGGAAGGTGCCTTCTGATTTCAGGGCCTATTTTGTAGACCCTCGGACACACGCAGCCTGGCGAGGACAGCAGGAGGGCCGTTCAGAGTTAAAGACAGCGGGGCCACGTGGTCGCCGTGCCCATCACCGGGCGCGGGCACGGAACAGGCAGCTTTGGTTTGAATCAGCACTCAGACGTCTCTCGGAGGGGGGAGCGAGCGAGGAAGCCGGCCCCTGCCTGGCAGGGGGGCGTCTGCGTTCAGAGAAGAGCCCAGTGTGGCCGTCCCGGGCAGCCCTGTCTCAGCTCCTCCAGCCCCCCCGCCCTCCCCGATTTCACATCACTCCACCCTGGCCTGGCCCGGCACCCCCCCGGTTACATTCTTCCGCTAAGGTTCAGTTTTGTTTTGCCTGGTAAAGGTAGATTTCAGCCCCTCTCCCTAGGTCCCGGAAAGCTAAAGCCCTGCCCCAGCCGCCTGGCTCTGAGGGGCCGGCCCAGGCGGGGACTGGGGCGGGGGGGGGGGGCCTCCAGCCCTCCCTCGCCGCCGGAGCCGGGGTCTGATGATGGAAGCTACATCCACCGGGAGAGGTGGTGTGAGGCCGGGGCCGCAGGAGGTGGGGTGGGGGACCACCAGGGAAACGGTCCCCCTGACGGTGTGAAGGGCAGGGCCCAGCCCCCGACCCACACCCCACGGGGCGGGGGGCGGGCAGGCTTGGCCCGGAAGACATTGCATGGAGCCTCCCTCCGTGGGCGGTGGAGGCAGCCTCGGGGGTCATGGCTGAGCTGTGGGCGCCAGGCGCGGAGGGAGGGGGTGCACTTAGGCACCTCCGGACCTGGAAGGGAGAGGGGGTGTGAGGGGACCATGTGGTGGGGGGGGACCCCAAGCCGGGCCCTGGGGGCAGCGAGTCAAAGGCTGGCCGGGGAGGGGGCTGGCAGGAGCTCAGACAGCGGAGACATGAAAGACAAAACAGATGGATGCAGAGGCAGGCTCCCTTCCGGGGGGGGGGGGCTGCGGAGAGGGGGGGGCACAGCTCCAGCGTCTGTCTCCCTGGCCAAGAGGGGTGTGGCCATAGGAAGAGCAGGGCCGGAGGAGTGGCTGGGCCAGAGGAGGTGGCAAGGGCAGGCTGAGGACTCTCCCCCCTCCACCCCTGCAATGATGGGGCGGGGGCAGTGGGGTTGGGCGGGGAACCAGCCCTTTGCTCCGTCCACAGATGCGAGGTGACAATGAGATGGAGACAGGCACAGCGGAGGGGGACGTGGCCAGCGTCACACTGCCCCCTGCTGGGTCGGGTCATACCTTCCTCGCCGGATGTTTCTTCAGGAGACAAGCACAGGACAGGCGGGGAGAGAGGAAAAGGGGCCATTGGCGACCTCCTCCTCCTCTCAGGGAGGGCCCTGGGGCTGGACACTGTGACAGGCCCAGGGAGAGGGACCGGGCCTGGGGCTGGACACTGTGACAGGCCCAGGGAGAGGGACCGGGCCTGGGGCTGGACACTGTGACAGGCCCAGGGAGAGGGACCGGGCCTGGGGCTGGACACTGTGACAGGCCCAGGGAGAGGGACCGGGCCTGGGGCTGGACCCTGAAACGCACTCACTGGGTGGCCCGGGGTCTCAGGTCCCTCCTTAGTGCACCGAGGGAGCGAGACCCGCTCCAGGGCCTGACCGGCGCCCACAGAGCCCTGTAGGCTGGGTGGGGGGGCAGAGGGGGCGGACACGGCCCTGTCTGGGCAGCCCTGCTCAGCAGCTCTGTGGCTGGATCACACTGAGGCCCCGTTGTCTCATTTTTCAAGAGAAGCTGGGAGTCAGCATGGTTCACGGGAAATATTTGGGTTTTTAAAATGTGAGCCCCTGATTTTTTGAAATGTTAACGCAAGACCCGTGTCTGGCTTGGACCACGGTGTCAGAGCTCCGACCTAGGGAATCTCTCAGAGGGG
Organism: Nyctalus aviator; assembly: GCA_036971965.1. NCBI lineage: Eukaryota > Metazoa > Chordata > Mammalia > Chiroptera > Vespertilionidae > Nyctalus > Nyctalus aviator. The sequence goes on along the minus strand of CM072937.1, from coordinate 34,852,022 downwards.
CCCGTCCGCTAACCCCCGGGGCGCGAGGGGGTGGGGGGCAGGGTCTCTTACTTAAACCCCCAGCCCGTGCCGCCCAGGACGATGGCTGCCACCAGCACGGCCCCGGCGATGGAGCCGATGATGATGTTGGTGCCGCTGGGACCTGCGGGGGAGGCGGGCGCGGTTGGCAGGGGCCGGCGTGGCCGCGGGGCAGGCCGAGCCCCCCGCGGCCGGCGGCCTCACCCTTGTATTTCTCCGTCTCCCCCGTGGGCGGGGCGGTGGGCAGCGGGTTGTGGATGCTGCAGTCTTTGCCCGTCCAGTCTGGCTGGCAGATGCACTTCCCCTCGTTGCTGCAGACCTGGGGGGTGGGGGGGTCACCGTGAGCGGCCCCGTGCCCTCCGGGCAGGCCCGCCCCCCGGCCCCCGGCAACCCCCCCCCCCCCGGCCCTGGGCACCCACCCCGCCCCCGGCACCCACCCCGCCCCCGGGCACCCACCCCGGCCCCCGGGCACCCACCCCGGCCCCGGGCACCCACCCCGGCCCCCGGGCACCCACCCCGCCCCCGGGCACCCACCCCGGCCCCCGGGCACCCACCCCGGCCCCGGGCACCCACCCCGGCCCCGGCACCCACCCCGCCCCCGGGCACCCACCCCGGCCCCCGGGCACCCACCCCGGCCCCCGGCCCCCCACCCCGGCCCCCGGCCCCCCACCGGCCCCGGGTAACCCCCCTCCGGCCCCCGGGCACCCACCCCGCCCCCGGGCACCCACCCCGCTCCCCCCGGCACCCACCCCGCTCCCCCCGGCACCCACCCCGCTCCCCCCGGGCACCCACCCCGCTCCCCCCGGCACCCACCCCGCTCCCCCCGGGCACCCACCCCGCCCCCCGGGCACCCACCCCGCCCCCGGGCACCCACCCCGGCCCCCGCGCACCCACCCCGGCCCCGGGCACCCACCCCGTGGTGGGAGCAGACGCGGCGCTCCCCGCTGCCCGGGCAGGCGCTGAAGTTGAAGGCGGCGGCGGGCAGGCAGCGGTGGTCCAGGCACAGCATGTTGGGGCCGCAGGCCGTGCCGTCCTCCACGTAGCTCAGGTCCGAGCCGTCCGCCAGCTGCACGTGGCCGCCCCTGGGACACAGCACGGCGGCTCCGCACTGCTCCCCGCCCCCTCCCACCCCCTCCCCGGCCAGGGTCCCCCCTCCCCCCGCCCACACCCCTCCCCCGCACGTGCTCCCTGCCCCCTCCCACCCCCTCCCCGGGCCAGGGCCAGGGTCCTGACCCCCCCCCCCAGCACAGCGGCCCCCTCCGGCCAGGGCCCCGCACCTGCAGTCCAGCTCCTTGCCCTGGTGGTAGAAGGTGACGCTGCTGATGTCGCCTCCGAGGTCCCCCAGCCGAGGCGCTCCCGAGATGTTGACGCAGAGGAGGAAGCCGCAGAGCACGTCCCTGGGGGAGGAGGGGGGGGGCAGCGAGTCCCACGTCTGACCCCTGACCCAACGTGATTCGCCTCCTCCCCACACCCTGGTTGCTTTTTTTTTTTTTTTTTTACGAATTCTCCCATCGGGACTCATGGGCATAGCCTAGCACAGTGGTCGGCGAACTGCGGCTCGCGAGCCACGTGCGGCTCTTTGGCCCCTCGAGTGTGGCTCTTCCACAAAACACCACTGCCTGGGAGGGTCTATTTTGAAGAAGTGGCGTTGGAAGAAGTTTAAGTTTAAAAAAATCTGGCTCTCCAAAGAGATTTCAGTGGTGGCACTGTTGAGAGGTGGGTCTGTTGGCGGATGAGTTTGCCGGCCACTGTGACCCAGAAGAATCTTTGGAAACAAACAAACGCCGGAGCGGGGACTCACTGCTTGCTGCACGGGGCCCAGCCTGAGCCCTTGCGCCCGCAGTTGCCGCGCTCCGTCCCCTCCACGTTCAGCTTCTCGTAGCAGAAGCGGTCGGCGGCCACTGCAGAGAGACGGCCCGAGACTCACCCCGTCACAGACCCACCCGCACCGGGTCTGCCCCTCCAGCCCCCGGGGACCCGCGAGCCGGGGAGCCGCACGTTTGGTGGAGGGCACGGTTAGCCAGAACCTGCCCCCTCCCCGGACTCCCGATCCTGGGTTCTCCAGAGGCCCCTCTCCACCCAGCCAGACCCACCGCGGCCCCACAGGGCTTGGCACTGCCGGTCCCGGGTTTTGCAGCGGCCTCCGTAGCAGCGGCCCTAAGGGGTTAAGAGACAAAGGGGACGGACACACTGAGGGGTCAGAGTGGAGGCCACAAACAGTACTGAGCCCGGCGCTGGGGGGGGGGGGGAGCCCCACACCAGCATACCTGTTCGTGATCGCAGTAGTAACCGTCCAGTTTGTGCAGGTTGGGGGGACACTGCAGAGAGAGGGGCTGGACTGAGCAGAGCGGCCCCGGGACTGAGAGGCGAGGCTGGCCCCAGGGAGGAGGGAAGGGGAGGCCTAATGCCCCCCAAGTGGGGCTCACGGTCGGGTTCCTCCATGTCAAGGACAAAGAAAGGTCTGGATTGGAGGTCAGGTGGTACAGGTGGCTCCCGTGTCCTGCCCCTCCTTCCCAGGGCCGGGAGAACTAAATGCCCAGGAACTAAATGCCCGGGAAGGACTGCAGAGATAGATGTTCACTAACATCGTCATCCCCTCCGACCCCTAGCACACCCCGGGGCCGCCGGGAACACCAGTCAGACTGCAGATACTGGTTCATAGCGGAAAGAGGGAAGCCAGGAGGCAGAACCACCCTTTCTCAGATGAGGAAACTGAGGCTCATCAGCGGCGGCGACGCCAGCAATGGAACAGAGGGGTGCGAGCCTCGCCCCGACACAGCAGAGCGGTGGGATGAGGGGCCGCCCCGCCCCGGGTTCTGGGGGCGCCGGCCCGGCCAGCAGACCTGGCTGGAGTCGCCAGTACAGGTCTCCGCGATGTCGCACTCATTCACGGCCTCCCGACAGGACACGCCCCGCGGTTCATACTAAGGAGAGAAAGGATGCGTTTCCGGGCTCCGGCAGGGCTGGGCCCCCCGCCCCCCATCCTGCCCCGAGGTCTGGTCTGTGATCCCGCCGCCCACGGCTCCCCGCGCCCGGCCCCCCTTCACCCCGGCCCGATCCCGGCTCCGCCCTCCCGCTCCTTCTCAGCAAGTGCCCCGCCCACAACAGCCCCGCACGCCCCGCCATTCTCCTTCCCCATTGGTGCGCGCTTCGCCCCCAAGGCCCGCCCACTCGTGTTGGCCCGCCCCCAGCTGCTCCTCCGCACTAAGTCCCGCCCCTTGTCCAATCGTCAGCAGCGGGGGCCCTCCTGGTCCCGCCCCCTTCCCCCTCACCTTGCAGCGGCGGCAGCAGAGCCCGTCGCTGCACATGGCGTCGTGGGTCAGGGTGCACTTCTTGCAGCAGTTCCCGCCCGCTCGGCTGCACTCCTGGGGGGCGCGGGGAGAAGGGGAGGGAGGGAGGCCGGCGAGCCCGGGCCCTCCCCACCTGGGTCCTCTTTCGCTACCCCCCCCCCGGCGCCCCCCCTCCACCCTCCCGGGTTCCCCGGCTGCCAGCGGGCGCGGGGCGCTCACCTGCACGGAGCCGCAGTCACACTCCTCCCCCGCCTCCACGAAGCCGTTTCCGCACTCGGGGGGGTCCAGGAGCTGGACGGGGCCCACGGGTCAGGGGTCGGACTGGGACCCGACCCACGTTCCCCGTTCGCACGTCCCCCGCCCTGGGGCCGGTACCTTGAGGGGCTTGTTGAAGAGGCAGCTCCCGCCGCCCTCCTGCAGGAACTGGTTGTACTCATCGATGCTGCAGCGCGAGAACTTGCGGGGCAGGTAGAACCTGGGCAGGCGAGAGGAGCCGGTGCCGCTGGGTCCCCGCCCGCGCCTTCCCTTCCAGCCCCTTCTCAAGATGGGGGGTGGGCTGCACCGGGGACTCGGTCACCCTGTCGCGGAGGCTGAGGATCTGTGTGCACGGAGACTGCACAGACATCCTCCAGCCTGCCCGTCTAGCGGGGCGGCTGGGCCACGGCCCTCGTGTCCCCTTCCTGCGAGGACTCCGAGAGCCAGAAGCCGGAGCGCCAGGAGGAACAAGGCTTTGGCGGCGCCTAGTGGCGACAGTGGGCACTACAGCCTGGTTAGTTTCGGAGTCTCGCAGGGGAATCTGGGTCTCCCTGTGCAGGGTCCCATAGAAAACTGGGTTTTGTGGAATCCCGAGTGGTCCTGACAGCTGGACCTCTTGAGGCCACTAAGTCCACACTGTCACCCAGTGCTCTTCCGGGACTCTCCTCGTCCAAAGCCTTCCCCTGATTTGTTCCCCAAAACTCACCCAGTGTCCTCCATGATGCAGCCCAGCCAGTTGTCCGGACACTTGCAGTCCCCTAAGAGGTGAGGCAGGTTATATGAAGGAGGGTGGATAACAGCGCCCCCCACCCTGCACCCCTTTCACTTCTGGGACGTCTGGGTGTGGGTCAGGGCTGGCTGTGGGGTCTTCACCGGTACCTGCTGAGCTCCGGTGCTTATTCCACATCATGCCCAGGTTTTGCCCCAGCGTCTGGGCCAGGGTCACCGCCATGGCCCCCATATTGTCGTACTTGGGGCGAGAAATATGGAGCACAAAGATGTTCACATCCCTCCGAAAGGCAGAGGGCTCACGCCCTCAGCTCTCCCACCCCTGCCCCAGCTGTGCCCCTACCCTGCTCACCTCATTCACACCCCCGCCCCTGGCCAGAGAGCAGATGCCTCCCACGTAGGCAGCCCCGCTACTGGTGCTCTGGAAGGTTCTGCCCCTGGAAGGGAGAGGGTGGTCAGCAAAGCCTCCTGCCCTCCCCATCGTGGCTCCCGTGGGCGGTGAGGGGCAGACAGGAGCCTCCCCAACTACAGCCCCTCCTTGGGGAGGTCAGCATTGCCCTTCCGGCCAGCCTGCGTGACCTCAGGCAAACCCTGCCCCTCTTTGGGCTTGTCTGCCTATGAGCCAGAGGAGAGGTTCTCATTAGATCAGCTGTAACTGCAAGGGCCTTGTATCAGGAAGGGATGTGGGACAGTTTGAAAAGGGAAGAGCCAATAAAGGGGAGGAGATGGGCAGAAGTGGCCAGGGACAGGGAGAAGGGGCATCGACTTAAGATTTAGGGGAGGATGCCCGGCCTGTTGCAGGTGGCTGGGGGCAGGGACAAGGGAAGACCGACCAGTCCCAGATGCTGCACCATCTCCAGGCAGAGAGCAGGGGCTCAGTAACCCTGAGCTCTGAGCCACCAGCAGAGGCTGGCAGCATGCATTGGGGGGAGGGGGAGACTCACGAGAAGAGGTGGGTGGCATCACTGGGCTCAGGCAGGCCCTCCCGCCGATAGACCATGAGCCGGGCCAGGGTCTCCAGGAGGTCGTCCTGCACCTGGATCTTGTCCCCATCTGCCCATGTTTCCATGGCGACCAGCACTATCCGGGTATTGAGCTGCTCCTTGTACATCTGGGCCCAGATGGGAGAAGATGGGGAGAGAGCTGGAGGGGGGGAGTGGGGGTAGCGGGGGCAAGGCCGGAGGAGGGCTTCTGTCTGTGTGCTTCCAGGAAGTGGGGTTCGGTGGCTGACAGTGCCCTGGACTGCTCCCCCCGAGGATATGTGTGGCCGGAGGGGGGCCTGGGAGAGAGGGAGGGCAGAGGCGGGCTGCTCACCACATCCGCCAGGTTCACCACGGACTTGGCGAAGTTGCTGGTGAGGACCACGGACTGGCGCATCTGCTCAAACTGGAGGAAGCGCGGTGGATGGAGGGCCAGGCTGCTGCTGGCCCCCCCGCCCCCGCCCGCCGGAGCCGCCCCAGCCCCCCGCCGGGCAACTTACCAGCTGGTGGTCGTTGATCACGATCAGCTCCACGTACTTGGTCTCGCTGTGCACGGTCGGGTGGCCCCGGCGGACCTGGGTGGCGGGGTGGGCACTTGGAATCAGTCCCCTCCACGCCTGGCGTCATGGCCGAGCCACGGACAGACTTAGGGAGCCGGACCCCATCCGGGACAAGGCCAGCTCCCCCGGGCAGGGGCACCGCTCCTCCCCAGCCTTGGTCTGGGGGCAGGCAGCCTTGCTAGCCCGCCATGGGGACGCAGGGCATGAGGCGGGGGCTCCCTCCCAGGGATAGCTCCCCGGCCCCAGCCACATCGGCCTGAGCTCTCTGCCCCAGCCGCGGCTGGGGGTGTCCTGCTCTGGACCGCAGCCTGAGGTCTCTGCAGCCCGAGGTCTGTGCGGGCCCCATACCTGCCTTTTCCTTCTCAGCCTCGGCCGGTCAGGAGGAGCAGGACGGGCAGGGGCGGCGAACAGGCAGTCTGGGGGAAGGGAGAGGTGAGGGAGGCCCAGCCAGGCCCCGTCCCAGCCCCCCTTTTCCTCCTTTACCTGGTTCCCGGCATCCGATGGGGGCGGGGAGGAGGGGGGTCCGGTAAATGAGGTGGGGATGTGGTCCCTGGATGAGGGGAGATGAGTTCTTAGAAGGCTCTGAGCCCAGCTAGGCGGGGACAGCTCCAGTCTTCCCCCCCACCCCCCCCACCCCACCTCTGGCCAGAGTGACCCAGAACTGGCCAGAGCTCCCATGTCAGATCTGATCTCACAGATGCTCAGATTCCCAGGTCAAGACCTGGGGGCGCCCTGAGAGATCAGGGCAAAGGACACTGGATCCCAGAGGAAGGTTACTTGGGGGCCAGGGGGGACATTGGAGCTGGGGGCAGGGGCAGGGAATCAGAGCTGCGGTCACGGAGGGCAGTGAGGCTGAGGTTACCGGGGGAGGAGGAGGGGACAAGGACAGCCATCGGGATGAGCCTGGCAGGGCTATCGGAGGGAGCAGTGAGGGCTCACCTGGGCGGCCCCTCGAGGCCTGGCCATGTCTCTGGGCTCCACGATGTAGGTGAAGTTCCCGTCCGAGAAGACCCCACTGTGGAGAGAGAGGCGGCTCCCCTCCGGCCCCAGGCCCCAGGCCCCAGGCCGGGGCTGGAGGTGTCTCCCGGCCGCCCAGCCTCCCTCTCCCCCATACTCACTGCAGCCCTTGGCAGGTGGAGAGAGCAGCGAAGGAGTGGGGGTTCCCTCGGAGCCTCCCCTGGTAGTAGCAGTGGTCTCCGGCTCCCTGGAGGAGCGGAGCGCGTAAGCGGACGTGCCCCGGGCCCTGGCAGGAGGGGGGAGGACGGGGAGGGCCGCTGCAGGTGCCCCGCGCGCAGGTGCTGCGGCCTGGACAGCCCTGGTGTCACCGCCCGGCCCTACTCCCACCTGGCTGTTGCCCCCTCGGGGCCTCCCTCACCTCACCTACAAAGTGAGGTCGCTGGACCACCTCTGTGGTTCTTAACCATCTGTTAGGCTGAGGCCGGGCCCCCACACTCCTTTGGGAAGGACAGCATTCATAGAGCACCTGCTGCGTGCCACCCGGTCTGTGTCTGAGGAGCGGCGAACAGCGTGTCCTCCGGGCCCAGCCCTGCCCGCGGGTCCGAGGGGACCAGCCGCCCTCCCCCCGCTTCCTGCACAATTACTTGTGCTCCAGTTACTGACCGGGCTATTTATAGCCGCTCATTCATCCTGGCTGGGTCCCGGGGCCTCCGGGGCTGGCACCCAGTATCCCAAGCAGCCAGGGATCCCCAGGGCCTGGGTGCCGAGCAGACGGATGTTTCCCCAAAGGCCCCCTCCCGGAAGGCCTGGGGGTGGGGCAGGGAGGTGCCTGAATGCCTCCGCGCGGGCAGAGGGCCGTGGGCTCCGGCCTCTGGGGCTGAGCAGGGGGGGCTCCGGGCTCCGCTACCCTTTGATGTGCCACCCTGACCGCCACCCTCAGCACCGCGAGGTGGGGAGAAACAGAGGGCCCCGAGGGGCCAGGCCCACCCCAAGCGTCAAGCGCACGCACCCCAGACCCCGTCTCAGTGGCCTCCGGTCCTTTCATTCCCCCCGCCCTCTCCCCTCCGGGCGTCACTCACCGTGCTCCGCTGGGTCTTCCCCTGGCGGCTGAAATGGCGCTCCACGTACGTGGAGGAGAGGAGGTGACTGGAGCAGAGCGGGCAGGAGGAGGGAGCGGTCACGGGTGGGCCTGGGTCAGGCCTGCCTCCCGCCTCAGCTCCGATCCAGATCCCCTGCCCCGGCTCAGTCTCCCCCCCACCCATCCGGGGCCCACCCAGGCCGCGCCTAGCTCACCCGCCGGAGCCCCTCCTCCCAGGCTCAGGGCCGCACTCACTGGTTCAGCTCCAGGTCCAGAGTGAAGTTGGAGTTGAAGGCTGGGATGACGAAACTCACCTGGGCCAGGTGGACGGGCTGGGGGTGGGCAGAGGGCAGAGGGAGGGTCAACTGGGGAGGCCTGAAGGTGGGAACTGGGGAGTCGGGGAACCCCAGAACGGGGAGTAGCCCTGGGGAAGGGAGGGCCCAGTCCAGCAGCTGTGGGGGCCACTGATTTTGGGGGGAGATGCTTTGCATAAGACCCTGTTCCTGCTGAAACCGGTTTGGCTCAGTGGAGAGAGCGTCGGCCTGCGGACTGAAAGGTCCCAGGTTCGATTCCGGTCAAGGGCATGTACCTTGGTTGCGGGCACATCCCCAGTAGGGGGTGTGCAAGAGGCAACTGATCGATGATTCTCTCTCATCGATGTTTCTAACTCTCTATCTCTCTCTCTTCCTCTCTATAAAAAATGAATAAAATATATATTTTTAACAAAAGACCCTGTTCCTTCCCTGGGGAGTGTGCACATCTGGGCACAGCCCACTCTGCCCTCTGGGCCAGGGGCACAGTGTGCAGCGTAGGGGCAGGTGCCAGCACACTCTGCGGGGTCGGTCTCGGGAGCAGCCAGGACGGAGAGGGCAGCTTGGCCTGCTCACTACCTCGGGCCAGGCCCTCCCCGACGTTGGCAGGGCCCCACCCTCAGGTGGACTAAAGGGGGGTCCTCTGAAGTATTCCAGGTAAGGGGCCAACAGGAGATGGGGTGCAGTGCGACCCTGGGAACCTGCCTTCCGGCCTCCCTGCCCCGGCCCAGCCTCTGTTTCGGGATGAGGACCTCGGACTCTGCAGACCGGGGCGGAGTGGGCTGGAGCTGGCCACGGGCTCCTGGACGCTGGGGTGATGGGCTGCTGCCACCCGGTCAGGACAAAAGAACTTGGCTCCTGTACCCCAATTCCATTGCCCAAAGCAGCTCATCTTTAATATTTCAATCCCGTGGTTAATTTTTAAACACGGAAGTTTTCCTGATAAATTTTTCAGAGGGGCCTTCGCAGTGGGGCTGGGAGGCTCCAGGTTGTCATGACAACGCACCAGGCCCGAACAAGCTGACTGTGGGGGCTGGAGACTCCAGACTTGGAGCCTTGTGCCCAGAAGGGAAGCCGCCCCGAGACAAGAAGGGGCAGGAGGGTTTAGGTGGAGGGGGAGCTGGGCTCCCCGGCTCCCAGGTCCCACCCCAGGTCCTCCAAAGATCAGGGAGCACGGGAGAGGCTGGAGTTTAAGAAGACTGGAATGCAGGCCCCCTCCCACCCCTGGGCCAGGAAGAGGGGGGAATGTGTGCCTTCCCCTGGGGAGGAGCAGGCTGCGGGGCAGAAGGAAGCCCGGAGCCGTGAAATCCCACCGTCCCAGGCTGGCTGGCTTCCTCATCCACCACCTCGATTCCTACTGAGCCGCTATTCTGTGCCTGGCATCGTCCCAAATGCTTTTCACGTCTTATCAGATTTGATCTTCCCAACAACCCACTGGGGTAGATGCTACTGCGTTCCTTATCTGACAGATGGGAAACGGAGCCGGAGCCGCAGAGATGCTAACTGACTTGCCCAAGGTCATACATCTAAGAAGTGGTGGAGCCCGGCCAGCACGGCCTATGAACTGGGAGGTCACGGGTTGATTCCTGGTCAGAGCACATGCCCGGGGTTGCAGGCTCGATCCCCAGGGTGGGGTGTGCAGGAAGCAGCCGATCGATGATTCTCTCTCATCCCTGGTGTTTCTAACTCTCTCTCCCCGTCCCTTCCTCTCTGAAATCAATAAAACTATATTTAAAAACAAACAACAACAACAAAACCAAGACGTGGTGGAGCTGGGATTCAAGCCCAGCAAATCAGCTTCCGGGGCCTTCTGACCCCAAAGGTGAGGTGACATGGAAATGGCCCGGGTCCATGAGTGACCCTGGAGAGGGGGTGCGGTGGGGAAAAGGGCCGGAGCTTGGGTAGACAAGCCCTCGGAGCCTCCAGGACACTGATTCACCCCATCCCAGGCTGACGGAGGCTCCAAGCTCCACCCTGAACCCCTAGACCAGTGTTTCCCAAACTTTTGACATATGTGTACCCCTTCTATAATTTTCGTAGCGCTGAGTACCCCTCGTACTCATGAGAACATAGAATTAGGCGTAGCTAAGCACGGTGCAGTGCATATCCCCGCCAAACTCTGGTGCAACGTGTACCCCCACCAAACTCTTCCCGTACCCCTGGGGGTACATGTCCCACACTTTGGGAAACACTGCAGAGCATCGGTCATACTTGAACTAGAAAGACAAGGACAAGTAGGCACTGCTTCCCTCTTCTCCCCACTGGCCTGGACCATCTCTGCTCTGCCCCAGCCCTTCCCCCCAGGGGAGGCCAAATAACTGGGCAGGTGTGTCTGTTCCAATCCAAAGAGGGGGTTATACCTCTCAGAAGGATGCGAAAGGCCAGGGAAACCCACCTCGGTCCCCAAGGTCTCTGTACCCCAGGCACCTGGGAAGGGGGCTGCTGGCACCAGAGTCCTAAGACCTGCCCCCCGCAGGCAAGCTTGAGGCCCACGCTCCATCCGAGCCAGACTGCTCCCGGCCTGGCCAGCCTCCCGCCCCTGACCCCTCACGCCATTCCTCGGGAGCCTCCCCTGTCCCCTGCCACCCTCCCTCCGCCGGGCCCAGCTCAGCACAGCTGGTGGCCGGCCGCTAGACCCCGCCCCTGTGCCCTGCTCTTGCTTCTTGCCCCCTGGCTTCCTGGCCGCCGACTCTCACGTGCTGCGGCTCATTCGATCTCAGCCGGCCCGGGATGTCTGCAGCTCGTCCTACAAACGCCAGGCCGAGGCTCGGGGACAGACACTGGAGGTGACCGGCCCGGCCCCGCTGGGGAGATACAGGGTCAAGCCTCACTCTCAGGTGCCTCGGCAGCTGTGGCCACCTGGCCGGAGTGACGTGCCCTCCCCAAGGCCACCCTGTCGCCAGCTCATCGGCCATCTGACACTTGCTTGCACCCGGGTCGGACCTGACCAGACACAAAGTGAAGAGGGAAGGAGGCAAGGATCCCGCTGAAATCCCAAAATACAAATACGGAGGTCGGTCTCGGAAGGGGGAGACACAAGCTCTTTAGGGTCCCCCAAGGCCCTAGGAACTGTGGACATCCAGGCACTGCCCCCCAGAATCCCCCTGAGTCCTCCTCCAGAGCCTCCACCTCCTGCCTCCACCTCCTCCTCCTCCTCACCCTCTTCTGCAAAGCTGCCCCCGCAGCCCACAGAGGCTTCGGCCCCTCTGCTCCTGGCCGTTAGGCCAGTGGTGGGCAAACCGCGGCTCTCGAGCCACATGCGGCTCTTTGGCCCCTTGCGTGTGGCTCTCCCACAAAATACCACGGGTGGGCATCCACGCACAGTGTGATTGAAACTTTGTGGCCCATGCGCAGAAGTCGGTTTTCGGCTCTCCAAAGTTCAATCCGTGTACTGTTGATATTTGGCTCTGCTGTCTAGTGAGTTTGCCAACCACTGCCCTGACGGTTAGGCAGGTCTTCACATCTGGACCCAGCTTTTCACCCGGGCGACCGTTAGCCCAGGAGCACAGGCTGCGCCTGCCTTCTCCCTGCCGGGCTCCCCGCTCACGTCGAATAGAAAGGCACCCGAAGGCCCGAGTGAGCTGCATCCTCTCTGAGCCTCAGTTTCCCCAGCAGTGAAATAGGGTTGTTGTAAGGATTACATGAAAGCCCCTTTTTAAAAATACTTATTTTTTTTATTTTTTTTTTTATTGCTTTCAGAGAGGAAGGGAGAGATAGAAACATCAATGATGAGAGAGATCACTGATTGGCTGGCTCCTGCACGCCCCCCACTGAGAATCGCACGAAACCCAACTGTGTGCCCTTGACTGGAATTGAACCTGGACCCTTCAGCCCGAAGGCTGGGGCTTTATCCACTGAGCCAAAGCGGCTAGGGCATGAAAGCCCTTTTTATTTTATTTTATTTTTTTAAAATATATATTTTATTGATTTTTTTACAGAGAGGAAGGTAGAGGGATAGAGAGTTAGAAACATCGATGAGACAGAATCATCGATCAGCTGCCTCTTGCACACATCCCACAGGGGATGTGCCCACAACCGAGATACATGCCCTTGACCAGAATCGAACCTGGGACCCTTTAGTATGCAGGCCGACGCTCTATCCACTGAGCCAAACCGGTTTCAGCAAAAGCCCTTTTTAATGTGTTATTATCATAAGGATTAGTAATAATACTAAGTGAAAAGAAGGAAGTATAAATGGCCCAGCTGAACAGGGACTGGCTAAACTGCATGAGCTGGCGGCAGATGGGGAGGAGCCAGAGAAGCAGGGGCCCTCCTGGGAGAAATCCCCTCCCCCAGCTGCAACTCCCCACAAGTTCCCCAAAACGCAATGAGGCTCCACTCCTGACCAGGGCAGCGGGAGTCCCAGGTAGGAGAGTCGGAAGCGTTTCCGATAACCAGATTTGGCCTACTTTGTTGAGGACAGAGTCACTTCCTCAGAGGTCATCAGTCCCTCTGAAGACAGACTTTGGACAGCTGGGTCCCCCCAGGCAGCCAGCAGGGAGGCCAAACCCACAGGCCTGCGTCTGGCCGGAGAGGCGAGACTCTGGTTCACGTGGCTCCCCCCCGAACCCCACCCAGAGCCTGACGGGTAACCCCCAAATGCCCGGGCTCCTGTTTCTGACACGCAGCCCTCATGCCAGCACCTGGCCCCACACCCAGGAGGGAGGGCGGGCCTCACAGACGCCGAGCATCTGCTCTCGCTGGGTCCTCGGCAGGACACCTGTGCACACATCACAGCTGCCGGGGCAGAGTGGAGGTGACGATGCTCCCTATTTTACGGACAGGGAAGGTGGGGTTCTGGAGGCCTCGGCGGCCTGCCCAGGCCGGGCAGTCAGAAGCAGGGGAGCTGGGCCTCCCGGAGCCTGACCTGCTCCAAAGCCACAGGGGCAGCCCTTCAGAGAGGAGCTGCTCAGCCTCCTGCGTGCCCTCTGCCCACCTCACTCAGTGCTCAGGTCACAGGCGCTGCCCGAGAGCTGCAGGGCGGCACCTCCAGTCCGCGCCGGTCTGCACAGTTCCCTGGGAGCTCAGCCCAGTGACCGAGGTCCTGCCCCCAGCTGGCTCAGTCTCCTGGGCCTGGGACCCTGCACCCAAACAGCCCTGTTCTCGTACCCACATCCTGCCCGCTCCTTGGTTCGGAGGGCGTTTGGGGTTCTCGGGGGCAAGCACAGCCCACCCAGCAGTTTAGTGTGGATAGACTCAGGACGCAGGCCGCCTCTCGAGCCCACTGATTTCAGGCAGCCCACTGGACTGGCACCCTATGTTCCGAACAGCCAGCCCCTGGTCCACTGCGGCCCCGCTTGTCCGCCTGTCTCACCCTCAGCGGCGGGTTCCCTGTGACCACAGGTTTCTGCACTTCCAGACCCTACATCTCCGGACAGAAGTGAGGTGCTGAGAGCAGCTGCAAAGAGCAAAATGGGTCCCCTGAGCCCCCCTCCCCTATTCCCCTGAGCGAGAGGCAGACGGTGCACTGGTTAAGAGTGCTTCTCTGGAGCCCGGCCGCTGTGGCTTAGAGGTTGAGCCTCCGTGGGTCCCAGGTCCCTTGCTTCTGACTGCATGGCCCTGGCAAGCTGAGAACCAGGTCACGGTTCAATTCCCGGGGAGGGCACATGCCTGGGTTATGGGCTTGGTCCCCAGTAAGGGGAGTGCAGGAGGCAGCCAATCGATGATTCTCCTTCATCCCTGAGGTTGTTTCTCTCTCTCCCTCTCTGAAATCATTAAAAATATATTAAAAAAAGAAAAAGAGTGCTTCTCTGCGTATCCATCTTGACTCTGCTACTTAAGTGCTGTGTGGCCTGGGTAGTGACTTCACCTCTCTGTGCCTGCTTCCCTATCTGTGGAACGGGAACAGTAATAGCATCATCTCCTGGAGTTGTGCGGATAAAATAAATTAACAAACGCAGCCCTGGCCGGTGTGGCTCAGTGGGTTGAGCATTGCCCCATGCAGCCAAAGCTGCCTGGGTTTGATTCCTGGTCGGGGAACTTGCCCAGGTTGGGGTCCATAAGGGAGGCAACCCATTGATGTTTCTCTCCCTCTCCTTCTCCCTTCCTCTTTCTCTAAAAAATAACAATAAAAATATTTAAAAATATATTTTATTTATTTTTTAGAGAGAGGAATAGAGAACTAGAAACATCCATGAGAGAGAAACATCAATCAGCTGCTTCTTGCACACCCCCTACCAGGGATGTGCCCACAACCAATGTACATGCCCTTGACTGGAATCGAACCTGGGACCTTTCAGTCCGCAGACCAAACGCTCTATCCACTGAGCCAAACTGGTTTCGGCAAAAATATTTTTTTAATTAATTAAAAAAAAAAATAACACACATAAAGGCAGAAGAGTGCCTGCCCCCGTAAGTTCTCAGAACATTGTAACTTCTCTAGCTTCTAATTCCTGCCTGGCCACCTTCCCTCCCCCCAGCGCCCCCTCCCCAAGGCAGGAGTCCCGCACACCAAACCCTTTCCTGTCACCGCTTCCTGGTAGGGGTGGGCTGAGATTGTTATCATCCTGATCTTACCATGGGCTCAGAAAGGCGCCAGGAGCAGCCCAAAGGCAGAGCAGGTTAGCGCTCTGGCGGGCCAGCACGTGCCTCCACACTCCCCACGTGACCACAGCAGATGGGGATCTTGCTGCTGACCCATCGCCTTGCGTGGCCTGAGGTCCTAAACCAGTGCATTCGCTTCGGACAAAGCCCACGGGCACCAGGGAGGGCGTTCCTGCTGGGCACTCGGGCTCAAGGTTGCACTGTCTCCACCTTCAGCCCCGAGGTTGAGGCCACAAGTGCTCGGGGAGAGATGCCAGGTGGGAGAGAGGGGGTTTGCCACGTCTCCTGGTCAGGGGGAATATTCCGGAATGTTCTTTTGTCTCCCTGGGCCTTCCACCTTGCATTGGGTGGGGCTGGGGGCCGTGCTGGCTGTGAGAAAAGGACTCCACTGCTTAAGATCTGATTGGCTTTGTTTCTTTTGTTTGTTTTTCAAGGATCTGATGGACTTTGGGAAAGTTATTTTAACTTGTCTGAGCCACAGTTTGCTCATCTGCAAAACGGGCAGACAAAAATTACCTGCCTTACAGACTTGTAAGAATTCCACCTAAGCCCTAACCAGTTTGGCTCAGTGGATAGAGCATCGGCCTGTGGACTGAAGGGTCCCAGGTTCGATTCCGGTCAAGGGCATGTACCTTGGTTGTGGGCACATCCCCAGTCGGGGGAGTGCAGGAGGCAGCTGATTGATGTTTCTCTCTCTTCCTGTTTGTAAAAAATCAATAACATTAAAAAAAAAAATTCCACCTAAGGGGAAACTGAGGCACAGAGGTCAGCCTATGAGTAAGTTCCCTGGGGAGGCTGCAGTGGGATAACTGTGAAGGCTGAATCCCAGAGAGACTCCCCCCCCCCCCCCGGTCCCCGGAGGTGACCGCTGCCTCACAGACCCACCCCCTCCACCCCCACCTCCTCAGACAGCCCCTTGGGCATATTCAGACCTGGTCACTCACACACACATCACCCATGCCACCCACTCACCAGCTAAGCGACACCCACAGACTCCCCCTTCTCTGCACACCCAGTCCATTCAGCCCAGCGGGCCCACCCAGCTCTCCCCACACGCACAGGCACCACCACCGCCCAGAACGGCCCCCCTTTCTGGTGGACCGTGCTGAGGGAGCACCCACTCTTCCTCCCTCTCAGTCCCGTGCTTTCTCTCCGTTTCCTCTGACCCCACCTGCAGCATCAGCCACTGTCCTCTCTGCACATCCCCCAACGCACCAGCCAGGAGTCCTGGCACTCAGGCCTGGCAGTCAACTCCTGGCCAGCACAGCCGTGGGGCGTGCCGTTCACAGGTGGGGGTACACGAGGGAAGAGAGGCCACACCCAGCCGGGACACCCATCCCTGGCCTTGGGACCATGCCTACTGCCCGTCTACCGCCCCCCAGGGAGCCTGGGTAGGCGCTGAAGGCGGCCTCCACCTCTTTCCCTCCCACCCCCCACCTCCCCAGGCCTGCCTGCTCAGGACCATTAGCTCCCCCTCCCCCCACTCTGCGTGGCCCTGAGTGATGGTCCATCTATTATGCATGCTGCCTTCCTGCTCCATTCCATTTCCCGAGTGCCGCCCCTGCACCCCCCCATCCCCCATCCCCACCCCCCGCTCAGGGCTTTTAACCAAGTGCATTAGGCAGGGCCAGATGCCAGTCTGACAGATGTCCACCACGCCAGCCTCCGTTTCCCCTTCCTCCCTCTGCCCAGCTCAATGGCCTCCCACGGCTCCAAGACTCAGTCACCCAAACTTCCAGGCCTCCTCTGCGTCTCCTTCTATTTCCGCCAGCCCTCCCCGTCCCAGCCCGCCCTCCGCCCTCCGCCCGCCGCCCCAGGCCTGGCTAACTTTCAGCTCGGAGCTCCTGGAGAGCCGAGGCAAGGCGTGCTGAATGAATATTCCATCTGGGTGATTATTATTCACATGATATTAATTAATTATTAATTGCAATTAATCTCCTTCATTCCCAACCTTCCTCTGGGAGGCAGGAGGGGCCTGGCAGCTGAAAGGGACCGGGTGGGGGTGGGGGTGGTGGCATTTGTGGGTGTGCTTGGGGCCTGGAACCTTTCCCCAAGGCCCCACCCGCAGCGAGGGCAGGAAGGAGAGCAACATGCCTATCAGCGCAAGGGGGAAACCGAGGCAGGAGCAAGCACTGAGCCGTTCCGAAAAACCCCACTCCGGGTGGCTGTGGCAAGAGCCCAGGAACCCAGGTCCCAGGCTCTCACTGCCTCTCGCGGCCCTCCCCGCCCTCCCCAAGGCCTGACTGGAATGGAACCACTTGCTCTGACAGGAGAGGGTGGGGGCCGGCAGGGGGCTGACCCAGGCTGGACTGAGCCCTGAGGGCAGGGCATCCCGGTGACGGTGGAGGGGCCGGTGGGTGCCCACTACACGAAAGGGAAGCACCCGAGCCCGCTGCCCGGGCGGCACCCGCACCCGCACCCCTGGCCTCCGTGGGCTCCGAGGCCTGCTCCGCCCCCGCCGCCCCCCAGCCCCACTCACTGGGCCGCCGGGCGGCTCCTGGCGGACCCGCGTGTCCAGCTGCTGCCTTCGGACTTCTCCCCCCGAGCTCTCCCCCACCAGCCGGCTGGGCTCGGTGACCTCGGGCACTTCTGGGCCCCGCAGCTGAGGGGCGGCCCTCCAACGCAGGACTCCGGCAGGACCCCAGGTGCCCAGACCTGGGGACAAGGCCAGGGCTGTGGGCCGGTGCCCAGGAGGCTTGGGAATGGGCTGGGCACCCCCAGCCTCCGCCCTCCGCCCTCCACCCTGGCATTGCCCGGGGCGGCCTGGGGGAGGAGGCAGCTGCCCTGCAGACGGAGAGTCCGGGGGGTGGGGAGGGGGCCGGAGCTTCCCTCTGCCCCATTGTCACGACTGCCCCCCCCCCCCGCCCCAGCCCCAAACCCGCAGAGGCCGGCAGACCCCGCGGGCCACAGGCCGGGACGGCCGGCGGGGCGGGCCGGGGGACAGGTGGGTGTCCGCGTCCTCCCCGCTCCCCGCCCCCACCGCCCGCGCTCGGACCCGTGTCCTCCCGGCGCCGCGGGAGCTGAGGCTGCAGCGGGCACCGCACGGGGCGGGGGCGGGGCGGGGGCCGGGGCGGGGGCGCTCACCGGGCGTGGGCAGCAGCGGCAGCAGCAGCAGCGCCGCGATCGCCCCGCGCCGCAGCCTCATGGCTCGTTCATTCCTCCGGCCCCGGGCGGCGGGCGGCGGGCGGCGGGCGGCGGGCGGCGGGCGGAGGCGGGAGCGGCGGGGCTGCGGAGCCGGGCGGGGGCGCGGCGGCGGCGGCGGCGGCGGGAGGCGCGGGCTCAGAGCGCTCCGGCCGCGGCCATCCCGGCGGCGCGGGCCGGGTTAAGAGGAGCCGGAGCACGTGAGCGCAGGGCCCGCCCCCCGCCCCCCCCCGCCCCGGCCCCCCCAGCCCGCAGGCCCGGGCCCGCGACGGGAGGACAAAAGAGGCGCCGCCCCGGGGCCGCCTCCCCGCTCCGCCCCGGCCTCCCCGGCAGGTGCGGGGCCGGCGCACCGGTTCCCATCGCACGACCCCCTCCTCGGCGATCGGTCCCAAGCCAGGGGAGCGCCGGGACCGGCAGGTGTTGGGGGAAGGAGGCGGGGTGCACGGACCCCCGGGCTCTGACCCCCCGGTGCCGGGGACCTGTGCGATGGGGATGCGGGGGCGTGGCTGTCCGCGGCCCAGTCCCCCCTTCATACCGAGGAGGGACCAGCCCCGAAACCCCCAAACCCCCTGTCCGCCGGCAGAGGCTTTTGGGGCTGGAAAGGTTTGGGGCGGGGGGTGAGGAGGGGGACTGGACTGGAGGGCAGAGGCCCATCTGGCTAACGTCCCGCGGACCCCTGAGATCTCGGAGCACCTGGAGGAGCAGGTCCCTGTGGAGTCTGCCCCAACCCCGGTCCTGACCCCTTTCCACCCACAGGTGCCTTTTCCTGGTCAGAGATGACCCGGCCTCCCGGAGGGCTTCAGGATTTCCTGTCCCCGAGCCCAGGACAGATTGCCCCCCGCCCCCCCGCCCCCATCCCTGCCCAGCCTCCCGGTCCCTCACACAGGGCATTGCAATCCTTCCCCCTAAACATCCTCCAAACTAGCCAGGTCACTCCCATGCTGCTGTCCCGTCCCATTCCTGCCCCTCCCTTGTCAGCCCAAATCTTTGAGGGGCAGAAGGTACCTGTGGAGCCCCCAGCTTTCCCTCTCTAGCCGGACCAGGTTGCCTCGCCCGCAAACCACTGCCCTGCCAGCCTACCACCGGAACTGCCTGCACCCCAGCCCCGCGGCTGAGCCCCTGGGCTACATGGGTCCCTGACGGGGGCTGGGATCTCTGGCAGCTGCTGGGGATCCCAGGGGCAGAGACTGAGCTAGGTAGTGGTACCCCTGGTGAGGCCCCCACCCCCGCTCTGACTTTGTGCCCAAAGCCAGAGACTCCCGGAACCCGCCCTGGGAGACCACAGGTCACCGAGGAAGAGGAGTGGCGGCAGGGAACCCCTTCCTGGATGCCCTGCTTTCCTGAGGACCCAGGCACACCCCCCCCCAGGAATGGGGGAGCTGCCTGCGGCGGGTGGCAGCCCCCCTCGTTCTATTTTGGGCTCAGGAGAAGTGAGAAGGCGAGTTCCGGGAGGCACTGACATCAGTGCTGGGAGCGGGCGACTCCCCTCCAACCACCTGCCACTGCAGACCCAGAAGCCCAGGAAGGCGGAGACCATTGTTCCTTCGCTCTGGGAACCTCTTAGGGCTGAGGGGCCTCTCAGAGATGAGGACCTACTGTGTGACGTTCCCTGACAACTACCCAGGAGGGAGAGATTGTGCTCCTCATTTTACAGATGGAGAAACTGAGGCTCCAAGCGGCTGCTGGAGCTTCCCAAAGTCCTATAACTAGCTGGTCAGAGAGGGGCACTCTGTTCTCCAGGGCCCCACTCCTCTCTGGCCCCCTCTACCCCACCGCTGCCCTTTACCTGGATCTAGAGGAGACTGGTCCCTCTGCTCTATCTGTTCCCCTCCTCCTCCCCTCACACAGCACGGGGGTGAATCAGTCCTGCCCCACCTGTGTCCAGTTCCAGGCCAGGTCAGGAAGCCCCGATCCCATGTGCCTCCCAAAGGGACAGGTGGTTTGTCCTTTCACAAAGGAGGACCCTGGGCATGCGGGAGTCCGGATCCCCTCCTTCACCACACCCAGGGCCACACAGCAAGCCCAATCCGTGGCCTGGGCCTCCCAGACTGAGCACATCCTTACCATTTGTGTCCAGGGTCCTTGGGCTTCTTGTTGGGGAGACCTTCCTGGACCCCCAGAGGGATTCTCTCTGGCATTCTGGGCCAGCTCCAGTGGAGGCTCACTCTATGGTCCTTGGCCCCGAGAGTTCCTTATCTTCCCGAGTTCCCAGCTCGAAGCAGGTCCACTGGCATCTTGGCCCTCATCTGCCCACATCCACTCCTCAGCCCGAGGCCCCCTTCTTGTCTTCCATGTCAGCTCTGCCTCAGCGCAGCCTCTCTCAGGCTGGAAGCCTGTTGTAATTCCCTCATGCACTAAACCCACCTCACCCCACCGCAATGGCGGGCTCCTTGGGCCCCTCTGCCCTACTGCCTGTTTCTCCCAAGAGGCCTGGGAACCCAGAGAGTAAAGGTTGGTGGTCACTGTCTGCTGTCACCCTCAGGGTCACTCCTGCTGAGGAAGCTGTTAGGCTCTGGTCCCGACATCCCTTAGGCCCCGCTACGGCGAGTTCTGGGGCCGCCTCCTCCTGGTTCTTCCTGCCCTATAGCCGGTTCCCTCCAGTTTTTCTGCACGGGGCCACGCTGGGTTGATGGTGAGCCAAGACCTAGCTAGTCTAGCAGCTGCAGGTAAGGGGTGGGGTGGGGATTCAGCTGCCTCAGTCCTGGGGCAAAGCGACGGGTGGTGATTCCTGCCCACGGAGGATGTCCGGGCCCTGAGCCCAGTCTGTGGAGCCTACACCAGGCAAGGGGGCTGGGATTCCAGTCCTGGTTATGGCTGTGACATTGAGCAAGTCCCCCAACCGCTTTGTCTCAGTTTCCTTATCTGTGAAAAGCCTCCTTCACAGGGAACGGATGAGCCTCAGAGCGGCCAGGGACTCGAGCTTCGGGACTAATTTATCCTCAGTGCCTGGTGCACAGAAGGGGCCGCTCCATCCATGTTGGCCTTCGTGCCAAGGAGAAAGTCCAGGGCCCAAGGGACTCCTTTATGGCTTGGGGACCTAGGGCGCACTCTGCCCAGAGCAGGGAGAGACTGTGCCTGATGCCGTGGTGCTGGTGGGTGGGGAGCAGCAGAAAGGCCCACAGTGCTGGGACAGGGAACTCATTGTTTTCACCGGGATCCCAGCAGCGTCTGCCCTTTCCTCCAGCGGAGAACCGCTCTTGTGATTGAATATTCCTCTGAGGGAGCCTCATCCCCCCTTCCCCCTTTTCTGACTGGCCTCCTTCTTTAGTCTCTGCAGCTCTTGCCTCAGGGAGTTGGAGGCATTCAGGGTGCCAAAATCCTGGGGGAGGGGGGGGGACACCCCATCCTTTGAGAGCTTCATTCTTGGACCAGGAATGAGGGCGCACGTGCTGGGGGGAGGGGGTGCATGTTTCCTCTCCCACCTCAGGGATCTCCTAGAGTTCTGGGAATCCACCCATCAGAAAGTGGGGACCCCGTAGGAGGTGACTCACAGAGCCCCAAGCAGCTTCCTCCAGAGTTAGCCTGGAGAGGAGGCTGCGAGTCAGAGCCATCCGAGGTGGGAGGTCAGGGAAAACGAACGCTATTGAAATGTCTAGGCCACAGGTGCGCGCTATGCGTGTGCAGGTGGTGGTGGTGTTTACTGAGGGTTCAGAGTGCCACGCTCTGGCCCAGCCTCACAAACATATCTGATTTAATTCTTGCGACTTCCTAGTGAGGCGGCAACTTTGATTACCTCCATTTCCCAATGGAAAAAAACTGATAGTTTCAGGAGTTTGCCAAAGGTTACAAGTTTGAACTCAGAACTCGGTGGCCTGAAGGCTTACACGACAGGGTTCAGAGAGAATATGGAATATAAACTTGAAGAGAGGGCATTCCAGGTCAGAGACCAAGAGCAGAAGACTCACTATGGCCAGACAAGCGGATCAGCCTGCCTGCATGGGGTCCGGGCGGAGGGGGAGGGGGCATGCAGAGAACACCAGGAGGCTGGGTGGGTGGGGGACAGTCAGCGGAATGAATAGGAGGACGTGGGATTGTTTGGCGTGGCTGGCCGAGGGGCAGGTGCTAGTGAATGCCAGGAGACAGGACAGCGGGAAGGCAGCCAGTCTTGGACCAGGAACGAGTTACCAGGTAAGGGGGTCTGTGTTGGCAGCAGGATGGGAGGGGTGTGAGGGGCTGGAAGGAAGGACCCTTGAAACCATGTCCTCCAATGCCCGCTTAGAGAAGGAATAGGCTCATAGTGAAGGGACTTGCCCAAAGTCAGTGCGAGTTGGGGTGTTGGCAAGATCTGCCTTCCTATCCAGCCCAGGTGGATTAGAACTTAGGTTAAGGCCAGAGCTACGCATTCAGGTCATAACTTCAAGCGAAGGAGCCCGTGTCTACAGGTAAGAACAAGGGTCCCAGACCCTCCTGTGGGGAAGCAGTGAGGGCTGGAGGACTCATTGGAGCCATAGACATCCCAGCCCATGCTGATGGGTGCACGTAGTAAGGAGGGGGAGGCCGGAGAGGAAGGGCGACCAGGCTAATCGGGGGCTGCTAGGAAAGGGGGAGCCAGGGTACCCATTAAAATGGGAAAGGAGACAAGAAACCGGACTTTGGTAATTAGCAGGTTACCCAGTGACCTTGGAATGCTCAATCCCAGCGGTGCTTCCACGATGGATGTCTGGAGGGGGAGGGGGGTGAGAGGAGGTGGCTATGGCTGTAGACCAAGGAGGGAGCCAGGGAACAGGAGGGAGCACTCCTTCCTCGAGCTACTGGATCAATGCGAGTGTTTTCCAGGCCGGAGCTCTCAGGGGAGGGAAGGAGAGCTGGGGAACACGAGGAGGAAGTGGACAAGGCCAGCAGGGGTGGGGCGGACACAGGGTTGGCCTGACTTGGGTTTAGGGGAAGGGACACTTCCCCTGGAAGCAGGATGAGTCAGAGCCTGCCGAGTGCGAGTGAAGATCACTGGCTGAGGGAGGGAGGAGGCGGCGGCTTTAAGTCCCCTGTCAAGGAGCCACCGAGGGGCCCAGTATGTCAAGCAGCACCCTCTGTCCTGGGTGCCCTCTGCATCTGTATCCTGGAGGCCGGAACAGACACAGCTAGGTGAGATGTAGCCTTGGGCCTTGACCTGGATGAGATGTGATATCCAAGGTCACGAGCGGTGAGATGGGAAAGTCACACCGTTGGATGGGAGGCCCTGGGCAGATGGTGACAAGGTGTCAGAACCTGGCGTCTTGGCACAGCAGCACGTGGACGTATGGCCTGAGGGAGAGGGGGGGACCTCTCACCCAGGGGGGCTGTGTTGTGGGGGATGGGGCATCCCCATGTGTCACCTCAGGAACCAGAGGAAGCGGATTGTCCAGACCTGTTAGCAGGGTCCTCGGCAGAGCAGGGTCCCCTGGGAGGGGGTGCTGACCGCCACGCAGAGAACAGCAGAGCCACGTGAGGGACCCCGAGGCCGGAGAGACGCAGGCCCACCTGCCCTCAGCCCTTGGGGGCTAGGCCTCTGGGGAGGGGGGCCCTCACAGGCTCTCTCGCTTGCAGGAGGCTCCTGTCCTGCTGGCCAGTTACTGTCCCCATCAGCGGGGCCCTGGGCCCTGCCTCAGGCCGCTGGAGGGCAGAGGAAGGCGCAACACTGTTCTCCAGCCCCATCTCTTAGCTATTTGTTATTAAAAAATTTATTTACAGTTTCCGACTCAAGATTAATTGTGAAATGCAACAGGAATGGCATAAAAGGCAAACATGACCTCTGTGAGGGTTGTGCACACACTTGCTCTATTTCCAAACTAACAACTCAGGTCCTCACCCGCAGCGAGGCCCCCACTTCTTCCTCCGAAATGAGAACAGAATAGCACCAGGCTTCTGGTAGCTCCAACATTTAAAGAGACATACACACAGAAGCAGAGAAGGGTGAGAAGAACCACAGTACAAAATGTAATAAAAAAAAAATGTGGCCAAACAATCGATAGCAAACTCATCCCCATCTCCAGATTAATGGCTCGGCTGAACAGAAATGGAGGGAGGTCCTCGGGGAGGCGGGGGGAAGGAGGTGATGGGGAGGCTGGCAGGTGGACCACTGACCCTGGAGCGGCACCCCGGTGGGCACCCAGACCGAGGCGGGGAAGAGCCAAGGGGGTCTGCGCCCGGGGCGCACCTGCCGTGCCTGGGGCCCAGGGGCAGGTCAGCGCTGGGCCGGCTCAGTGCAGCGGGAGCTCTGTGAGTGCAGCAGCCGAGCCCCTCCTCTGCTTCATATGTTCCTGAGATCTGTGCGCAGCGTGGGGTGCTGGGGGAGGGGACAAACAGGCATTTTGGAAAGCAGGAGAGCCACATGCTTGTGTGAAAGGGGGGGTGTGGGGGTGGGGACACCTATCCTGGGCTCTGCGGAGGGGCAGGAAGCCAGCCAGGGTTCCTGCTGCTCCAGCTTCTTTGTGATCCCTTCCTGTGCCAGCCTTGCCTCTGCCTCCTGGCAAGTGGGCAGCTGGCGATGGCCGGGCTAGCCCGGCACAGATCCCTGCCAGTCGGGAACGTGGCTGGAGATCTGGGTAAGAGAGGGCAGCCCTCAAGCTGGCTCGCTCGGTTCCACCTGAAGACTGGGTGGGTGGGAGGACTCCATCGGTCCACCCTGCACTTGGCCATGACAACAGCTGTTCACTTGGCCTTCTGGCTCCGTCAGTGAGGCCGGGCGCTGCCCTCGGTGTATCTGGCTGCCTGGCTGGGCGAGCAGCCGTCAGCAGTGGTATAACTTACACCTGTGCCCCTGGCCCTCGCGCTGGGAGCTGTCCGGCCCCAGGAAGAGCTGCGTGCCCTGGGGCCTCACAGGAGCAGTTTGCTGCTGGTGCTGGGACACAGGGGGGCGGGGCTGGCAGGGGCTGGCTCCCCCCCTGAAGGCAGAGGAGGGGGAGGTGGCCTGCTCTCTGCAGCCCCCCTGGGGGTTACGTGCCTGCGGTTGAGTGCAGGTGGGCGGACGGCCAGCCCGGAGCTGCCGAGCGGCTGGGAAGCCGGTCAGTCTGCGGAGGGCTGGGGCCGGGGGCTGCACACTCAGAGCCCTCAGATCCCGGGGAATCTCCTCCTCCAGGCCAGGGGGGCTGTGTGGCCCAGCGCTCTGCTGGCCTGTCTGAGGGCCGCCGGGGCAAGGGGTCTGGGAGGGAGAGGCTGGGCTGTGGGTAGCACAAGGGCAGGGGGGAGGTCAGAGGCCTGGACTCGGGGCCTGGGAGGGGCAGGGAGAAGAGATGTCTGCCCTCGGTGGTCCGGGTGCCACAGGGGCTGAGGGCTCCGGAGACAGAGAGGGGGGCTTGCGGCCAGGAGACCCCTGGCCTCTTCCCGGCATTGCCACTGGGGAACCAAGCCTTCCGCTTGTGGCCGACGTGTGCCGGGTCTGGGCCAGAGGAGAGGTCGGCAAAGTCAGAGCTGGTCAGGAGGCAGCGAGAAGTGGGGCTTCTGGACAGCACTGCCCCTGGGGGGTCCATAGCAACATCAACTGAGCCCCCCAGGTCCTGGCAGCTCACTACTGGTCCGAGCATCTCACCAGCCCCCACGCGGTCAGCTGGTGACTTCCCGCCGCCCGCCAGCCCATCCTGCTGGTGGATGCCAGGGGCCGGGTCGTCGTCCTCCTCCCTCCTCCTGGGAGATGCTGCCCGGCCACAGGAGGGCTGGCCGGGAGGCGCAGTCTCAGGAGACAGAGGGTCACGATCCGAAGCCGGGGAGCCTGGCTGCCTGTGGGGACAGACGTACCCTGTGGGCAGTAAGCGGGGTCCTCCCGGGCCGGCTGAGGGCAGGGTGGGGCGTGCACGGTGCTACCCTGCTGGGGTTTAGGGTGCCGAAGAGACCTGCCCGCTCTGGGCCCCGGGAAACGCTCGCTCTTGGGGTCTGACCGGCAGCAGTGGCCAGTGCTGCCTGCCCCTCTCTGGGCTCTGGGGCCCGTGGTCAGGGATGGCCTGAAGTCCCAGGCTGTTCCATTTAATAACTTCCCAGAGGAGGCTGGGCCCTTTGGCCGCTGGAGGCGGCAGCACAGAGCCTGGCCGTCCAGCTGGGCCCAGGAAGAGGCCGAGGGGGAGGTGTGGGCTGAGCTTCCTTGGTGGAAGCTCAGAGAACCCTGGAATTCCACGGAACCCCGGCAATCCCTTTCTGGGGTAACTTCTAGAGGCAGAAAGACCTCGCTCTTCACCCACCAGAGAGCCCTTCCACACTTCTAGAAGGCCAGGCGCGTGAGCAGACGTGACCAGGAGCGTGCCTGCTGAACGCCCTCGCTGCCCACGGCTGGGGGCCCGCCCTCTGGTCTGGCTCCAACCCAACGGGCTACACCCCCATGGCGGTCCCTCCCACCCACTCACTCAGAGTAAACCAAACAGAAGGTGATTGGGAAGAAGGGTGAGGGAAGGGAAACCAGCACAGCCCGGCCCATGCTGTCACCCCTGAGGTCCCTTCCCACCCGGAGAGGCAGCCACGGAGGAGTGAGGGCGGAGCAGGCGGGGCGCTGGCAGGGCGCTCACCTGGGGAGGCTGGCGGGGGCGGGGATCTCCGCAAAGCGGTGGCTGAGCTGGGCGATGATCCGGTCGACCTCTGCGTACGGGTGGGCCTCCAGGGCAAAGGCCCGGTGCCGGGCGCTCTGGAGGTGCTGAGAGGAGGCGCAGCGTCAGACGGGGAGGAGGCCAGCAGACCCCGCCACACCAGGGAGACTGGGCGGGAATGGCTCTCAGAACAGCCTGGGAGGCAACTGCTCAGGGCAGGGGCTCACCCCATGGAGCTCCTCAAAGGCCTGCTGGCAGCACTCGCAGTAGCCCCTCTTCCTCCTGGGCGCGGTGCGGGTGGCCGATCGGAGGCGCGGCTCTCGGTCCTTGCGTCCTCTGGGGAGGGTACAGGGGGAAGGTGGTCACTGCTCAGGGGCTGGAACCGCCCCAGAGCTGGGCAGGCGCAGGCAGGCCTGCCTAACTTAGCACCACTTGTGCAGGGATGGCAGGGGAGGCGACGAGGAACTGAGACCTCCCAGGGGCACCCTGTCCTCGCTCTGCCCTTCTCCGCCCACACATCTCAAACCACAGGTGACAATGGGTGGCGGCGGCTGACAGCGAGAACTCTTGGAAGAACAGCCCCAGCTCTGTGCTCAGACCCAGACCCTCGTTCATTCACCCTGAAAATGAGAGGGGACCGGCCTCCACAGTAACAAGGGGGCTGCGCTGCCTTTGACCTCCCTCACCTCAAACGTGCCCGGACTCCGTCTGTCCCTCGTGCTTACAGGTCCCTTGCACAGCCGCAATCTTAGCTAAGGACTTTCAAACCTCTTTATCTGAATTTCAGTTTCCTTTTGCTATGGGCAAACGCAACAAGTCTAAAATACTCCCCTTTAAGGACTTTCTAAGTATGACACAAAACCCAGGAAACACAGGGAAAAAGTGATGAATTTAACTACATGCACATTTTTAAAAATGTATGCACAGCAGAAAACAAGCAAAGTTGAAAGACAGCCCACAACCCGGGGGCTGTGGGGGCCGTGTTATTTATAACCAGCAAGACGGCATTTCCCTGCCACCTGAAGGGCTCCTTACAAACCCCTAAGAAAGTGATTAATAACAGAATAGAGAAACGGACAAATGACATGCAGAAGATGCACCCAAAGAAATTCAAACGATCCATCAAAACAGACTGAACCTCATTCGTAATGAGAAAAAAATGAAGATTCTAATCACACCGAGATAACAGTCTTTAATCTATCAGACCGGCGCAAATCAACAAGCCTGACAGCTCAGTGTTAGCCACGGGATGTGGAAACAGGCTCTCTGGGGGGGGGTGGGAGGGCCGTCAGCGCGGTTACTGGCATCATCTCCACACAAAGCAATTTGGCCGCATTTATCAAAATTATAAATGCAGGTACCCCTAGACCAGCATTTCCACTTTTAGGAATTTATTCTGCAAATATACTTACACAATCAAATTTTCCTTAACAAGACTATTCACTCCCGCCATCAAAGGGAATGAGGATGCTGTTCAGGTACGAACAGAAATTAACCTAAGACACAGTAAGTGGCCAAAGCAAGAGGAGCACAGCCAACACCGTGCTGCCCCTCAGGGAGGACGAGGGAGCAGACAGGACGTACCTCTGCGGACGGAGGCCATCTCTGGAGAGAGACCCGCAATCTGGAGTTAGAGGACCGCTGGGGAGACTCTACTCTGAACCCCTCGTAATGCTTGGATTTTGAACCAAAATAATCTTTTATTTTTTAATCCCCACCTAAGGCTATGTTTAGAGAGAGAAAGGGAAAAAGAGAGAGGTGGGAGGGGGGAGGAGAGACTGACTGGTTACCTCCCGTACGCGCCCTGATTGGGAATTAAACCTGCAGCCTTTTGGTGTCCGGGATGATATTCCAATTAGCTCAGCCACCCGGCCAGGGCCAAAATAATCATTTTAAAATAAATTTAAAAAATCAAACATTTCCTCCCAGATTTTTCTCTCTCTCTCTCTCTCTCACATACACACACGGAACCCTGGCCAAAGCCCTCCGTTTCTCACATGCAGGTACCAAAGCTTCATTGTTCACCATCTTCCTTCTACAATCTCGAGGTTGCTCTGCTATTCCCAGGTCTAGCACCACCTTCCAGCCCCAGCCCGCAGCCCCTGGCTGGCTCTCTCTGGTATCTCTTGCACTTTCTAGAAAAGATGTGAAGGGTACCCATTTTGTCTCTGAACTTCACCTCAGTTCCTTCTTTTCTTCCTCCCCTCTGCCTCCTGCCGCACCCCGTTCTGTTTTCCCTCCCATGGGCCCTGCTTCCTTTGTGAGCTGGTGGGCAGCAGGCTCTCCTCGGCCCTGGGCCCTCCCGGCTGGGTCCTCTCTGTGCTGTCCTCCTGGCCTGTGAACTAACACTGTGGCCCAGAAATTAAAAGGGTCCCAGAGGCACCTAGTCCAGCAGCAAGCCGCATTCCTTCTGCCCTCTGGTCAGCGAGGCCCACGTCACACAGGCGCAGAGCAGGAACACCAGTGAGCCTGTTCGCCACTGCGATGTGCATCCGATCCCCCAGGGAGCTTGTGAGGATGCAGCTTTTGGGGCTCCATAATCAGAGACTGTGATTCTGGAGGTGTGAAGTGGGCCCAGAGACCATTTTTCATGGGACCTCAGGGGACTCTGATGGAAGGTGGTCTGCAGATTTGAGTTTCAGAAACCAGCCCACTGTCCTCTGGACACCAAAGTCTTCAGCAGGGCCGGAGAACACCAAGTAAAACGGATGAACACTCCTTGTGTGTCTCTTCTCTGGGCTAAGTTCCCAGAATAGACTTCGCCTGAGGAGCTGACACATGGCCATTCCCAACCTGAGCAGCAGGCCCCCGAGGGGAGGACCTTGACCTGTCACCAGCCCTTGTTAATCAGGAACCGGAAAGACCCACCTGGCATGGCGCGAGCTGGCCGGGAGCGTCAGGGCCTCAAAGGGACTTGCGTCTCTGGGTCCCAGAAAAGAAAGTTCAGGAAAGGATTTAAACTGATGGTGGAAAGGACGGAACTCCCTGAAACACAGAAAACTTCCACGGTGACTATAGTGGGAAGGAAAGGGTGCCAGCCCAAACCCCTAGGTCCCAATCCGGACAAAGTGGACTCTCACCCGCACATCTCTAGGTTCTAGAACAAAGTTCCCATCAGCCTTAGTAGGTGAAATTACTTATGCTCTCCCCGTCTACTTCCTCCTGCCTCATCTGAATGCTGCAGCCACCCCGAGCTCCGAGCTGAGTGGACAAGTCGGGAAACGAAGCACAAAAGGCTCGGGAACTCGCCCACAAGCTCACGGCCAGGATGTGGCCAACGTCAGACCGGAAGCCACATCTCCCGGCCTTTCCATTTTGTCTCTCGACCCAGAACCATCCTGGGGGACTCTAGCCTCACAGAATCTAAACGGAAGGATGTTTGAACCACGGCAGTGATGTCGCCGCTCCACGAAGAGCGGAACTTGCTCTGGGCTGGTCCTCGGCCCCCTCTGCAGGGGAGAGTTCTGAACAGAAAGGAGGCCAGTGCAGGTCACGGAGGGTCAGACCACACTGGGTGGTTTGGTGTCTGCCCCAGGTTGGCCACGTCCCGGCTCGGAGCCAGATCAGATCCTGTGTGGACACTCAGCAAATCCCGTGATGTAACTGCGGGCACCCCGCGTCTGGTCCTGGCCTGTGCTCGGGGTGAGTGCAGTGTCAGCCCTGTGGCCTCGGGAGTGAACAGGTTTCCTGGACCCCTAAAGGGAAAAGGGTGCCCTCCACAGCCCTGGTACCCCGTTTCTTTCTCTTCAAAGTTGTTCTGTTCCTGCTTCGGAGGCTGGATGCTGAGGTTGGAAAGGCTACCAGGCTTTGAAGAGCACCTGACTCAGAAGGGCACATAAAAAGCATCACAAGGAACCTCAGCTCCCCTGGATCTCCTCTGCTGCCTCTGATGCTCGGGGCACGCAAGTACGTGTACCCGCTCCTGCGACAGCGGCATCACCTGTGCTGCCATGTGCGGGGAGAGGTCCTGAGGCACTGACAGTGTCTCTCAGCTGCCGTATGAGTCATGACGACTTACGTTTAACTGCTTGTGAAGGGGCTGGGATCGACAGACATGAACTGGACGGGATAGCACCTCATTGCTGTCCTATGTTCTTCCCACTCACTCCTGGGCCACCAAAGCCACGTCTGTACTGTGCTGTGCAGGGGCCGAGAAGGGAATGCAGGCCCACCTGGGGGATGGGCAGGCATGCCAGGCTCACAGGGCTGGGTCTCTAGCTGCCCTGCATGAGGCTGAGGGGCCCAGAAAATTCTGGTCCCAGGTCCAGACGAGCTTTTTCTTTTTTCAAAACACTTTTCTTTGGGACTTTGATCTAGTGCTTACTGAAGAGTCAGCGATAACCCCGGTGGCTCACAGCTCATCAGGGTATCACCAGTGGACCCTCCTGCTCCAGGTACAAAGGGGCCCTGATGGTGGCAGGGCAGAGCGGAGAGGGGGCCGGATGGGACAGTTAGGATACCTTCTAGCCTCAGCTAGTGAAGTGGGTATGTGCAAGTCTTTCCTTCCTCTGACCTCAGTTTCCCCACTAGGAAGAGGAGGGACTCTCTCCCACTGAGAGATGGCACGTGCCAGGAGAGAGCCCTGCACTGCAAAACAGAAGCGTTTCAAATGCAAGGGAATCCCAGCACCACCCCAGCACCCTCACTTCCGCTGAGATGACTGCACTGGGTCTAACAACCATTCCATAAAGTGTCAGCATATACTCAGGAGCAAATGGGATCATAAAAGCAGAACGTGGCCAAAACCGGTTTGGCTCAGTGGTAGAGCGTCGATCTGCGGACTGAAGGGTCCCAGGTTCGATTCCGGTCAAGGGCATGTACATTGGTTGCGGGCACATCCCCAGTAGGGGGTGTGCAAGAGGCAACTGGTCAATGTTTCTCTCTCATCGACGTTTCTAGCCCTCTATCCCTCTCTCCTCCTCTCTGTAAAAATAAAAATCAATAAAATATATTAAAAAAAAAAAAAAAAAGCAAAAAAAAAGCAGATCGTGAGGAGGAGGTAATTCACACACAGGATCATTGACCTGATTCATACCAAGGGGAGTGCCAGCTGCCCTCAGAGGTCTCCCCTGGTCTGCGCGAGACTTCTCCACGACGGGAGAAAGTGGCTTCTGGGAAGACATGGGTCAGGGCTGAGGGGCTCAGCGTGGGACCTGGCCTCCGTGTGGGCCTGGAGGGGAGAGCGGAGGAGGAGGGGGCCCCACTCACCTGCTCTCATCTTCGATTTTGAGGAACGGTGCCTTCAGTCTGGCCACTGGGAAGGAAGAGGGCACACATTAGCCACCCGTCCGCTCCGGTGCAGGGCCCGCTGGGCGGCGCACAGGAAGTGCTGCCCCAAGGTGCGCCTTCCCACTTGGGAGGTGAGGCAGCCCCTCCCGCCTCCCCGCCCCGCCTGGGAGAGGTTCATTTTGGGGCAGAGGTGCAGGTGCCCGGGGCCTGGATGCCCTCCCTCTGCAGGACGCAGGACGGAGGAGCCTCCTGCACGGGGGTCCCGGAGGCTGGAATCGACCACCAGACACTGCACTGAGGGGGAGAGATCCGGCCCCTGCTGCTTTCCGCTAAAAGCTGCTTCCCTGACTTTTCCTCCCAGGTCGGAGTCCTGAGGGGCCTGCGAACACTCCCAGAATTCCGCAGGAGGACCCTGGCTTATTTTGGGGCGGGGGCGGGGAGGAGCAGAGAGAGAGAGAACTAAAGGGTATTTAGAGATCTTAGCAGAAGGATGGTTTAAAAAAAAACACATCAAAGGTGAAATCTGGTTCATGAACAAAATAGGGCCAAGGGGTTCTGGAAGGACAAATCTGGAGGCAGTTAGTTACTCAGGAGATTCACCCCCCTCCTAGCTAGTTGGCCTCACAGGGCACCACATCTCGGAGGCTTCGAGAACCAGCTGTCCTCCTTGGTGACCAGAAGTCCTGTCCAAGGGGCCGGGAGCCTGGGCAGAACTAACAGCCACCGAATCTTCAAAGAAGCCGGCACCTCACAGCTTCCACGCGAAAAAAGCTGCTTTTCTCCCGGTAATTACTTCTCTCGGGGCGAGTCCTTGTCTAATTAACGGAGACAGTTATACAACCCATTCCCCCACAGGTTTCCTTGAATTTCGAGCACGAGAGGTGCCAAATGCCTCTTCTTTAGCTCCTGCTTGTGCACGAGTAAATGCCACTTAAAGAGCATCCCGGGGAGAATCACCCGGAGGAGATGTCTCCTGCTGTCCGAGAGGAGCGGAGCGGGCCTGCCAATCTGCCTGTTTGTCAGTTTGAGGGAGCTGGCATTTCTGAGCGCGGCAGGCAGCTGTTCCACTGCCCACTCCCAGCTGAATCAGAGGGAGAGGACGCGGAACTTCCCCGATGGCCAGGAGCAGCCGGGACCGGGAGCCAGCGTGACCGCAGGGGGTCTTGGCTCTCAGAAGCCCAGGCCCAGCAGCTCTAGCTTCGCTCACGGAGGCCCCTCTTCTGCCACGGCCCTCTCCTAGAAACACGAGGGACCACACAACCTGGACCCGCTTCCTGCCGCAGAAGAGGGAGCAGATGCTGCCACAGAGGGAGTCTCAGGGAGCATTTAGGAGGGGAGGGACTGCGATTAGATGAGGAACAGCTCCCACACTGACCTTTCCGTGTTCTCGACGCTGCGGGACACGTTCCCTAAATGGAAAGGAAAATAGGTTAAGGGGGTCGGGGAAGCGGGCTGGCGAGCTGAGTTGCTGTGAGCCTGCCCCACTTTGCTTCCTGCTGTCAGCTGGGTTCTGAGCTAGGACTGACCTGAGTACAATGGCTCCCCCGGCCTCCCCAGGGACACGATGAGGGGTGAGTTTATGTGCGAATCTCCCGCTGACTTTATAAATGGCAGCTGCTCAGCCCGTGTGGCTCAGTGCTTGAGCACTGACCTATGAACCAGGACAGGACATCCTGGTTCAGTTCCCGGTCAGGGCACATGCCCAGGTTATGGGCTCGATCCCCAGTCGGGGGGGCTTGCAGGAGGCAGCGGGTCAATGATTCTTTCTCACCATTGATGTTTCTCTTCTCTCCCTCTTCCTTACTCTCTGAAATCAGTAATGATATTAAAAAAAAAAAAAAAAAAACTAAATGAAGAAAAATAAGCAATCATTTAGGGTTGGGGATGGGGCAAGATGAGAGGGCCAGTGAATGGATGACTGCACACCCTCCTGCAGGCCCCACATCCGGGGCAGACACCCAGAGTAGCCTTCACATTCCCTCCCACGTCAGCAGACGGTGCCCAGAACTCACTCCCAAAGACTCCCAAGCACCTGCACAATGGATTATTAAGTGAACAGAGCCAAGTAGAAACACTGCATTTGTATAAAAAAAGGGAGAATTTTAAAAAATATATATTTTACTGATTTTTTACAGAAGAGGAAGGGAGAGGGGTGAGTTAAAAACACCGATGAGAGAAATGTCGATCAACCTCCTCCTGCACACCTCCTACTGGGGATGTGCTCGCAACCAAGGTACATGTCCTTGACCGGAATCGAACCTGGGACCCTTCAGTCTGCAGGCCGAAGCTCTATTTTGCCCAAACCAGTCAGGGCAAAGGGGAGAATTTCTGCTGCACATGCACAGCGTCCTGGAAGGACACCTGGCGAACTGTTCACACTGCTTATCTCAGGAGGGGGTGGCCCAGAACAGAAGTTGGAGAGACTCACAATTACGACAATGCAAAGCTACTGACCATCTGTTTTGCTTCCCAGAGATGCCTAGACCAGAGGGTGCAGGGCAAGGGGTGCTGAGGCCGAGTGCCCCAGTGGGTGTGCATGTGGCTTTCTACTGCTCATGGTCCTGTTCCAAGGTGCCAGGTGCTGAGCGGACCTGCAGGGCTCAGTCCGTCCTCGGATTCTGGCCGGTGAGAGCTCTGTGGCTAAGTTAGCCCGGGCCCTCTGGATATGACACACAGTTCTAACTCCAGCAAAGGAAGGAAAAGCCAAACCGGGATTTGGACTGTGGCAGCTATTTCAAACCACCAGCCCTGCCCCACCTGCCAGCCCTGCCTCACCCATGCTATCTGCAGGCTCGTTCCCAGCTGAGAGATGTCCCCAGAAAGGCGGCTGGCCAGGAGGCCGGGACATTTCTGTTTTCCGGAGGCCAGGCGGCAGTGAACGTCCAGTGCGTCACCGGGATGTGAGGTAACATGGGGCGAAGAGGACAGGCTAAGCACCCAGGATGAGCTAACCGAGAGGCCGCACTCCCCTTACTTTTCCAGAACGGCCAGGGACAGATGGGCCATAGATTTACTAAAGCTGTCATCAGCTTGCAAACCGTCCACTTCCCTTCGATTCAGCAGGATGACCTACCTCTGGCTTCCGGGGCCCTTGTTTCTTCACACACACGGCGTCTAGAGAGAGCTGCTGCACCTGCATCACCATGTCTGTGGAGAACAGGGGGCCGTGGCTAAGGGTTCCCTCTCATTTCCCCAGCAGAGCCCCGTCCTGGGGTCTAGTCTCCCCAGGCCTGGCACAGTGGGTCACACCAGCCTTGCCTGCCCCCTTCTGGCTACATGTCACCTTTGCACCTGCCGATAAAGGAAAGGGCTGGGTCCTCTATCCCTGGGAAAGAACCTATCCTGGCTTCATGCTCTTTTGTAGCACTGACTACAGCTCCTTTTCTTAAAATCTTTACCCGAGGAGGATGTGCTTATTGATTTTGTTTTTTAAAGGGTGGAGAGGGGGGAGGAGAGGGGAAGACGGAGAAACATTGATGTGAGAGAGACACATCGATTGGTTGCCTCCTGCATATGCCCCAACTGGGGCCAGGGATCCAGCCTGCAACCATCGTATATGCCCCTGACCCAGAATCAAACCCTCGACCCTCTGGTCTGTGGGCTGACGCTCTAACCACTGACCAAACTGGCCAAGGCGGCTGACTGATTTTCTATCTCTCTGGCAGATCTCAAGCTGGATCTGGACCAATCCCCTTCAAGGATCAGAGGAAAGCCAATAGGCAGTGGAGCTGGGTATGAGGGCCAGACACTGCCAGCCCACTCGGGACAGCTGTTCTGGTGCAAACTTATTACAACCTGTGAACAGGTGTGAGGCAACCCCATAAGAAAGAAAGAACACGAGGTGTCGTTGGGCCAAATGAGGCTGGAGTGTGGATCGCACTACTCACTCCTGGTGAGAGTATGGATAGTGCACTTAATCCCCCCGAGGCTCAATCTTCCCCAGTGCCCTCGGCAGAGGACTGTGGTGAGGATTAAGTGAGGCAGTTCCTAGCACGGAGGACATAGCCGGTAAGCGGTCGTGGATATTGGGGTTATTTCCTTTTTTGTAAAACATGATTGCTGCCTGAGCTTGAGGCGGGCTGCTGAGTGGGTTAAACAGGATAGCACCTTCTAGTACATACGCTCTGCCATTGTTACAGCTGGTCTCCGCACCCTCCCCCCTCTGCGGATCAATACGGTGACTGAGCACGCCTGGCTGCCCGCCAGCTTACACCTCCGCTCCCTCTAAAAGCAGACAATCCCGGTCCATCACCAACTCTGCCCTCCGTAGGAGCCCCGGGCAGACGGTACCGTCCACATGCAGAATCTTCACGCCCCAGGAGCGGGCGTGGGTCAGGAGGCTGCTCCCGCTGCCGCCTCCGCTGCTGCTCCCCTGGAAAGACAGCAGAGTCAGGCAGGGCAGGACCGCCACAGGGCCCGAAACTATGGGGGCAGGC
This sequence comes from Nyctalus aviator, assembly GCA_036971965.1. NCBI lineage: Eukaryota > Metazoa > Chordata > Mammalia > Chiroptera > Vespertilionidae > Nyctalus > Nyctalus aviator. The sequence goes on along the minus strand of CM072937.1, from coordinate 34,816,009 downwards.
CGTCCTGGCTTCTGGCAGCTCTGGACACCAACCCTCCATGTGGGCTGGCCACGTCTGGATGGGATGGATTGCTGGTCTACCTGCACACTCTGCTCCGGCCACCTGGTGACCAGGAAGGAACACACGCTTATAAGAGAGCCTCTGTGCAGAAAGCTCACAGTGAGTAAGAAATACCGGTGACAATCACCATCATAGCAGGAAGCTATGCTGGCCACACTTTTCCTGCCCTGCTGCCCTATTTTACATCACCCTCCCTCACACAGCCAATGCATCCATCCTCATGTCACTTTAATGACTCCTCTCACAAGATCATGTTAATGAATTCCTCTCCTGCCACTTAACTTGAATGGTTCTGGGTTCTCACAAAAGGTATAAACAGCTACTTTGTAAAAGGTTTACGGTCTGGCCCTGGCTGGGTGGCTCAGTTCGTTAGAGCATTGTCTCGATATGCCAAGGTTGTGGGTTCGATCCCTGGTTAGGGAACATACAAGAATCAACCAACGAATGCATAAATAAGTGCAACAACAAATTGATGTTTGTTTCTCCCCTTCCCACCCTTCCTTTCTCTCTAAAGTCAATACAAATTTTTAAAAAAATCTTTAAGAAAATAGGTTTACAAATCTAGCTTCATATCCCACAGCATCCTCCAAAATTTTCTTGGTAGACTCTGAGTCAGAAAAATCAAGGAGTCAAATCCTGGCTCTACCACTGACACCCTAGGTGACTCTAGACAAATTACTTAACTTCTCTGAGCTCCACTTCTTCATTTTTAAGAAGGAAACAACAATACATCTCATAGGTTGGGTGTTAGTAGAATTGACCCTCGATCAATGCAGCAATAAGGGGTTCTGAGCCTTGTGTAGCTGAAAATCCACACAAGACTTGTGCCTGGGGATTTACTGGAGATTGGTTCCATGACTTCCCACAGATACTAAAATCCACGGATACTCAAGTTCCCTATATAAAATGGCATAGGTCAATGAATACCGTTGGCCATTCACACCTGCGCACTCCCAACCATGGATCAAAAACAATACAACTATTTACTGGGAAAAACAAACAAACAGCCTACATATAAGTGAACCTGTGTTGTGTGAGGGTTATTTGTACTCCAGAAGAACCTTGGACCCTCCGTTCACCTGATTTCTGATGGCCTTCTGCAGTAACTCCTTCCCTCTGCTCAGAGGAACCTGACAGGAGAGCAATGAGAGATGTTAGATACACCACCTGTGCAAAGACAGACATTTACACGGGTGCTGGCCAGGAGTCATGTCTTGGAAAACTGGGAGCAACCACAGCTCAGAAGAGGCCGAAAGAGCCTAGAGCCTTTTGGAGTTAAAGGCAGACCCACACCCACGCTCAGATCATCCATGGGTCGCTGTGGCCTGGACCCTCGTGGAGAAGGACTTTTTGAATTCACCAGAGATCTAAGTGTGACAAATGTTCTAAGACTGCCCTTTAAAGGTCTCTGCACTCTTCACATTTAGGTGTAGGCCAATTCGAACAAGATCTCTCTGGTTCAGAGGACCCTCCTATTGTTTCTGAACCCCTGACTCTGCAGTCCCTTAAAAAAGGATTAGCTATCTATCTATCTATTTATCTATCTATACAAAAGGCTAACATGCTAAGTGTCCGACTGCCCGACTGGTCGCTATGCCGTGCACTGACCACCAGGGGACAGACGCTCAACACAGGAGCTGCCATTTTAACCATGCTACAACATGGATGAACCTTGAAAACATGTTAAGTCAAATAAGCTACAAACAAAAGGAGAAATGTCAATGAATCCACGGATATGAGGTATCTAAAATAGGCAAGATCATAGAGACAGAAAGGAATTGTAGGGAAGGGAAATGGGAAGCTATTGCTTAATGGTTATAGAGTTTCTGTTTGGGGTGATGTTTTGGAAACAAAAAAGTGGTGATGGTTACACCACAGTGTGAATATAATTAATGCCAATGAACTGTACACTTAAAAAAAGGTTAAAACGGCCGAAGTCGGTTTGGCTCAGTGGTAGAGCATCGGTCTGTGGACTGAAAGGTCCCGGGTTCGATTCCGGTCAAGGGCATGTACATTATGGGCACATCCCAGGTAGGAGGTGTGCAAGAGGCAGCTGGTCGATGTTTCTCTCTCATCGATGTTTCTGGCTCTCTATCTCTCTCCCTTCCTCTCTGTAAAAAATCAATAAAATATATTAAAAAAAAAGAAAAAAAGGTTAAAACGGCATATTTTTATGTACATTTTTACAATTTTAAAACATCTTAAAAGTTATGGCTTGAAGGAGGACCTCTGTCTACCTTCTGTAATTTGGCAAAAACAAATGCCATGGAGTGGGGAAATGGCTATCCTATATAAATATGTAAGAGAGGCACAGCTATTGGTTGCCTCCCACTGGTGCCTTGACCTATTACTTAACTTCTCTGAGCTCCACTTCTTCATTTTTAAGAAGGAAACAACAATACATCTCATAGGTTGGGTGTTAGTAGAGTTGACCCTTGATCAATGCAGCAATAAGGGGTTCTGACCTGTGCTGGGGATCAAGCCTGCAACTGAGGTACGTGCCCTGGACCGGAATCGAACCTGCGACACTTCAGTCCGCAGGGCGATGCTCTACCCATTGAGAAACACTGGCTAGGGCTCCACGAGGTCCTTACCAAGTCTGCGGGTTTCTGCGGGGGCCTGGGGTGGCTGCCCTTCGCATCGGCCATGGACGGCGTTTCCGCTTTGACCTCGCCGGGGCTGGAGCTGGAGCAGCTCCTGTGGCCGGTCCCACTGCTCTCTGCCTTCGCCTCCCTGCGGCTGGACACGATGTAGCTCACTTCTTTGCTCAGAAAGCCCTCAATGACCTGGAACCAGATCACAGGGGTGGCTGAAACCTAAGGGCAGATGTGGAATCATCGATACCGAGAGGCTGGAGAGGAAATCTTGGCTGCCAGACGTCCCAGAACCAATGTCTTTAAATAGACCAAACGCAGCTCTGCATGGGCCGCCAAGTAGACACCGTCCCGAAATGTGAAAGCTGGGGTAGCACTGCTTATACCAGACAGCTCTATTTATTTTTTGTTAATCCTCACCCAAGGATATTTTTCCATTGATTTTTAGAGAGTGGAAGGGAGAGGGAGAGAGAGAAACATCCATGTCAAACCGCAACCAGAGCCAGGGAACCTTCAACCAAGGTAGGTGTCCTCGACCAGAATTGAACCCGGGACCCTTCAGTCCGCAGGTCAACACTGTATCCACTGAGCCAAACAGGCCAGAGCTGGTAGATAGTTTAATGGCTGTGCATTCCTCCCATCCCAGTGTATCCACTCATTTGCAATGTGACTTTGCTGTTCTTTCTATCAGGAGGTAGAGACCTATTCTTCATCCCCTTGACTAGGACTCCTGTTGTCCAATATAATGGTGTAAATAATATGTCTGAGTTCTTAGAGCCTAGGCCACAAGAGGCCTTGTAGCTTCTCCCTTCACCTTCTGGGAAAACCCCGAGACCACTGGCTGGTCTAGCTTACTGTATATGCACGTGATAGTATATATTCATACAATGCATGTATGAAGCTTCTCATACGTATGAGAAGCCACAGAGGCAGCCAGCACCAACTGCCAGATGCGTGAGTGAGGTCAACTTGGTCCTTCCAGCCCAGCTAACCCTTCAGCCAAATGTAGCTGCAAGAGAAACCACCAAGCCAACCCAGAGAATAGTGAGAAATAACTTGTTTTAAGACCAAATCCTGGGGTGTTTTTGTCTTTTTTTTTTATATAGCAAAGGCTAAATGATAGGAAAGACTAAAAGTTCAAAATGTATTTTGGGGGCAGTTTGGGTATATGATGGTCATTCAGTCCCTCCCCCTAGCTGAGTCTCCACATCCCTAAGTTTCTGTTAGATTGACGACAAAGAGTCTGCATCCTAAGTCTCTTCAAGCACTTTCCCCAGTGACGCACCGCTCTTGGGCCAAGCACTGTCATCCTACTTTCTAAACACAAGAGCTGTCCATGCCCACCCTGACTAAACGTACCATATGACATACATCTGCTTTAAAAAGATTTTAAAGGACTCAAACACAGTAAATGCTCTTTACCCAAAGTTGTTCACCACAGTGTTATTTGTAAGAGCTCAGATTTAGAAATAATCTGAATGGCCATAGGGTAAGTTACCGTATTTTCCGGCGTATAAGACGACCCCCTAATTTTACAGTTAAAACATAGGTTTAGGCCTATATTTGCTGTATAAGACCACCCCCCACTTCCGAGGCAACACCAGTTCTTTTTTTAATAGACCGCCTCTCTGACTCTGGCCAGTCTGAGCAGGCTTTTTTTTCGTTTCAAAAGTCATCTTATACGCTGGAAAATACGGGTAAGTAAATTAACAATCTACTCAGAATATTATAGCTGAAACTGGTTTGGCTCAGTGGATAGAGGGTTGGCCTGTGGACTGAAGGATCCCAGGTTCTATTCTGGTCAAGGGCATGTACCTTGGTTGCGGGCACATGTGGGGTGTGTGCAGGAGGCAGCTGATCCATGTTTTCTCTCATCGATGTTTCTAACTCTCTATCCCTCTCCCTTCCTCTCTGTAAAAAATCAATAAGATATATTTTTTAAAAAGAATATTACATTTTCATTACAAATAATGCATATGAGGGACAATAATGATAGGAAAGCTCTCATGTTTTAAGGGAAGAACCAACAAAAAGTTGGTAATAAAAATGTATTTATGATCATAGCTACACAGAAAATAAGCATTAAAAAAGACAGACTACAGAAGTAGATAAAAGGTTACTCAGGGTTGGAGGTATTGCGAGGAAATGGGGAGTGACTGACAGGGGTCTGAGTTTCTTTTTTAGGGTGATGAAAATATTCTAAAGTTGACTGTCTAATCACACTTGGCCATCTCTGTGATTATCCAAAACACACACAAACCGCTGAATTATTCACTTTAAATGGGCGAACCGTATCTCAAGAAAGTTGTGAAAGAAAATGAAAGAGAGACTACAGGAAAAAATAAATACATCAAAATGACGGTTGTCACTTGCAGCAGTTCCACGTTTTCTAACATTCCTAGAATGAGCAGATAATTTTTTTCCCTAATTAGAACAATAGTAACTTGATTTTAAAAAGTGGCTTATACTGAAAAGTGCTTTGGGAAAATGTACCAATACCTGGAAGACCGGTACAGTCCTTCTCCAGCTCCTGCCTTCCCACCCGGGGACCCCCGGAGAGAAGCAGACATACCCCGCCCAGCTGCTGGATTGCCTCCGACAGAAACTGGAGAGTCTTGCCAGCAGGCAGATCCAAGTAAAAGGACTTTCCAGAAAAGGGCTGCTGCCTCCTAGCATCTGGCGAGCTCTTCCGGCATTTTTTCAGACAACTGGACACCCCCAGCTGTGCCCCTAGGAAACAACAAAGCCGAACACAGTGAGAAGCTTGAGCTGAGAGAGTCCTGTCAGTCAGGCAGCTCTCACCGACAGCCTCTGTGAGGTGCATCACTGTGTGAAAGGCAAAAACCGAATAGCGTACCTGGAACACTCCAGCACCAAAACTAGATGGTACTAAGAGAGGGAGAAGAGCACTCGGGGAAGTGACTAGGTAGATAACTGAGTGCAGGGTGTTAAGGTAAACTTAATATTTTTATGGTAAAAACAACCGGGAATATGGGCTTAAATATCCGTGGTTGTTCAACCATGACTCCCCATCTGTCTGCCAATCTTGTTCATAATATCAGACTGAAAACTCTTGTTTGACCTCTCCCTGGAATTCCTAAATAATCCATGACGTCCATTAACACATACAACACTCACACACAAACCCACAAATCGTTAAAAAAAAAACACACCAAAAAAAACACAAACCAACAGGGCTAACATCTCTCGCCTTTTTCCTCCCAAGAGGCTCTGGGGCAGGAGTAGCATATTTGGCCTTGCATCCCTAGTTTTGACCTGTTACACACCTAGGTCCGGAGCCCAGAGCCTACCCTCAGCCATTGAACTCTCCAGCTCAAGGCAATGGTCCCTGAAGGACAAGACCGCTGAAGCAGTCCTGGCCTGTGTGGCTCAGTAGGTCGGTGTCCTTTGGTGCAGGGAGAGGTGGCTGGTGATTCCCAGTCAGGGCACCCGCCCAGGTTGCGGGCTCGATCCCCGGTAGGGGGCGTGCAGGAGGCAGCCCATGGATGTTCCTTCCGTTCACATCGATGTTTCCTTTCTTTCACCCTCTCTCTTCCTCTCACTCTAAAAAAAAGAAAAAGGAAAAATCAATAAAAATGTTTAAAAACAAACAAACAAAAACCCAGCTGAATCACCTTCACTGGCCTACGACCTTCCACTACCCCCTCCCCCACATCCCCACCTCACCTCCCAAGCCCCCACAATCCCCAAGGCGGGTACCAGGAATAGCAAGACTCAACTGCATCCCTACCCACACCCCATCCCAACTCGGAGACACCTTCCAGGCCCTGGCAACCTCAGTTCCTCCGTCCCTGTGTCCACTCAGCTCCCGTGACCCCTCCGGGCCCCCGTTATCCTCTCTACAACTTTTTTTTTTTTTTAAATACAACTTTAAATGGATTTCAGAGAGGAAAGGAGAGGGAGAGACAGAAACATCCATGACGAGAATCATCCATCGGCTGCCTCTTGCACGCCCCCTACTGGGGTCCAGCCCGCAACCCGGGCATGTGGCCCGACCGGGAACCGAACGGTGACCTCCCGGTTCACAGGGGGACGCTCTTGCACGGCACCACGCTGGCGGGGCCTCTCTGCAACTCCTTGGACCCCTTTTTGCTTTCCTTCTTGCCCCTTCTCCCTTCCCCGGCACCCGTACCCTTTCCCGGGGCCCCCAAATAGTCGGCTGTCCTCGGCCTCCGTGCTCCTTCTTCAAGGCTGCTCCGTCACCATCGCGGACCCCGGGAGCTCCTCCGGGCCCAGAGCCCCCGGCGCGGACCCGCGGCCACAGCAGGTACCATTCTCCCGGGCCGCTGTCGCCGCCGCTTCGTTTTAAATTTCCTCTCGGCTCCGCCCCTAGAACAACATAATAGCGCAGAGACTGCCCTACGGTGGCCCTGGGAGGACAACCTTCACGCGGTAACTTCTTCCAGCTCCCTTCGCTTTTTCTTCCGCTTTCTCTCTGGTCTGATCCTCGGCTGGAGGTACTCCGAGCTTTAATAGCTAGCAAGCTGGGCCCTCGCTGGATTCTTTTTTCTTTTCTTTTCTTTTCTTTTCTTTTCTTTTCTTTTCTTTTCTTTTCTTTTCTTTTCTTTATTATTTTTAATATATTTTATTGATGTTTTTACAGAGAGGAAGGGGTAGGGATAGAGAGCCAGAAACGCCGATGAGAAACATCGACAAGCTGCCTCCTGCACACCCCCTACCGGAGATGTGCCCACAACCAATGTACATGCCCCTGACCGGCATCGAACCTGGGACCCTTCAGTCCGCAGGCCGACGCTCTACCACTGAGCCAAACCGGTTTCAGCAGATTCTTTTATTTTTTATTTTTAATATATTTTATTTATTTTAGAGAGGAAGGGAAAGGGGGAGAGAGAGAGAAATATCAATGATGAGAGAGAACCATTGATCGGCTGCCTCCTGCATGCACACTACTGGGGATCGAGCCCACAACCCAGGCATGAGCCCTTGGCCAGGATAGAACCCAGGACCCTTCAGTCGGCAGGCCGACGCTCTGTCCACTGAGCCAAACCAGCCAGGGCCCTCGCTGGATCCTTCACATAAGCTACTTTGAAAGCCCCAAGAGTTTGATGATAAATAATAAAAGAATCCTAACACGTACAGAACATGTACAGTTTAAATGAAGATTTCTTATACCCGTTTCATCTTCACGTCTTTGACTCCCTCCCTTTTCTCTACCTACCCATCCAACCAAACATTTCTCACAAGAGGTGTCTCCATTTCTCATCTCCCATCTTTTCCCCAACTCATCGAATCAGACTTTGATCCTCACCTCTCCTATAAAACTATACTTATGCAGGTCAACTGTGACTTCCATGGTCCCAAATTCTATGGTTATTTTAAAATTCTCATCTTACCCAACGTTTAGGACACTAAAACAGACTCCTTTTCCTTCTTGAACACTTTCTTCTTTTTGCTTCTATTTCTACCTTTTTCACCTTACTTCAGTGGCTCCTCCTCAATTTCCATTGCTGGATCCAAAGGTTCTGTTTCACCTAGAAACGTTGGAGTAGCCACGGCTTTAGCCCTTAGCCCTGGGCCCTCTTCTCTTCCCTATTAACACTGTCTAGGTGACTTCATGCAACTCCATGGCTTACAATTCAGCCCTATGCTAACGCCAGCAGAATTTCTATCCCAAGTCTGACCTCTCCCCTGATCTCTAGACATATATATTCAAGTGCCTATTGGACATTCTTAACATGTTCAAAACAGAACATTTTTTCCACTGCCCCTTTCCTGTCTTCTCCATCTCTGAAAATATGTTACACACTCAGTTGCTCAAACCCCAAACCTAAAAGTTATCTTTTAGTATTTTTCCCCCTTATCTCCACCCCCACTCTAAAAACAAGTTCTACCAACTCTAAAGGACATCTTTTGACAACTGCTACTACCCTAGTCCAGGCCACTATAATTTCTTGTCCAAAATACTAGGTCAATTTCTAACATTAATTCTATTCTCGAGTAGCTTCCTATCTCTCCCCAAAATAACCCATTCTTCATGCACAATCAGAATGTTCTTTTAATATTAAAGAATATATATATATATTTTTAAATTAATTTCTGAGAGGAGGGGAGAGGGAGAGAGAGATAGAACCATCTATGATGACAGAGAATCATTGATTGGCTGCCTCCTGCACCACACTTATTGGGGATTCAGCCCCACCTGTAACACAGCCACTGGATTAGTAGTTTGAAGACTTGAAACAGGAGCAAGTCTTTGGGGACTGACTCTGGCTTCTAACTCTATTACTGTCACATTCTGACTCTAAGCTCACAGAAGTCATGGGGCTAATATTCACCCTATCCTGCATTTCTTGTCTTTTCTTTCTTTGATTAGAGAATTTTCCTAAGATTTTATTTGAACCAAAACTAACAGCAATGCCAAGAAGCAAGATCTTAAATGCTCCCTCCTGTATTTCTACTGAGTTGTAGGGTTCCATGTCTATTTACATTAGACCAATGATAATACCAGTAGAGAACTCTCTCGAGAGGCCCTTTGCAAGGTAGACAAGCCCCTCCCTTTCTTTTCCTTGCCATCCCCTGAACAGCTTCTATCTGAACTCTGTAGCCCAAGCCATGCATGATACTAGGGAGGCCACCTAAAAAAATATTTGAACATGGCTCCCTGTATATGGATGTTTCTTTTCTCTTCCAGTCTTTTCGTCTAAAGAACTCTTATTCTTCAAGGAGTGTAAGTCCCATCTCCACTAGCAAGCCTCTCTGGATCCCCCACTTTCACAGCTTTCAACCCTATTCCAACAGGCAAATTTAACCAAATCTTCTCCTAGGAATCATACTACAACCTCCATTAAAAAAAAGAAGAAGAAGAAAAAAAAAAGCAAGCTCCATTAACATATTTAAGAGACTTTGTGACATTCATTTTAATATTTTCAGTGCCTAAGAGCAATGACATGCTGTGGGTAATCAATAAATATTGAGTGAATGGAGGAGTCAGGTCAGTGGCCTGCCAGTAATTCAGGGAAAGCCAACCCAGGTGCTTGGGTAATTCACTTCGGCCCAGAGCCAGGTGTTTTTGCAGGGTCAACTGAGTCTCAAGCTCTTGTCTCTGGTGAAGTTCCCTGTGGTTGTGACTCTGTGTCTGTTTCTTTATCTTCAGTTAGTGGACAATGAAAGCATCTCCTCAGGGCTGTTGGAAGGACTACAGGAGATAATGCATCCAAAGCTCTTAGCACAGTGTCTGGCAAAGGATCAAGTGTAGAATGACTGAGAGAAATGACTTGAGGTTACCTGTCCATTTATTGAGCACCCGCTATATGTCGGTTTCGGCGGTAAATACATCGTGTGTAGTGCAGAGAAGCAATAGCATGGTCTTAAAGCAGGTAGCACGGAATCAGGGAAGGTTTCCTGAAACCTGAGTATTGTTAGGGGAGCAGCTTGGGAAAGGTGGGAATTCTGGACACAGTCAGCAGGTTCCTGCTTGAAAGCTGCGTGGGAGTGGGAGGTGGGCCGAGGCGCTGGAATCGAAGTTGAGCTCAGTCCTGTTTAGTTATCAGCTGCTTGACTTTGGCCAAGTTCCTGAATCTCTCCGAACTTCCCCAACAGTGAAGAAGTCTGTTAAGAATACCCACCTGCCAGGGTTCTGCAGAGACCACCTGACACTGCCGGCGGCCAAGGTGCATTCCATTTAGAAGTTATAAGACGCCCAGGCGAGTCACTGTGGAGCTACGGGGTTCTACGCTCCATACGCAAGAAGCGCGAGTTTCCTTGGTGAGCCTTGGTGAGCATGCGCAGTGCGCCCGCGGCGCGGCCCGTCAGGCACTGCGTTAGGCGCCCTAGGGGTTGGCAGGACCCTGACCCCAAGATGGCGGCGCCCAGTGAAGTGGACGCGCCTGCCTCCGGCGAAGGCAACGCTGTGGGCTGCTGCTTCGGGTCCTGGCTCGATGGACGACTGGAGTCGCTGGGAGTGGACCGAGCTGTTTACGGCGCCTACATCCTGGGTGTGCTGCAGGAGGAGGAGGAGGAAGAGAAGCTGGACGCCCTGCAGGGTATTCTCTCTGCCTTCCTGGTGAGAAGCCCCAACTCATTTCGGGCCAACCCCTGTCAGTGCTTTGTGTCCCCGTCCCCCTACCGGAATCCCAGAGGAGGGGCGGGTGTTCCTGGGAGAGGAATGCTCTTCTTGAGTTCTGGGCCATGGGGAAGGCGGCTACTCCCTATCCAGGGTTTGGGGAACCAGGAAGGTTATAGGTCCTTAGAGAGAGGAATGGCTCTCCCTTACTCCTGGGGACCAGGCTCTCTCGGATGCCTGTGGGTGAGTATTCGGAAGGCGCTGAAATGCCTAAATCGGGGTTTTATCATAAACACCTAACGACCAGCTTCATTCCCATCCGTTGACGGTGTGGAGTAGGGGATGGGGGTGAGAATGGGGTAGGGGGGTAGGGGGTTTGGGAGGGAAGAGAGAAAGTGCTCTGGGGCGTCTCTTTCCTTTAAGAGGCAGTGCCCAGGACTGTCCCATGACAAAAGCCAGCCTGGGCTCCTATTTTGGAGGTAGGAGTCCAGAAAAGGTGAGCTCGCGGTAGAGGTCTTTTCACGCCGAGGCAAAACTGAAGCAAATATTGTGCTTTATCCTTTATAGTGTTTACAAGTTCATTGTTGTGTTTGGGGGTGTGGTGGGGGAGTGAGTTGGAGTTGGAATAAAAGATCAGAGTTATAAAAAAGAAAGATAAACTTGGCACGTAGCCTCTTAGAGGCAGATTCAAGAATTCAGAAATGTGTCTTTAAGCTCTGTTTAAGTAGTTAGCCACCAAATTGTCTGCTTTTCCTTATCATTTCTACTGCCTTCAACTCTACTAACACTCACTTGGTGAAAGGGTAGTTTATGGAGTAGGTACATGGTTGAAATATAACACTAATGCAGCTGTCCTGGGACCTTCTGGCAAGGGCCCCAGAGCAAGCTCTGATGAGACTGACTTATTTTTGGGAAAGCCTTAACACAGCTTGTGGTGCAGCTCATAAGTTCAGTGGAAATACAACACAGTAGAACAAATTCTTTTCTTGGACCCTGACATTATAGGTTGTAGAGGGAGGGAGTAGGAGGTAAGCAATTTAAGTTAGTTTTTATTTCCAGTTGGCAAGTTTCTAAAGAATCTATGAAAAAGAAGTTGAAATAACTGGCTACCCCTTGGTACCAACTTCTTGACCTTTTGTGTGTGTGTGTGTGTGTGTGTGTGTGTGTGGTGTCATTATTTGGACCTGTATGTCTGCTGGTAAAGAAGGGCATGAATTTGCCTTAGACTATTAACAGTCTCTTGGCATGAAAGTGATAAACCTGGGAAAAGGTACTGAGTTGGATATATTGGCCCAAGAAGATTTCACAGAGGAAAATGGTTTTGACGTAGGCAACAGGTTTTTGCTCTAAAATCCCGAGGAAGACTGAACTGAGCTGGTGGGAATCCTTTCCTCTGGATCGTGGCAGGATGAGGTAGGCGCCATTGACCTGGCAAGTGTGGATTCCAGGACTCTCAGATTCTGCGTCCAGAGCCTCGAAAGAGAAACATACTCTCTGTTCTGTGGTTCTCAAACTTGCTTCGTGGTTTCTCCTCATCACCAGTGGTGCCCTCTGCATAGGCTTTGTTCAGGTTGAGGGTTCTTTAGGAAATTAATTAATTGGTCTACTTTTCCACTCAGGAAGAAGATTCCCTTCTTAACATATGCAAGGAGATTGTGGAGCGGTGGTCAGAAACTCAGAATGTTGTCACCAAAGTGAAAAAAGAAGGTAGTTCGAATGTCTAGCCTCTGTTGTGTTTTCCAGTAACCTTACAGCTGCCAGGAAGAGAGTTTTCGGTTTTCCTCATTGAAGACTCATTTTCCCTGAGGGAGTTTAGCCTGGCAAACAGCTTTAACTTTTTAACTGAATATTGGTTCCCCTTTTCCTTTCCTACGTTTTCACTTCAGCTGACCATAATTATCTTCATTGTGGTTTTTTTTTTTTTCTTTTTTCTTTTTAATTCTCTTTCCACTGCCCCTTACAGATTTGCATTGCAGGCATAGGATTGCCTTTTTTTATATTCTCATTTTATAACACAAATTGTGATTGTTTTTTTTGCTTTATTCAGCTAAACCCTTTAAAATGAAAAAAGAAATGAATGAATTTACTCAGCATTAGGATGCAGAAAACGCATATAATTAAAGCCAAACTTACTAGTAAAGAGAATCTATTCTAAACTCTCTACACTAGTAGTTCTCAGTGTTGGCTGTATTTTAGCATCACTTGGTTTACTTTTAAAAATGCTAGTGCCTGCTGCTCCACATCATGAACCAATTATATAAACATCTTTGGCGTTGAGTCCCAGGTGTTGGTATTTTTTTTTAAAGTTTCCCCAGATGATTCTTTTTTTTTTTATTTTTTTTTTATTGTCTAAAGTTTTACATGTGTCTTCTTTTACCCCAATTGACATCCCCAACCAGCCATTCCGACCCCGGGCAAGCCCCCTCCCCCTCAGTGTCTGTGTCCATTGGTTATGCTAATAGGCATGCATACAAGTCCTTTGGTTGCTCTCTAACTGTCCCCATCCCTACCATTTGTCTCTGGATCTATTCTTGTTCATCAAATTATGTTGATCATTATATCCCACATATGAGTGAGATCACGTGATATTTATTTTTCTCCGACTGGCTTGTTTCACTTAGCACAGTGGTTGGGGAAACTGCAGCTCTCAAGCCACATGCGGCTCTTGGGCCCCTTGCATGTGGCTCTTCCACAAAATACCACGGTCTGTTTTGAAGAAGTGGCGTTAGAAGAGGTTTAAGTTGAAAAAATTTGGCTATCAAAAGAAATTTCAATTGTTGTACTGTTGATATTTGGCTCTGTTGACTGAGTTTGCCGACCACTGGCTTAGCATAATGCTCTCCAGTTCCACCCAGATGATCCTAGTATGCAGCTAAGCATGAGAACCACTACTTGAAACCATTCCTCCTTCTTTGAGAATGGAGAACATAACAGTTGATTTTCTTTTAAAATAATCCAAGAACCTCACCTGGCATAATTATCACCATGGAAGGGACCAGCTTAAGTTGATTTTAAGTCTGAGGTTTCTGGGTTGAGAAGGGAGAAAGATGCATGGTTAGAGGCTTAATTTCCTATGGTTTTAATGTAGTGCTTTTCAACCTCCTCTTTTTTTTAAAAAAGCAGTGAAACTTCAATATAGAAAACAAGTAAAGCAGGGCTGCTCTGATAGAAGACAGACACAGGACCTAAAGCCGCCTGCATGGCCTTGCCTTGCTTTTCTCAGCGGCACCTCCTTTGAACCCCAGGGCTCTCAGGGATCGGCAGATGCCATTGTCTTTGCTGGAAGCACTACCTGGGCGGACTAGTGGTTCGGTGAGCTTTTTTTTCTCACATACAACCTTGTCCCTCTCTCCCCTTCCACCACCTCCCAGACGAAATACAGGCCATTGCTACTCTAATTGAGAAACAGGCACAGATTGTGGTGAAGCCCAGGATGGTGTCAGAAGAGGAGAAGCAGAGAAAAGCTGCCCTCCTGGCCCAGTATGCTGATGTGACAGATGAAGAAGAATATCCTTTTTGGAGTCTCAGCACCATTCCCGGTGGCTCAAGCCAGAAGCATTTGCTGGTTTATTGTGTGCTTTGGGAGGCTGCCAATCCCCCTCTGTAGCTTAATTTTCTCTAAAATGGCAGTGATCTGTGGCCTTGTGTGGGTGTGAGGAATGAAGTTGGAATAGCTAACACCAGACTTACATATTTTATCACATAGTTAAGTATGTTTCTGAAAACTTCAGTGTAAAACAAATAATGCCTTAGTAATGGACCATTTATATTGTGTTATTAGAAAATAAGATATAGCTGTGGTTCTTTACTTCTCTGTGTAGTAACATGTAACTTACTGCACAGAAAGTTGCATGTCACTTTATAGTCTTTACTAGAGGCCCAATACATGAAGATTCGTGCAAGAATAGGCCTTCTCCTGGCTGCTAACCGCCTTCCCTCTGGCCAGAGCTGCCTTTCCGCCTTCCACCTCTTGCCTTGTGTCAATTTGCATATTCCCTCCTTATTGGCTATGGGCGCCACCATCTTTGTCGAGGAGTTATGGTCAATTTGCATATTCCATCTTTATTATATAGGATTTCTTTCACAGTTATTAAGGAAACTGATGCCCAGCAGATGGATGGCTAATCAGAGACATTCATGTAGTTAGTGGTAAAACCAGGACTAGAACCTGGATATTTTGGGGTAATGGATTCCCACATTTGGAGGAGTTTCATTTGAATCTTAAACAAAAAATTCCAGTGACCACATAGTTAAAAGTGAGACTGAACCCCCGAGTAACAGCAGGAGAAGCCTGGGATTTGAATGGCTACTGCGTGAAAAGAGAGTGTTGCTGGTAGGAGCAGGTTTGGGTCTCAGTGACCTTGACATTTGTTTAGGAAAAGCGTAAGTTCACTGTGCCCTCTTGAATAGAGTGGACATCATACCAGAAATGTCAGCCGCCTAATCATGAGTTTAGGAAAGAATTCTTAGGCTCTTTGGGGCCAACTTCTCTTCTAGTTTTGCCTCTTGATTTTTCTTGCTAGGTTTGGCAGACTATGGTTCTAGTTACAAAAGCTCATTTCTTGGCCTATAAAAGAGTGTTTTAAGTAATAGGTTTTTTTTAAAAAAAAATGTTTTATTGATTTTGTACAGAGAGGAAGGGAGAGAGATAGAGAGCTAGAAACATCGATGAGAGAGAGTCATCGACCAGCTGCCTCTTGCACACCGCCTACTGGGGATATGCCCACAACCAAGGTACATGCCCTTGACCGGAATCGAACCCGGGTCCCTTCAGTCCCCAAGCCGACACTCTATCCATTGAGCCAAAACAGTTTCGGCAAGTAATAGATTTTTGAGGGATTTTTTAAAATGCAGATTACAGGGCTCTACCTACCAGAGTTTCTGATTGAGTAGATCCAGAATCAGGTCCAGGAATGTGCATTCCTACCTAGCTTCCAGGGAGTTTTGAGCACCACTGTTGTAGAGGTCATCTCTTCATCCCCTGGCTTCCACCCACACCAGCTTAAGTTTCTCTTCAGCCTCCAAGGGAAGGATCTTACGGAAGCTCTGAACAGTCAGTCTTCCCGAGGTTGAGACTTCTACGATGACTCCCCTGGGTTACTACCACATCCCGGACAGTGGCCTTCCATCACGGCGCCTTTCCTTCCTATCAGCTTATTGACTGTTTTCTCATGTTGGGTTGGTATGTGCTAACCTGTTTTCCATCCTATTTTCCTTAACATCACTTACCGAAGCAGGTGAGAAGGATGAGTCAGGTGCCACCACAATGAACATCGGTTCTGACAAACGTATCCTTCTCTGTGCCCATCCCATGTGCTTCTCCACAGAATGCTCCTGGGGATCAGTTTTTATTTTGCTGTCGTTGCTGGGGGCACTCATGTCAGGCCAGCATGTAAGCCCCATTTCTAGTACAGCTCTAAGTGGTCAATTTAGCAAGAACTTGCCCCAAAGAAGACATACTAACATGTACTGTGAGGGGTGAGCTTTGAGGAAGGATTTCTAAGGGAAAATCAGAATCTGTACTCTCTTGATATAGCACTAGTTTCCCAGCGCTGTGGAAGCAGTTAACATAACATTGACGTTTTGGTCTTTGTCCTCAAAGACCTTATTTGTTGGAAATAGAGCATAAATACCAAATGCTTTTAAGCTAAAAACATAGGTGGGCAAACGTAGGTTTACAGTTGTACATACTCAAAACAGAGTTGATTCTTTTTTTAAATCCTTACCCGGGGATATGTTTTTACTGATTTTAGAGAGGAAGGGAGAGAAAGAAACATCAGTGTGAGAGAGAAACATTGACCAGTTGCCTCCTGTATGTGCCCCAATCTGGGATTGAACCTACAACCTGTGTACGTATTTGCCATGACCAGGAATTGATCCTAGACCTTTTAGTTTGTGGGATGACGCTTCAGCCAACTGAGCCACACCAGCGACTGCCAGAGTTTGTTTATTTATTTTAAAATACATTTTTATTAATTTTTAGAGAGAGAGGAAGGGAGAGTGAGACAGAAACATTGATGAGAGAGAAACATTGATCGGCTCCTTCTGCACACGCTTGCTGGGCACGGAGCCGGAAACCTGGGCAGGTGGTAATTGAACCGGTGACCTCTTGGGGCATGGGTCCAGGCTCAACCACGGAGCCACATTGGCTGGGACAGAGTTTATTTTTATATTATTATTAGTATTACAATTGTTAACCTACTTTCCCCAACCTGATATGGACAGATTGAGACATATGTGCCTAGGAAAGTCCCTAAGAGCAGAATCACTTATGAGAAGCCTCCCAGAGAACGTGGATTTAGAAATCCCTCTTCATAAAGGTGAGAAATATGGGGGATTATCTGGGGGACCTGGGTAGTTTAGAGAGACATTCACTTTAAAGCACTGAAGCAGAACATTTTTTTTTCTTGCTAATCCTCACCCGAGGATATTTTCTCATTGATTTTAGAGAGAGTGGAAAGGAGTGGGGGGTAGACTGTGAGAGAGAGAAATCGATATGAGAGAGACACATCAGTCGGTTGCCTCCTGCATGTGCCCCCGCCGGGTACATGAAACCTAGGTACGCGCCCTGGACCGGGAATAGAACCCAAGACCCTTCAGTGCCTGGGCCAACACTCTAAACATGGGTCCATACTGGTTAGGGCAGAAAAGTTATGTTTTAAGAGTAGAGAGGAGCTTTTCTGGTAGTAACAGATTATGTTTGTAAAGTCATAAGAAATGAAGGGTAAAGTTTTTGGCTGGGTATTTTCTAACTGTGGCTAAACTTACTATTTTATAAATTCAGAGTTTGTAGTTAATAGAACATGGTTTCATTAATGCTTTAGTGGCCTAGGAAAACAATATAATAAGATTAAACAACTTATTTTACTCTTCAGGCATTTTAACAATGTCAAGTACATATTTTGCCATTTATATGAATACTCCGTTCACTGAAACCAGCATAGATATTACAACAATATTCTGCCATTGAATGACATAGATACTTATTCTAGAATAAAATTTTATTTTCACAAAATATTTAGATTTAGATAAGTCTGAAATAGATTTTTATTCTGAGGGTTAGTTTTTAACTTTTGTAATGATAGTTGTAGGATTTCCCGTTAGACCAAAGATAAACATAAGGATTAAAAACAACAACAACAACTAGTAGAAAGTATTCGAGACTCAGCATATAGAATGAAGAGAGAGAGCAGTAGCTGGGCCTGTGTGACCTCTACCTTCATCCCTTAACTCATTGTAGTTCTGTTCCGAAATACCAACTTGGAAGATGTCCTCAATGCCCGAAAACTGGAGCGAGACTCGCTTCGAGATGAGTCCCAAAGGAAGAAGGAACAGGACAAGCTGCAGAGGGAGAAGGACAAATTAGCCAAGCAGGAGCGCAAGGAAAAGGAAAAGAAAAGGACACAAAAAGGGGAACGAAAGCGATAACCGTGGTCAACTCTCTTCTTTCTCCTCGTGAACTATCAAAGGGAGAACTGGTTGTGCACATGTGTAATTTAAGAGAAACGAGAGAACATGGCAGAGTGGTTTCTCAAGACATTTCCCCTTTTGTTTACAAGGTCAAAAGGAAAATCACAAACACTTGTAATTACAAAATGTGCCATGTTTCTGTGGTGTGAGTATTCAGATTGTTGTAGCTGATATTAGTACCAAAGATATGGAGTGAGGGCAACCTTTATATTTTAGTACCGAGGTCCTATGCTCCTTTTGGCCACTTTTGAAAGTCTTCCCTCACCTTGGATAAACAGCAGGAATATTTAGAAAGTTGACAGTTACAGTTTTTATCCTGAAGGAGCAGAATCATGACAGCTCCTTCTCTGAGATGAAATGTGGGAGTATAATTTGCTTCAGAAGTACTATTCACTCCTAAATGTATTAAGACTCAAATAGAAAGCTAATGATGTCAGACCTTAGGTTGCATGGCAACAAACTAGGAAAATGAGAAGAAATTTTTTGATGGATGTTCTAGATTTGAGAATTAAAATACAAATTTACCCTAGGGGAAGAAAGGATGTATCTTTTTAAAGTAACAATAGTTATAATTTTCCTCTAGGTTGTGATTTTAAGAAGGGTGTGTCAGTATTGTGTGCAAGGATATCATTGTTAGCTAGATTTCTCTTGATTGCTAGTAGAGATTTTAGTCCTGATTTGCCCTAAAACATGAGTATAAAGACCTGATAATTACAGGTTTAGAGGAACTACCTTTTCAGGAAGAAACACTGGAAATCTCTATTAACACAGATATTTAAGAGTGTACATAGTAAGTGCTCAACGAATTAATTGAATGAATGAGTGGGAAAATTGCTTGGGGAGAGTCAAAAGTGAGCAGGAACTCTCTACTTTTGTGACAAATTACATTCAATTTTAAATCAGGTCTTTCTCCTTCGGGCAAGATTGTCAAGAAGTCTGAAGAGAACAATTTCTCCAACAAAACAAAATAGATATTTTATACCAGGGGTCAGCAAATTACTGCCTGCAAGACAAAGTTGGCCTAGTCTGTTTTTATATGGTGCAAGCTAACCATGGATTTTGTTTTTAAAGGGTTAATAAAGAATATATGACAGAGACCTTATGTGGCTTGTAAAGCCTAAAATATTTACTATCTGAACCTTCAGAAGAAAAGTTTGCTGACCTCTGTTTTATACCATTGAGATTAACAAAAGTTTTTAACTTTGTGCAGAAAGTGAAAAGAAGCATGGTTAAGGAAAATATGTGTTACCACTATACACTCCTATAACCGTGGCATTCGCAAAATTAAATAACCTTTTTAAAAAATAAACTTTATTTAAAGCAATGTCTTCTGACTTATTCTGATTCTTTTCAGCTACCTTTGGAGATGAATGCTGAGCTTAGGAATGTGCTGAATTTTACCTTATGCTTGGCCCTAAGAACTTCTTCCACAAGTAGAACTTCCTGAAATCCATAAATTCTCTGCCTCAGTTTTCCTGTTTGTGAGGTTGAGTATTGGGAGATCAGAAAGATTACCTTGTATATTGGGGAAGTCAGTAAATTGGCTTTGAAGTACTGTTGTAATCTTAGAGCGTTATGTGGCAGTAGCAATAGCCTATGTCTACAGATTGTATATTTTAATTTAGTAAATCCTTACTTTTGGTTGATTCTCACCTTGATTGGGTCTCTGGAGCAGTGTTGGGTTATATCCATGGACCCCTGAAGGTACTTGTTTCAATCTGCTATAACAGCAGTTAATTCTTTCTTCTGGGATGTTATGTATTAGTTTGGTGTCTCTGATCAGTGGTGTTTGGCTGCATGGCCAGTCTTTTTATCGTTTGCTATCTACTCCTTTAAAGTGGTATGGCACAAGCCCATTTAGACTACGGCATGTTGCTCTTTGGGTTCTTTGTGTGGAGTTAAGCAGAAGCTTCCATGGTTTTTAAATAGAGCCCCAAGCCTGGCAATTTTTGGAGCCCGTTAATGTCTTTTGGCTCAATGTATGTTAAGTGTACACTTGAACTAATGTTTCAACAGAAAAAAAAGGTCAGCTCATTAAGCTTTTTTTTTTTAGTTCATTAGGCTTTAAGTTTACTCATTTAACTCAAGAGCTAATAAATCTTTACATCTAAAATGTTTATTATTGCAAAGGACAACTTTTAAACTATCACATGGTATGACTGATACTTTAAAGCCACATTTGGGATTTCAATCATAATATTAATTCCCATTCAAATGGGAAGAACACTTATATAATTCAAGGTAGTTTTCAACCACCTTTATAAAAAGTGCATTTTTTATTTTTTAAAAATCTTTATTGTTGAAAATATTCATATGTCCCACCTTTTCCCTCTAGCCTGTTACCCCAAGCTTTCACCACTCTATTGTCTGTGTCCATGGGTTATGCATTTATGCATACAAATTCTTTGATCTCTTCCACTCACCTACCCTTCCCCACATTCCCTGAGGTTCTACAGTCAAAATAATAAATTATTTTGTTCCATGCTTCTATGTTGCTTTTTCTATTTTTTTTTTAAATTGAATATATACCAAATTCTTTTGGGTTAGAAATGATGGGAGCATCAGTTTTATCAGTTTCACTACAAGTCTTGTGTGATATTAAGTTTATAAGGTTTTCATAGGTTAATTCAGAAGTACAATACATAAGAGCCATCCATTAGAAAGGGACAACCAACTAATTTGAGAATTATCTACAGGTTGACATGATAAACGAAATTTCAAAGAATTTTTGTTTGGTTTTTGTTAATGGACTAATATTTCATTTTGACCACTGTCATGTCAAAGCTTCCTCAGAATTTTTACCCTACTTTGCCTGGATCAGCATAAAGAGGGGGCAGAAGTTTCATCTTGAAGGAGGTAAGATTAAATGCAAAGGTATCTGAATGATATTGATTTATCTACCAACATTTTTTTTTTTTTTTATATATATTTTATTGATTTTATACAGAGAGGAAGGGAGAGAGATAGAGAGTTAGAAACATCGATGAGAGAGAGTCATCGATCAGCTGCCTCTTGCACACCCCCTACTGGGGATATGCCCGCAACCAAGGTACATGCCCTTGACCGGAATCGAACCCGGGACCTTTCAGTCCCCAAGCCGACGCTCTATCCATTGAGCCAAACCGGTCCCGGCTATCTACCAACATTTTTACTTGTGTGTTAATTGTAATGAAATTGAAAATTTAGCACCGGTTTTTATTATTTTCATTTAATTTTGACTTTTTTTATTGAGGTATTTATGTGTACATATCTTTCCATTGCACACACCTCCCCACACACACACCCATACATGCCCTCCCCTTCTCCCCCGAGTTTTTCAGCCATTGGTTTTGCTTATATGCATGCATACAAG
Organism: Nyctalus aviator; assembly: GCA_036971965.1. Classification (NCBI taxonomy): domain Eukaryota; kingdom Metazoa; phylum Chordata; class Mammalia; order Chiroptera; family Vespertilionidae; genus Nyctalus; species Nyctalus aviator. The sequence goes on along the minus strand of CM072937.1, from coordinate 34,794,489 downwards.
TCCTTCCGGTTGATCTCTTATCTCCCCCAAATCTTCCTATCCTCCCCGCTGTAATTTGACAGTCTGTAGCACCAGTTTTTATCAATTAAATGAAATTTGGTTTTCTGACGTGACTCTGCAAGTTAGAAACTGATACAAATGTAAAAAATAAAACCAAATATTTTCAACAAAATAATTTATTTTCCTGAGACTAAATTAGTACAATATTTGTTATTATAACATCCAACATGTCTTATGTCAAACTTAACCACTTTCCATGCAGTGACTGTGGTGGGTGATCTATTTTATTTGACTACCTTCAATGTAATTAATTTGGTAGTTCTAAGGCATATCAGTGATCAAAATGTTTCTCCCCACAGTTACTCCTGAATTCTCTCAATCAGTTTCTTCCGCACATCATCTAAAGAAAATTTATGTGGTGTGATTACACTCTTTTTATACCAGGATTTCTAAAACTAGGAAAAACACAAACATTTAAAACATCAGTGTTCCTAGTCAAGGATAGTTCAATTAAATTTCATCAGTACATTATATCATAGTTTAACTCATGCTAGAAATGTTAAAACCCAAGATCTGAGTCACATAATATCAACATTTCATATTAATGAATAAATTACTTGGGTTCCATACAAAGATATTAAGTGATGAGAAACAGCAAAAGCCAAGCTTTCAAGAGCTCTTAAAAAATACAGAAGCAAACTAATGAACACAACTACACAAAATATACACTAACCAACTGCAAACTAAACTAGTTAAAGGCTAACCTTAAAAAAATACATTTTTTAAAACTTCGTGATACCCTCATAAAAGGCAGCAACTAAGGGTATTAAAACAATAGTCATTATTTTAGTTACTGTGCATCAAATCTAAAAGATCAGGTAAAGGAAATGTTTTGTTTCAATTCAATGTACTTTAAAATTGGAAATATTTAATAATTGATAGTATAATTAAATCTTAATATACACAAATGATTTGAACAGATTTTATATTCAGTAACTTGCATGGTTTTTTACACTGGCACTTTTATCCACTAATTTAGGAGAATCAGATGCATTTCCCTCCATATACTTAGGTACTAAGATTTCAAATTATAAATATGGTAGTAGTTTAAATATTAAAATTTTACATGAATATTGGGTTCATTCTTGTTTTCCTCTGTTTCCTAGGTATTATCCAGTTTTGTAAGGAAAACACTTTTAAATCACAATCAAAACTTGTCTTGGTTACTAGACTGTAGCCATAATTGGGTTACAGTCATTTAGATTCATTATTTGGAATTATACTTACTAAGGCAGACCTAAATGAAACTTATCTTCTAGAAGAATTTCACATTTGCATTTACCTGCACTGCAGAATAGGTTTAAGCAATATTTTAGCTGTTAGGAAATATTTAATTTACTTAAACTTATCTTCAACTACTCAGAATTCTGAGTAGTCAACTTTCCCTTTGAGTTCACTTTAAACTATATTTGATTCATTCCAAATAGATTTTTAAATTGAAGTTATACTTCATTAAGGTATTAAACTCGTAAGTCTGAAAAAATGCATTGAAATTTTCAAGTTTGACAAGTTCATTACAATTGTTGAGCATGTCTTGATACATTTACTTATCAGCTTTTTATTTCTGCTGGGATTTCCTTAATGTTTGTTTGTGTCACCTCTCTGATTCATTTGATTGCTACTATTTATGTTTTCATGGACTTTATCTTCACAGTTTACTATATCTTGTAAAGCCTTCTCCACATCTGTTTGGCCAGTTGTATTGGCTGTTTTAGGCAAGGTCATCTGCAGTGCACACCACAGAGTAGTGCGTGCCTTCCGAGTAGCGACACACATCTCTTTAATTGCTGCAGCAAGGGCAAAAACATCTGTAAAAGAAACATTTATAGTCAGTTGACATTAGATACCATTTAAGTTCCCATTACCTCTTAAAGCCCAGTGCTGAGCTACTACATGATCAAACTCCATCTATATATATAAAAGACTAATATGCAAAGTGTCCCTTGGGAGTTTGACCAGGAGACTGGGAGTTTGATTGCTTGCTATGACATGTGCTGACCACTAGGGTGTGGTGCAGAACAAAGGAAGGCCCTGATCGCTGGCCAGGCTCTGGGACCCTACCTATGCATGAATTTCATGCACGGGGCCTCTAGTGATTTTTATAAAAGAAGGGTAGGTACTAAGTTAACCAGAGTTCTTAATACTTGAAGTGTTGACACTTTATTCTGACTTGTATGATGACTATGCTTTTGATAGAACATAGACTTTGATGGAATTATAATTAACAAACTAACAAAACAGATCAAGGTACTTTTGGAGATTATGTGGGCACCTTTACCAAATTCTTTAGATAAGTGAAATCTTAGAATTCTGACCTTTGACCTTAGAATATGATTTTATTAACATTTAAACAATCTCATTGCCTTATCAAAGTAATATGCATTAATATTTGTACCTCTGTCATCTTGGCATCTAGGGACTCCTTGCTTTTGACGATTTGAAGCATTAACAATTTCATCTTTTCTACGTGACTGTACAATGTGAATAGACTCCAAGTGTCTATCAAGAGCAGTAGAGATATTGGCATGAAGGGGAGAGCTTCGAAGACGTTCCATCTTGCCTAGTAAAGTTACAACCTGGGGAAAGATTTTAAATTTTGATAAGGCATGTAACCACATTGCCCTGTCATTAACTTAAAAACAAATCTTCAAAAAAACCAGAATAGACAGAGTAATAATATTCAGTAAATAACTGAATGCTTATTATATCCTGACACCATATCGGGGGTAACAAAGATGGAAAGTCGGTCTTTTGTGCCTACTTGTATTTATTAATTCTAAAAGCTTTTTAGGTAATCAGTTAATGGGAATATACAACAATGGGAAATTCAAACCTAACATTCCCATATCATTAACAGGAAGTGCAAATACAAGATCCAACACTGTTTTTGGCAACTAGTGTTATTAAGAGGTACTGTCATCTAGCCGAGACCGGTTTGGCTCAGTGGATAGAGCGTCGGCTTGTGGACTGAAAGGTCCCGGGTTCGATTCCGGTCAAGGGCATGTACCTTAGTTGCGGGCACATCTCCAGTAGGGGTTGTGCAAGAGGCAGCTGATCGATGATTCTCTCTCATCGATGTTTCTAACTCTATCCCTCTCGCTTCCTCTCTGTAAAAAATCAATAAAATAAAATAATAATAAAATAAAAAAGATGGGTCCTATCTTCTAAAAATAAATAAATAAATATTAGATCAGTAAGGGGAGTATGTTTCATATTCCTAACTTGTTTCCCAAATTCTAACCTTGGAAAGTATGAGGAGAGAACTTGTTGAATAACTGCCCTTGTTAACTGAATGATTTAAAACTGCCCTGGCCAGTGTGGCTCAGTCCGTTGGGTACTGTCCTTTACATCGAAGGATTACAGGTTCATTTTCCAGGCAGGGCACAAGCCCAGGGTTACAGGTTTGATTCCGGTGAGGGGCAAGCAGGAGGCAGCCAGTCGATGTTTCTCTCCCTTCTTCTTTCCAAAAATCAATTTTAAAAATATTTAAAATTCACATAAGCACTTGATGTTCAGTGACTGGAAAGAGTAGTAAAATACCTCTCAAGAAGCTGAAGGCACCTAAATCAATGCCTCTACTCTCACATTCATATCAAGTTTCTTTGAAATAGGTTTATGCCAGTTTAGGTCCATTGGAAAAAAAAAGTATACAGGTACTAAATATTTTCCTCCCAATTGTACAACCAGCTAGATCCTTGAAGGGATAACAACAGAAAAAATCCCAATATAAAAATTTTCAATGAACTTTCAATTACATATTTTTTATATTTATTTAAAAAATTTTTTTTTTTTACAGAGAGGAAGGGGAGAGGGAGAGCTAAAAACATTGATGAGAGAGAAACATCCATCAGCTGCCTCTTGCACACCTCCTTCTGGGGATGTGCCTGCAACCAAGGTACATGCCCTTGACTGGAATCAAACCTTCAGCCTGCAGGCTGACATTCTATCCACTGAGTCAAACCAGCTAGGGCAATTACATATTTTCCCTTTATGTATTATTGATCTAATGTTGCTAGATATAGATAAAAAAATTATGGCAACTATAAACATAACCTTCTAACTTAATGTGACACATTATCAAAGCTGGTAAGCCCTAGCTGGTTTGGCTTAGTGGATGGAGCGTCAGCCTGTGGATTGAAGGATCCTGAGTTCCATTCTGGTCAACGGGCTCCGTCCCCAGTGGGGGACTTTCATTATTGATGTTTCTATCTCTCCCTCTCCCTTCTTCTTTAAAATCAATTAAAAATATTTTTAAATAGCTGGTAAAAGTATATTTCTTAACCACAGTTTGAATCCTTTGATTTATTGCTGAGAAATGTATTACTGAGAAAAAGGAGTTTTAACTTGGAATGGTATTAAGAAAATATAATAAAAGACTGAAGTTTTTATTAACATAACATCTGGCTATAATCCATGTCAGTATACACATCGATAAATTCCATTGTACGAATTTAAAAAAAATATATATTTTTATTGATTTCAGAGAGGAAGGAAAAGGGAGATATAGAAACATAAGTGATGAGAGAGAATCATTGATTGGCTGCCTCCTGCATGCCCCCCACTGGGGATCGAGCCCACAACCTGGATATGTGCTCTTGACCAGAATTGAACCTGGGACCCTGCAGTCCAAAGGCCGGTACTCTATCCACTGAACCAAACCGGCTAGGGCCAAATTTACAAATTTGATAAAAGAATCTCAACTGACCTAGGCTGAAAGCTAGGTAAAATCAATATTTTTCCACTGAAATAGTTCTTTCTGTTAACTCCATTGCCAATTTCGGTTTGAAGAGGAACCATTTAAACCTAGCTTTAAATAATTGAGTGGGGCTATTTTTCCTTTTCTAAATATTAATCAGTTCTAGGACCAAACATGGAAAAGAATATACGTCAGAGAGTTACACATAGTGTGATTTAAAAATCCTTTAGAATTCTTACTTACTGAAATGTTATAAGAATTTATCAAGCAATTTAAAAGTCTACTATTGGAAGTTTTTATAACTTACCCTGGCTTGTTCTCGAAGTTCATCCACAATTAAGCGATCAACTCTAGATGGGTTGGAAGTCAGCCTTGGAATTGGAGTATTGTTAGTACTGGATACTTTTTTTCCTGGATAATTCTTGGCAAGGGCCAATTCAGTCTGTAAAAAATTATGTAATTTTTAGATGATGAATTTTCCAAATATGATTCAATGGTAATATTTTTCTTAGGCCTAAGCATAAATTGAAAATTGCTGCTTTAAGTAACTGTTTTGGTATCAAAAGGCAATAAATACAAACCACAGTATTTTTCTGTCATACTTAATACAAATAAAATACCTGGACACTCCAACAGTTTAATACTTTCAAAATTAAAAGTAATTAACTTTAGCCGAAACCAGTTTGGCTCAATGGATAGAGCGTTGGCTTGGGGACTGAAGGGTCCCGGGTTCGATTCCGGTTAAGGGCATGTACCTTGGTTGCGGGCATATCCCCAGTAGGGGGTGTGCAAGAGGCAGCTGATCGATGATTCTCTCATCCATGTTTCTAACTCTATCTCTCTTCCTTCCTCTCTGTACAAAATCAAAATATATTTAAAATAAATTAACTTTAAACCCATTAAGAAAAAAGTCTACTTCATTGGCAAAATAAGCTTTACATAAGCAACAATTCTGTTTAACCCCAAACTTTTTTAGTTTTTTATTCTTTACATATTTATTTTAAGCTTTATTTTTATTGCTGTCACTATTACAGATGTCTCCATTCCTCCCACTCAGCTTTTTGTCTTTAAATCACTTAATTCCTTATAGTCATGGATTTAACAAATACTGCCATTAGAGAAGAATTCAGCTTAGAAATAAAGCAAGTACTCAAAGCACACTAAGATAAAAGATGTAGGGGCCATACCAAGTTACTCCTAACTGGATAGCTTTGTGTTACCTTTTTTCTCTCCTTTTCTAATGCTCTCCATTGTTCATAGCATTCTTCCAGACGAATATGAAGTTCACTGGCTGGTCCACTACGGGTTTTAATTGGTCTTTGAAATCCAAAAGTTGGCACAAAACCAGAAAAGGAATTATCACCATACATCATATCATTAAAATAAGGGTATAAATGGCTTAACTCATCATAAGAAAACAAATCATAGGAATCCAAGAGTGGAACAACTGAATGGCCAAACGGGTGGGTGGACCTTAGGGGAAACCCATTTGAACCAAGTTGTTGAAAACTCTGATTATGTCTTAAATCTCCCATCATATAATTAGAAAAGCATGACGCTTGTGTGCGATTTACACGGATATTAATATTGTTATCTCCACTTCCCTGTCTGTGGCTATTAAAATGACTCTGTGCCTCCAACAGATCTTGATATGTATTTTGAGATAATCCATCTAAATGCTTTGCACCTTCCTCAGGATCATAATGTCCACTCTGAGGCTTAGTTTGAAAATTATGTTTGTTTACATTTTCAATGATCCCAAACTGCTGAACTGAGTAATTATCACAAAATCCGTTTGGCTGCTTTATTTTTTTATCTGTAACCAATTCAAAAAGATTTTCTTCTGCAGTCTTTGTCAGTCCTTCCATGTGATTGACAGATTGAATTCTTTCTGCACCATTATAATTGAAATCAAAACTAGAAATTGAAGAGTTTTCTTGGCAATACTTCTGAAACAAATTGCTATTTGGAGTTAAATTTGTGGATGATAGTTGGGGGAAATCTGAAGAATGGTTAGAACCTTTTGAAGCTGCATTTAAATGACTATTTAATTTCATCAAGTTACCTTGATTTCGATAAGGAATAGGAGTATTACTTTTTGTGTGGACATTCATCCAAGTTGGCCTATTTAAGTTGATACCTCCTGAAGATGTTGCTGAGTTTGACAATAAAGTCACTGATTTAAAATACTCAGAATTTGGGGGGTCAGCTTTAGCAAACTGTTGCTTTTCTGTGACATTAGCGAAATCATTATTAGCAGGACAAACTGTATGAGCTTTTAGTCCATATTCTGATTTTAAGCCAAAATCAGCAGTGAATGTTGCTTCCTTTGCAAACTGTTTTTCTGTCAGGTGTGGTGTAGTTTTTGGAAATGTGAAATTCTGCTGGTCAGTTATTGTTTCTTCCATTTTTTTCTGATTTGCTGGTTTAACCTGAAATAACTTTGTGTAGCTGTCTGCTTCTACAGTTGGTGTTTCAGGTGTGCCATTGGCTAATTTTTTACTATCTTGGACAGTAAAATTCGAACACTTAGTAAGTTTAGCCTTATTAGGATGAGCATATTCTGGGTATCTACAATAATCTGCACTCTCATTGTATCTATTAAACTGGGAAAGAAATATCTCTGCCCTTTTCTGCTGTAATGGTGCTTCAAGACTTTTAACACACATTTTATCTCTTCCATAAGGGTAAGTATCAGCTCCTGATTCTTTCATGACCTCAGAGAGGCCAGCTTGCGGTGTAAAACAGTTTTTGACAAATGGATATTCTTGGAATGTTGTCTTAGCTGTATCATTTGCCTGACTATTGTAACAATTAGAATGATCACTTCGTGAGGGGTACATCCATTGTTCTTCAAGGTCTAAACCAGTAAATCCATGATAAAGTTCATCTATTTTTTGTTGTGGTGTGATATTACTATTATGAAGGTATTGCTTTTCCACTGCTGACACAGATTCACCAGTATAAAAAGCTTGCTGAGAGATGGCTGGATCTATTGGCCTTTTTGTTTCTGTTAACAGGTCATGGTGATCTGCAAATCTGCTTGTGTTCACTGGCCAAACTGACTTTAAATTGGAGGAGCAGGTCCTAGAACAAGTAAATATATTTAATTACAATTTAGACTTTAAAAGATTTTATGTCCTTAGTGGAAAAGGTAGGAAAGATTCTAAAAAACATTTATCTCGCCCACCTCCCCATTCTCTAATCGCTTTCAACTTTGTCTTGTATGCTACCGTTACATTCAAATAATTCTCTATTGCTTGAAATGTGCTATATAAAAATGTATTTTAATCTTAATATGTCTTTTCTAACAAGCATTAACTAAGGCCTGAGGCTGATGACTGCATAGTTTTATATAATATTTTATCTATAGCAAATAGAAAACAAAGTTAAGTTTTTCCTTTAATTAGAATTACTACATAATACAAAAAGTATCATTGACAATTTTTTCAATGAAAAAGGATGTGTTTTGTTGAAACTATTATTGAAATTAAAATACTTTAATGTTTACATATGTGCTGCATATTTCCCTATTTATGAAATAAAGCATTTGGGTAATATGGCTTCCATACCCAAATAAAACAATGTATATTTAAAAAATTTTTACCAAATGAATAAAATCCATATGCATTTCTGCACAGGAGAAATGCTAGTTTTATCCTTTGGGATACACACACACACTCTCTTTCTCCCTTTGGAATTTATACTCTTTAAGCTACACCTTAGCTTGTGAACTCAAGGGAAATAGCTTTGAATTATGCAAGAATAATTTTCCAAATGAAAGTTCTTAATAGCAAATTAAACCTTAGATTGAAACTTTTAATTGTATGCAACGATCTCAGCAAAATCGACTCCTAAAAACAAGTATTTGAATTAAGATGTCTACTCTGTCAAAATCGGTTTGGCTCAATGGATAGAGTATCGGTCTGTGGACTGAAAGGTCCCAGGTTCAATTCCAGTCAAGGGCATGTACCTTGGTTGCAGGCACATCCCCGGTCGGGGTTGTGCAGGAGGCAGCTGGTCAATGTATCTCTCTGTATCTCTCTCATCGATGTTTCTAGCTCTCTATCCCTCTCCCTTCCTCTCTGTGAAAAATCAATTAAAAAAAAATATATATATATATATAAAAGATGTGTACTCTTAGATGATCCTCTATTAACTAAAAATAATAGTTAATAGGATAATTTAGTGTACAAGTTTATAGTTGTTTGCATGGAAAACAATACAATAATAATAGCAAGAATAAACCATGTTTTGTGTACTTGCAACTGTAAATCTACTTTTGCACCATCCTGTATGTGAATTTGAAAGCTCACTATACAATGTATAGTTTATATGACATACTAACCCGTCAGCAAAATATGGCTGTGACTTATCTTGTTCTTCTAAAATGTTAGATACGAGTCCATATAAGTCTGTTTCACTGCCATAGTCATTTCTTTCTGTTTGAATCCTAAAAAGTAAATATTACACAACAAATTTTACTCACACTGAAATATAATATATTGATTTCTATTTCTAGATTAATCTTACCATTATTTTCTATAAAATATTTGGGTTGAATCTATACCATAATTTCAAATGAACAATTCAAGAATAATTTCCATTTTAGCTTACTATGTTACATAAATACTTCTCCTTCATTTCAAATCCTATGCCTAGTCACAATGTATACTTACCTCTTATTTCTCCAAAACACAATTCATTTTAGGTTACCAAAATACAAATCTCTGACTTATGATGCTTGGTACTGTACTATGGCTGCTCCTGAAAGCATATTCGATCCTATTATACATCCTCCCACCAACACTTACTCAGACTTTTCATTTGCAATTTGAAAGCCATGTGAACCTGTTGCTTGATTTTTGTGTCTCTTTTTATTGGAATATAAAGTAAAATGTGATATGGTCATCCTAGATAACACAGCACTATTGCAGTTGTCCCTTAAATATAACAGAATTGGAGACTATCTCTAACTCCTTGCCAAAGAGGTGACTAGACTTCCACGTATCTGAAATGCTACCTGGTGACTAACGCTGTTTAAATAATACAAAATGTAAAAACCATAAGTAGAAGAAAAATTGGTGCCTTTTTACTCTTTATGGATTTTGGGTAATTTGTTCCTAGAAGTAATACATTTTTTTAAAATTGTAACTTCTTGTTTTCTCATATTTCGTTTCTAACATTTAATAGTTAGGGCATTTTAAAAATAAAAATACCTTATATTTGCATAACACTCAAAACATTTCATTGATCTTCATAACATAAGATGGGCAAGTACTAGTAATCATTTAGCTGTTGAATGATCATTTGAGATATTAAGAAACTTGTATTAGCCCTAGCCGATTTGGCTCAGTGGAAAGAACGTCAGTCTGCGGATTGAGGGGTCCCCTGGTTTGATTCTGATTAGGGCATATGCCCAGGTTGCGGGCTTGATCCCCAGTAGGGAGCATGTAGGAGGCGCTGATCAATGATACTTTCTCATCATGGATGTTTCTCTTTCTCCCTCTCCCTTCCTTCCTGAAATAAAAATATATTAAAAGAAAAGTGTATTAGAAGTCACTGGTTTGATTCCCAGTCAGGGCTTAATCCCCAGTAGGAGTGAGGAGGCAGCAAATGGATTATAGTTCTCATTGATGTTTCTATATCTCTATCCTTCTCCCTTCTTCTCTGTCTCAAATCAATAAAAAACATTTTAAAAATGTTTTTATTGATTTCAGAGAGGAAGGGAGAGGGAGAGGGAGACAGAAACTACAATGATGAGAATCTGCCACCCACCCCCGAGGTCACCATTCGCCATCAAGCGATTGCAGCCTGCTGGCCAGGGGGAGGGATCAAGAGGTTGGCTGTTCCACTCACTCACCAGTCCCCCATCACCACCACCCCCACCCCCACCCACTCCAGTTCCCTGTTCACCAAAGGGCAATGGGAGCCTGCTGGGGAAAGGGACCAAGAGGTGGTTAGTGCACCTCATAGTGATAGGCTGAGTGGTCATTCTGCTGATATGGTTTGCTGGGCTTTTATTATCCTATCTCATAAAAGAGTGATATGCAAATTGACTGTCACTCCAAGACACAAGATGGCCATCCCCATGTGGACACAAGATGGCTGCCACAAGATGGCTGGCAGGGGAGGGAAGTTGTGGGAGATCAGGTCAGCAAGGGAGGGCAGTTGTGGGGGAGACCCAACGTGCAGGGTAGGGCAGTTTGGGGGGACCAGGCCTGCAGGGGAGGACAATTGGGAGGGACCCAGGCATGCAGGGGAAGGCCGTTGGGGGGGGAGGATCAGGCCTGCAGGGAGGACAGTTGGGAGGAGCCAGGCCTGCAGGGGAGACTAGGCCAGCAAGGGAGGGCAGTTGGGTAGACTAGGCAAGAAGGGGAGGGCAGTTGGGGAGATGAGGCCAGCAGGGGAGGGCAGTTGAGGGGAACAGGCCTGCAGGGGAGGGTAATTGGGAGAACCCAGGCCTGCAGGGAAGGGCAGTTTTGGGGGACCAGGCCTGCAGGGGAGGGTAATTGGGGGAACCCAGGCCTGCAGGGAAGGGCAGTTAGAGACCAGGCCAGCAGGGGAGGGCAGTTGGTGGGACAAGGTCTGCAGGAGAGGGCAGTTGGGGGGCCAGAACTGCAGGGGAGGTCAGTTAGGGGTGACCAGGCCAGCAGGGAGGGCAGTTAGGGGTGACCAGGCTGACAGGGGAGGGTAGTTAGGGGCTATTGGGCCAGCTTGGGAGCAGTTAGACATCAATCAGGCAGGCAGTGGAGTGGTTAGGGGTGATCAGGCTGGCAGACAGAAGCGGTTAGGGGCAATCAGGCAGAGTCAGGCAAGCAGTTGGGAGCCAGCCCTGGATTGTGAGAGGGAGGTCCAACTGCCTGTTTAGGCCCAATCCTGGCTGGATCAGGCCTAAATGGGCAGTTGGATATCGCTCAAGCGGTCCCAGATTGGAGAAGGTGCAGGCTGGGCTGAGGGACACCCCCTCCCTCACCCTGTGCACGAATTTCATGCACTGGGCCTCTAGTATAAGATAACTGCGCAGTTTAGGGTTTCCTAAAAGTTTGATAAACACAAAATTATGTCATAACAAAAATTAATAAGATAAAATTAAAATGCTGATATAGGGAACAGAGTTAATACAATTGGGTTCCCATGTAATCAAACTTAAAAACACTTAATTTAGCCTGAAAAATACAATTAATTAATTTACCTGTTCTTTACATTAATCTGAGAATTAGAAGGCGGCTTAATATCATCTCCATAAGTAGACCATGGTGCATAGAAAATTGAAGAATCTACAGAACTTGCATATTCAGTTGATGAAGAAAGTGGATTATAGGTTTGCCTTAGGTCAACATTGTCTTCACCCTGAAATTTTAAAGAAATGCTTATGTATCAGCCATTTTTAAACTATATTTATTACAGAATATTAGTGGTAAATAAGAAATAGGAGGAAATAATACATGCGTAAGAGTTGAGAGACAAAATCAAATCTAGATTTAGCCATTTAAGCTTACTTTATACCAGGGATTGGCAAATTTTTTTCTGTAAAGAGCCGGATTAAAAAATAGGGTTTGCTGACTGATAAGGTCTCCTTAAGCAACTCCTGGCTGGTTCACAGGTTCAATTCCTGGTAAAGGGCAGGTATATGGATTGCAGGTTCAATCCCAGGGCTGTCTGTCTTTCTCTTTCCCCCTCCCATTCTCTCTAAAAATCAATGGGGAAAAACAATATCTGGGTTACAAAAAAGAAAAAAGAAAAAGAAAAAGGAAAGAACAAAGGAAACAACAATAAACAACATAACAACATGAAGACAAATGCACACAGCTGTATTCCAAAAAATGTTGTTTTTTAAACAAAAAACAGGCACTTGGCAGATCTAATCTGATCCCTGGAGGTACTTGTTGCTTATACCTAGTCTAAAATACCTATAATTATTGTAGTTTTAATTTGTTGAACATAATGTGGACACTAGCAATGTTATATTTCACATATCACTTATAAAAGCCTTAATGTTCCCAATCTTTTTTAAAAAGTTAATATACATTTATATAGAATTTCAAACAAATTTCATATACATTCTTATATTCAGTCAACCCAGAGACATGGGTATTCTATTAAAATAGAAAAATGAGAAAACAGGCTACAAGTTACTGAGCCCAAGGTGACAAAACTAAAACCTAAACTCAAGGCCTTCTTATTCCTATTCTAGGGCAATTTTCTTTTTTATTTTTGGTTAATCTCACCCAATGATATTTTCCCAGTGATTTTGAGAGTGGAAGGGAGGTTTAGAGAAAGAGACAGAGAAACATTGATGTGAGAGACACACATCAATTTGTTGCCTCCTGAACATGGAATTGAACCCAGGACCCTTCAGTCCACAGACTGATGCTCTACCCATTGAGCTAACTAGCTCTAGGCCTCTAGGGCATTTTAAAACAGTATCTTTAATTTTCAGTCTCATTTTTATTTCTAAGATATATTATAAAAATGAGATGATATATAAAACATTATAATCTCTTCAGAAAATTTAAAGATATTACTTCAATTAGGAGAAAAATGGCACTTAATTTTTCTTTTTTTTGCATGAACAGTTCTATAATGAACTCTGAGTAAATAAAGTGAAAGTTTGAATTCTAAGATGTTAATGATTTAAAATCCTATCTCCTTCCAAAAACGATTGAGCAGTAAAAATAATTTAAAATATTAGAAATAGTATTATAGAATGACTCTACACTAATAAAAGAGAAAAATGCTATTTGACCGTACCTTTGCTACACCCACATCCAATCAGAGCAAGAATGCAAATTAACCCAACAAAGCTGGCAGTTAATTTGCATACACTGAGGGAGGGAGGAATGAAGACTGAAGACAGCTTAGAAGGAAGAGGGAGGAAAAGCGGAAAGCAAGGCAGCTGCCAGAGGGAAAGTGCAGGCAGGGCGGGGCAGTGTCATGCGTGGCCACTTGCAGGAATCTTCTTGCAAACGGGCTCCAAGTATAATAATAAAAGATTAAACATATATTAATCCTCACCCAAGGATATTTTTCCATTGATTAGAGAGAGTGGGAGAGGAAAAGACAGAGAAATAATTGTCTCCTGCATGAGCCCAGGGGAGCCTGCAACCGAAGTACATGCCCTTGACCGGAATCAAACCCGGGACCTTTTGGTCCACAGGCCAAGGCTCTATCCACGGAGCAAACTGGCTAGGGCAAAGATTAAACACTTAGATGCATTTTTTTTTTTTTTCTAGAAAACGCTTCTTTAAAGAAGTCTGAAAGTACAGGTTCACAATTTTTAACTCTCTAAATAAGGAACTAATAAAACCTGAGATATAATGACAGTATATATCTCAGATATAACAGAGTAGAAATTATTTTTTTTTATACAAGCTGGAGCAAATGTAGGTTTACTGTTGTAAGTATGCGAAACACAGAGTTTATTCTTGTATTATTATTTATTATTATATTATTTTCCATACAAACAACTGTAAACCTACTTTTGTCCCACTTGTACTTTTATAAATACAGAAGAATATAATCCTGACTAAAATTATTTTCTAATTGCTTTTATTCCCTTTTTTTAAATCCTCACCCAAGGATATATTTTAGGATATTTTCCCCATTGATTTCTAGAGTGTGGGAGGGAAAAAGAAACATTGATTGGTTGTATCCTCCATGCACCCTTACTGGGGCTGGGGAACCTGCAACTGAGGTGCTGCCCTTGTCTGGAAATCCAACCCGTGACCCTTCAGTCCTAAGGTGGATGGTCTAATCACTTAGCAACTGGCTAGGGCAGTGGTTGGCAAACTGTGGCTCGAGAGTCACATGCAGCAAGCTGCGGTTTGCTGCTCTGTTGACTAATGAGTTTGCCTACCACTGGGCTAGGGCAACCAGGGCTGCTTTTATTCTTTTAATCAAAATTTACATTGCTCTGGTCAGTTTGGCTCAGATGGTTGGGCATGTCCCATGAACCCAGAGGTCAGCAGGCTTGTACAGGAGGTCAATTAATGGTTCTCTCATCATTTTTCTTTCTCTCTCCTTTCTTCCTTCCTCTCTCTCTCTAAAATCAATAAAAACCTATTTGGAAAAAAATACATAAAAAGAGAAGACATAAAGTATTCCCGTATTCCTAAGTTGTTTTTATACTTTAATAATAAAATATGAAAATACCTTCAAATTATCCATCATCAAGAATCTCAAAAAAAAAATCTCAAATATTTTACAACCATTTTGCTAAGAGTGCCACTAAAACTATCTTTCTAGATGTTAGTAATTTTTATCTTTAGAACCTTTCATAACTTTACTCCTTTAGTTCTGAAGTTTTTCTCATAGGCCACCACCGTAACTCTTTTTTAGGTGTGAAGAATCCAAAGTGCCATAAGTTATTGTCCATCTTGTTTTTTAATCCTTTAATGGAGGATATTTTTCCATTGATACAGAGAGTGAAAGGAAGGGGGGAGGGCAAGAGACATGAAGTGAGAGACACACATCAATTGGTTGTCTCTAGCACAAGGGGTAGGGATCAAACCTGCAACCTAGGTACATGCCCTTGACTGGGAAGCAAACAGTAGAACCCAAAAACCTGAGAACTTATGGTGCACAGGGGGTTGCTCTAATCACTGATTGTATGGGCCAGGGCTGTTCATAATTTTTAAATTATTGCTTAAACAAAAGAGCATGTTCATATTCAAATATCAAATGAGGTAAAGAGTACTGGAAACCAAATATATTTTGGGAATTCTTTCAAGTACATTTCATATTTTAAAATAAGTTTTGAGTATTAGAAAAGTTAAATATTTTAAAGATTGATTAAAATTTTATATTATAGGATAAAACAAGCAACTAAAGTAATGTGGTGAATTCAAACATAATTATACTTTAAATATATGGATCTCTTTCAGTTAAAACATTTATAGAAATTAAATATGCAAATACTTGGGGCTGGCATATTAATTAGATCCAGGTAACTGCAAAATTTACTGTTTATGTTATTGATATACTAAAAATAAATTCAAGTACATTTTAGTAGTGATGTCAACATTATAGAGAGCAATGAAATGCTGGTCTTGGCAGTGAAAAGACCTGGGTTCCACTTGGGCTTTGTCACTGTGGACACAAATTAAGCTTTCTGAGCCGCAGTTTCTCAATCTGTATAGTGGGCTTAACAGTTTGTAAGGCTATGTGTAGATTAAATAATTTATTTCAGGGTATTGTTATAATTCAAAGTACAACAATACCAACATTGGTGTCCTGGTTAAATAATTTCAAATGAAAATGACTTACATTATTATCCTAAGACCAATTTAATATGACTAACAAAATTTAAATGTTTTAGGCGAGGTAAAAGGTAGTATTGAAAGACACTGTTGAAGCCAGAGAATAGAGAAGTGACAAAAGTTTCATCTTTAAATTATCAAAAGTATGTTTGTACGGATTTACAATAAATGCTTAAAAGGGGGGGGGAAGTATTTTTAAGGACTTACTAAGTAAATACGTATTTTCGTACATTTCTGACATCATTGAAGACAAAACGAAAACAACAATCAGTTAAAAATCGTATTCCTTAACTTGTTTTCAAAGCAAAGTATGTATTCTGTGAAATGTTGTCATGGCTTTCTGGTCTTAAACTTGGAGCGATTTAAAAACACCCCTATGACTCTGCTCAGGTCAATGAATCTGGTTCGAATACATAAACCGTCTAACACAGGGCAGAGCGGGTTAACGCACCTGCGCTTTGTAGCAATCATAGAAGGAAGAGGAGCCGGACATCACGCCGCCGAACACATCCGTTAGTCTGCCGCTGGGGTCGGCACCGAGGTTCCAGCAGCGATTCGCGCCTCCGCGGAACGCCACCTTGGGCTGCACGAGCAGGAACAGGAAACCGGAGAGAGACATTACGCGGGGCGAAGCCGCGGCGGAAATGGCATCCCCGTTCACCTCGGCCGGCCGTTCCCCTAACAGCCTAACTCAATTCCGAATCCCCTGGGACGAGGACGCTAGCTTGCGGCCCGGGCTCGCGTCCCTCGGACCCCCTCCCCGTCCTCTAGCCTCCGCGGCGCGGCCGCCGCCCGCCCTCGCTGGCCTACACCGCCGGCCATCGCCTCAGCGCCGCCGCCGCCCGCCGCCCGCCGCCCGCCGCCCGACGTGGAGGCCGCACGGCAGCCCGGGCGTCGCCGCCTCCGGGCCAGTCCTGTCAGCCGCGCCGCGAACCCCACGCCCCCCGCCCGACCCGTCGCCGCGCCCTCAGCCCCTTCCCGCGGCGCGGCCCGGGCGCCCCGTCGAGGCTCTTCAAAAGCGACCTGCCCTCTCCTGCCCTGAGGCGACCTCCTCAGAGAACGGCGTCTAGGGACGCGCCTTCTCCTCAGCCTCTTCTCACGGTCGCCATCCTCCAAGTCCGGTCGCCACCCGGACCCTGACCGTCCCCACCGGTTACCTCAAGTCCCTCCCTTAGGCCTGGAGGGTTAGGGAGCTGCCAGGGGTGTCCGCCTCTCACCTCCATGGGACCCTCAGCCCCTCCGGGCCTCGGTACAGCTCCTGGGGCACCGGGGTGAGGGGGGCGTCGAGGCCCGGCTCCCTCAGCCCGCACCCCGCCGCTGCGGCCGCCCCGGGCGCTGCCTGGAGCGGGTCCGTGGGTGGGGGGCTCGGAGCGGGAAAGGAGGGTGGGGGGGGAGAGGCCGTTATATTGCCCACCCCCGCCTCGCGAGCGGGCACCGAACCGCCCAGGCCCGCCCCCCGCTTTGCACCCCCTTCATTGGCCCGCAGCCTAGCCAATGGGCAACTGCCTCTAGGGCCCGCTACCTTCCACCCCCCAGAGACAAGGCTGCGAGCGGGCGGTTAGCCGACCTCGTTCTCTTGCAGTTTCTGAGCTTTTCCCGCTCAGAGGAAGCGGGTTCGGGATTGGCCAGGACTGGCAAGCACCAGCCCGATGATTGGCTAATGGGGCAGTGGAGGGGCGGGGCGTGGAAGGGAAAGAACGCGAGCTTACCAAGTGAGACAAGTGAAGGAACTGGTCGAAAGATTTGAGAAATCGCTCAGCAACTGGCTGATAATCGTAAACCTATCCGCTGCCCGTCTGTCGCCAACATTTAATTTTTTTGTCCGTCAAGCCCCTCCCCCCAACTCCCAGAATCCTACGGAGCCGCCCGGAGAATAATAGACCTATGCCCGTTTACAGAGGGTGAGAAAACCCTTATGGAATGGGGTGTTGTTAGGAGACTCCCGACGGAGAGCCGCCCTCGGTCCTAGGTCCCAGGAAGTGAGGGGTGAAGGCATTTTGGTGTTAACTTTTGAACAAAGTTCATTTCTATATGCACCGGACAAGCCATTGGCAGTCCCGTTTAGAGATGTGGTATCTCAGAGAAAAACGAGTTTTTGTTCCGAGACAATGCTGAAAAAAAGTTTGTGTGTGTTGGAATATTGAAGATGATAAAAGTAAACACAATTAGCACTTTATAGGTTGTTTATATTTAAAACGAAAACTTGAGCCGAAACCGGTTTGGCTCAGTGGATAGAGCGTTGGCCTGCGGACTGAAGGGTCGCGGGTTCGATTCCGGTCAAGGGCATGTACCTTGGTTGCGGGCACATCCCCAGTAGGGGGTATGCAAGAGGCAGCTGATTGATGATTCTCTCTCATCGATGTATCTAACTCTCTATCCCTCTCTCTTCCTCTCTGTAAATTCAATAAAATATATTTTAAAATAAAATAAAACGAAAACTTGAACGCTGGCTGGGTCGCTCAACTGGATTAGAGCATGGTCCCCATACGCCAGGGTTTCGGGTTCAATCTCTGGTCAGGGCACAATAAGAACCAACTAATTGTCCTAGCCGGTTTGGCTCAGTGGATAGAGCGTCAGCCTACAGACTGACCCCAGGTTGGATTCCTGTCAAGGGCACATGCCAGGTTGCGGGCTCCATCCCCAGTAGAGGGCGTGCAGGAGCAGCTGATCCATGCTCATCATTGATGTTTCTCTCTCTCCCTCTCCCTTCCTCTCTGAAATCAATAAAAATAACAAAATTTAAAAAGAACCAATCAATTAATGCATAAAATAGTGGAACAAAAAATCAATCTCCCTCTCTAAAAAAATAAATAAAAAATAAACAAATAAATTAAGAAAAAACAACCAAAAAAACCCAAAACAAACCCAGAAAATTGGAGAAGCAGTAAAGTGGAAGATGCTCTTTTAACTCAAGCACAAATTAGAAATAGAAATAGAAAAGGGGACAAGTTTTATTGGCTCATATTGACCTGATAGTTATTTTGGATCTTTACTTAGTTTTGATTTTAGAAAGTGGACCAGGTGACCTGGCTTTTCCTACCTCACTCTTAAAATTACTGACGTGAAACTCATTTCCCTTCCTTGCATTGAGAAATTACTGTTCTCTCTGCCTGTCTCTCTCTGTCTCATAGTACCCACAAAAGTTTGAAAATTTATGAATCTTTTAATGTATTTTTACTGTAATAAGATATACATATGATTTACCATTTTAACCCTTTTCAAGTATACAATTCATTGGCACTTAGTACATTCACAATGTTGTGCAACTATTACCACTATCTATTTCCATAAAAAATTAAAAATTATTTTTATTTATTTCAGAGAGAGGAAGGAAGGGGGTGAAAGAGATAGAAATATCAATGTTGAGAAAGAGTCATTGATCAGCTACCTTTTGCACTCCCCCTTACTGGGAATGGAGCAGGAAATGAGAGAGAGAGAGAGAGAGAGAGAGAAACATCAATGAGAATCACTGATAGGCTGACTCCTTCACTCCCCCTACTGGGGATGGAGCCCACACCCATGTGCCTTGACCAGGAATTGAACTATGCCCTCTTTCTTAGTTCATAGATCCATGCTCAAACAATGAGTCATGCTGGTTGGGCGATATTTTTCTAAATATAGCATTTCTTGAATTGATTTTAATGGGCTTGTATTTGATACTTAAACAAAGAATTAGACATTGAACTAGGGGTTTCTTTGTAAATTAAGAGTTCTGAATATCTCTGTTTCATTGCCCTCCAAAACTGAGTTTCTATTTCTCAGTGTTGATTGGAACCAGATGTTAGAAAAGGTTCATAGCAGTGCCACCAGAAAAAGGCACCATAGAAAAATGTCTACAAGTAATTTTCTTTAGGCCTTTAAGTTTCTCCTGAATTTGAGAGATCCGCAAACTATATTTGGGGTCTTCTGACATCAATGGACCAGAAAACAGCTTCTTTAAAAAATTTAAAAAGTTAATAAAGATATACCTGTATTGATATTAAAGTGCTTAATAATTTTAATAAACTACTATGAATATTTTACCAATTAAAAATTATGATCCAAAGTTTTAATTTAGGTCACAAAGTTCAAGGACTTATGAGGAGACCTATTTTAAAAGTTCATTAAAGCTTTGCACATTGTAATATACCACAGCAAGCAAACTTTCTACCAAAGGGTAATCAAAGGACATTCATGAAAGATGTTGTTTCCAAATTGGATGATTATTTATTCTTAAGGTGCAAAATAGATTCTGTATTTATAGAATATTCCTGAAAATGCACAGCCCACCTAACAGTTGCAAATTTTGAGCAGCCCCAATTTCTATATTATTTTAAGTCTCACTCTTTTTTTTTTTTTTTAACACTTTTTCAACAAGTATTTGTTTATTAAATTTCTTTATTTCAGAGAGGATGGGAGAGGGAGATAGGAACATCAATGATGAGAGAGAATCATTCATGGGCTGCTTCTTGCATGCTTCCTACTGGGGATTGAGCCTGCATCCCAGGCATGTGCCCTTGACTGGAATTGAACCCAGGACCCTTCACAGGGCCGTTCTCAGACTGGCAACACCCCCTTCAAGGTGGGGGTTCCCACTGGGGTGCCTGGCCAGCCTAGGTGAGGGGCTGATGGCTGTTTGCAGGCTGGCCAAACCTCCACCCCTCTTTGAGTGGCAGCCAGGGCGGGCTGAAAGCTTGGCTTCTTCCATTACCTGGGGAAACCCAAACCTCCTGCTTGCTCCAACTCCATAGATGCTGCCATGTTTATTGGGTTAATTTGCATACTCACTCCTGATTGGCTGGTGGGCATAGCAGAAGGATGGTCAATTTGCATGTTTCTTTTTTATTAGTGTAGATGAGCAAATTCATTTATTTGTGTATTGTCTATGGTTGCTTTTGCTCTGCAATGGCAGAAAAGTGACAAGGACCCCATGGTCTACAGTCTAAACTATTTACTATTTGGCCTTTTGCAGAAAAAGTTCTAGACTGTCAGCTGCCATATACTCCCTGGGAGAGGATCCTATTTAAAAAAAAAAAAAAATATATATATATATATATATATATATATATATATTTATCTTACTTTTAACTTGATCCTACTCTTTGTTCCTAACCTCTGCGTAGCTTTTAGGCCTGACTGCTTGTCCAAATATTAGTAGTATTTTGGGGTTACAAAAATTTTTTTAATTGTTTAAAATATTACATATAGTAGTACATATATCTCCTCTCCCTCCCTCCCCCCATTAACCTTCCCCAGCTGGGGTTACAAATTTTGACCTAATGCAATATTTAACCTACAAAGAAGTGAGCCCAAAATGTTCTTGTTTTCCTAGAACTGCACAAGGAACTTATGGATTCAGCAAAAGGGAACAGAGATGTTCAATAGCTTCTTTCTCCAAAGGTAGGGCCTTCCTTCCCAGTGGACAAGAGAACCCAGGACTGGCATTTCCATCAAATTGAGAGGTGAGCCTATGATTTAGAGCTGGCTGTTCTATGATTTAGGACTGGCTGTTTCTTTCCAACTCAGTGACACACCTTGAATTTCTCTCTCTCTCTCTCTCTCTCTCTCTCTCTCTCTCTCTCTCTCTCTCTCTCTTTCCACACCTTATGCCTACTCTCTGTTAGTTTAGTTGGCTTCTAAGCAACTTGTCCTGCCACATATTATGGTTTTTCCACTTCAGTGAAGCAGACGTCTGGATTCCTTTGTGAGCCTCTTGATCCTTATTCCTTACCACCCGCAGCCACAGCCTTGTTGGCTCAATGAATCTTTATGGTCTCATTTTATAGGATCTCAAAGAAGAGAAGTATGGCTGTGGTTTCCAGAATGTTAATTGATAACAGTTCTTGGCAATAGTGTTCTTTATGACTTTCCCTCCTTAACATGCTCCTTCTACCCATGATATCACTTCTTAATAGATTGCACTTGTCTGGAGTTCTCAATAACCCTCTCCATCCTATCCCCACTCCCAATCCCACCCTATGCACACCACCTTCATTCCTTTCTTCCTTGCTCTACTGATTATATTTAGGACTCTATAACTTTCTAATATGAACTACTTTGTAAGCAAGCTCCTTGAACATTATTAAGATGTAAATATCAATGATTAAAAGGGGACTCACTGAGAATTATTGCTCCCCATTTCAACCACACTTCATTGTCAAAGTAAAGGAAGGGCCTTATATCTCTATTAATTTAAGAACTCTTTCCTTAGATTCTATAGTTGAGTTGAAATTAGGCCCGAGGTTGGGGTTGGGAAGAGACAGGAACCACTTGTCACATAGGTAAGCCCTAAACAAGCCTGGCTTTTAATATGAAGCACATCGTAAAATATTGGGCACCAAGAGGGAAATCTGTTGGGAGGTTCCCATTGGAAAATAAGCTGAGGATCGAGTGGCCTAATGTTTTATTGCAGCTCTTGTCTAGACAATCTCCAAATTTCTGACCTTTGTCTCCTCTGGATTTCACTTTTCTCATCAGTAAATAAAGGGTCTAATCAGTCAACCTTTAAAGTTCCAACTCTAAAGTGTTCCGATTCCACATCCCCATCTATCACCTAAAGACGACAAACTCTAGCCTCAAAGATTGAGTAATGTTAATGAACTGCCAAAAATAAAAACTTTTTGAATTCCTCAAAACGAGAGACAGATTCATTGAACTCTCACTTAATCAGAATGAGCAAGAAATGAAGTATTCCAATGTATTCCATATGTTGGTTAAATGGAAGTTGTTATATAACCTATAAATATTAGCAAATATTTATGTAATTAGAAAAGAATAAAATACCCAATAGTAGAATTATGATAACCATGACATAAGCAGTTTTTAAATTGATTTTTAGAGAGAGGGGAAGGCAGAGGGATAGATAGAAACAGCGATGAGAAACATCATTAATCGGCTGCCTCCTGCATGCCCCCTATTGGGGATCAAGTCCACAATCCAGATATGTACCCCGACAGGGAGTCAACCTCTTGGTGCATGGAATGATTCTCAATCCATTGAGCCATACTGGCCAGGATAAACTTTTTAATTCAGCCTCTTACAGTGCTCTCAGGATAGATTTTGAACTTTTCTAATAACTGTACAGCACTGGAGCTACAGATGAGATGAGACTGGACTCAGTTAACAATATATAATTAAAATCACTTTCTGAAAGCTTTGTTTATCATTTTCTTTCTCACAAAATAGAATATAGCAAAATTCAAATTACTAGAACCGCAGAATTACATAATTTTAGATGTGGAAGGGCCCTTGAGGATCATTTGACCCAATCCTCAAATGTACACATGAAAATCCTCAGGGAAGTCCAGATCACAGAGCTGGGGGTGCCAGAGCTGACTCTAGAACTTGCTGCCTCCTGGAGAAATGGACATTTATAACATCACAGTCACTTTGTTTTTAAGTCTGTCATAAGGCTTCATATTCTTTTCACAATTATCTGCTCATGTAACCACTATCATAATTGTCCATCTTTGAGATAATTTCCTGCTAGCCAGAATAGTACTGGTGTCTTTTGAAAATGATCAGTAAAATGTAGGTTTTTACTGTGTTGTGTTTTCTTTTAAATATATTTTATTGATTTTTTTACAGAGAGGAAGGGAGAAAGATAGAGAGCTAGAAACGTCGATGAGAGAGAAACATTGACCAGTTGCCTCTTGCACACCCCCTACCAGGGTACATGCCCTTGACCGGAATTGAACCTGGGACTGCAGACTGACGCTCTACCCCTGAACCAAACTGGCTTTGGCTACTGTGTGTGTTTTTTTAAGAGATAAAATATAAGTTTTTAAAACTAACATTTTTAAGTTTACATAGCACCCAATATTTTATTTGCAAAAAGTTTCATTTTTTTATCTAGATGGTTCTGGCATCATGTAGATCAGATTTCTTGACAAGTAATTAGATATTTTAATTATTTTAATTAATTAATTTAATTAATAAAATAATTTAAATTATTTTATTCTAAAAATTTAGAAGCTACATCAGTTTTTTTATAGGAAGGAGAGCATAATATATAAGAATATGTTTTCTCGCCGAAACTGGTTTGGCTCAGTGGATAGAGCGTCAGCCTGCGGACTGAAAGGTCCCGGGTTCGATTCCGGTCAAGGGCACGTACCTTGGTTATGGCACATCCCCAGTAAGGGATGTGCAGGAGGCAGCTGATCAATGATTCTCTCTCATTGATGTTTCTTACTCTCTATCCCTCTCCCTTCCTCTCTGTAAAAAAATAAATAAATAAATAAAAATGTTAAAAAAAAAAAAAAGAATACGTTTTCTCCCACCACCCCTCTCTCTACACACACACACACACACACACACACACACATCTTCTGGTTGAATAGATCTGGGGTGTGGTCCCAGAATTTGCATGTTTAACAAGTTCAAGAATGATGTTATAAAAGAGATGGGAGACACACTGTGAAACAGACAATATCTCACCAGATAATATTTTATGTAGATTTGGTCTATCTATATTTCTTTGAGGTGCTTTCTTATGTAAATATTCTATAATTATAGTAAATCCTAAAATTTATTTTATTTGACTATAAAAGTAATACATGCTTGCTTTAAAACACTATAGAATTGTACTAAAATTTTTCTCCCCCTCATCTTCTAAAATTTTTCTCCTCATCTTCCCACTCCCTTCTAGGAATATCTATTATTAATAGTTTGAAATGAATCCTTCCAGACTTTTTTTACTTTTAATACAAATAAAAATAATCAATTATAGCTTTTAATTTTTTATAAAAATGATATTATAGTATAGTATTATGTGATTCTACAATTTACTTTTTTCAACTAACAATATATCATGGTAAATCTCTCAAAGTATACACTATTTAAATGACTACATAGTATTCCAGTAGTATGAATCAATCCTCTATTGATTAACATTTAGGTTTCCCCCCAATTTTCACCCATTATTTTTTGTTTACTTCTCTTATTAACTCTTAAGGATAAAGTCATAATAGTGGTATTTCTGCATTGAAGAGCAAGTCTATTTAATATGTTGATCCATGAGACAAAAATGCCTTTCAGAAAAGTTATACCATTTTATACCTTTACCAGAGGTGTAAGAGGATCCATATTCTGGGTGTCATAAATTTTTCTTTATTAATTTAGTAATCCATAAATACTATCTCCTTGTTGGCTTTATTTGTATTTCTTTGATTACTAATGAGGTTAAACATATTCTCATATGTCTATTGACCATTCAGTTTTTCTTTTATAAATTTTTCATTCTTATTTCCATAAAGTAATTAGTTTTCTCTTATTAACTTGTAAAAGTTCTCTGTATATTTAAGAAGTTAGTTATTTATCATGAGTAGCAAATATTTTCCCAATTTGTTAATTGTTTTTCAACCTTGTTTATAGTAATTTTTGCCATGCAGTACATACAGAAGTTGCTTTCATTTGTGTTTTGTGTGTATGGTCAAACCTATCAATCTTTTTCTTTTGGGTTCTAAGACTTGATGCCAAGGCTATAAAAATCTCCCATTACCCGAGGATTATAAAATGAGCTATCGTATTTTCCTTCTAGAACTCTCATGGTTTCATTCTCCTGCATTTAATTCTTTAATCCATCTGGAATTCATTTTGGTATAAACTGAGAGGTATGGGTCTAGCTTTATTTTTTCCTAAATTGTTAGCCATTTGTTCCAATAGCATTTATTGACCAATTCATCTTTCCCCCACTGATTTTAACTTTTATTTAGCTACATTCCCAAATACACTTGTCTCCACTTTTGGACTCCATTCTGTTACCTTGGTCTATTGTCTATTCCTGTCTTAATAACACGTTGTTTTAATTTTTGTAGCTTAAAATATTTCCTAATAACTGGAAAGCCTATGTCTTTAAAATATTATTTTTTATTTCCATGAGTTTTATTTTTTAAAATAATTCTTCATTGTCAAAAGTATTACATATGTCCCCTTTTTCCTCTCATTTGCCCCTCCAGCCCAACCCTGTTCCCCCACTTCCCCAGCCTTCATCACCCTATTGTCTGTGTCCATGGGTTATGCATATATGCATACCATGAGTTTTAAAATTGAGTTGAGCCTGGCTGGTGTGGCTCAGTGGTTGAGTGTCGACCTATGAACCAAGAGGTTACGGTTCGAGTCCCTGTCAGGGCACAGACCTGGGTTGTGGGCTCACATCTCAGTGTGGGGTGTGCAGGAGGCAGCCAATCAATGATTCTCTATTATCGTTGATGTTTCTATCTCTCTCTTCCTCTCCCTTCCTCTCTGAATTAAATAAAAAATGTTTTTTAAAAATAAAGTAAAATTGAGTTGAAATTCATGTAACATACAGTTAACCATTTTTATTTATTTTACTATTTTATTTTATTGATTGATTGGAGAGAGAGAAACAATAACTTGTTGTTCCACTTACTTATGCACTCATTGATTGAATCTTTTATGTGTCCTAGCCCAGGATTAAAGGCACAACCTTGTGTATCAGGATGATGCTCTAATCAATTGAGCTACTAGGCCAGGACCTAAAGTTAACCATTTTAAAATGAACAATTTAGCCAAAACCGGTTTGGCTCAGTGGAAGAGCGTCGGTCTGCGGACTGGAAGGTCCCGGGTTTGATTCCGGTCAAGGGCATGTACCTTGGTTGCGAGCATATCCCCGGCAGGGGGTGTGCAAGAGGCAGCTGGTCAATGTTTCTCTCTCATCGATGTTTCTAGCTCTCTATCTCTCTCCCTTCCTCTCTGTAAAAAATCAATAAAATATATTTAAAAAATAAAATAAAATAAAATAAAATGAACAATTTAGTACATTCACACTGTCATGCAACACCTCCTCTTTCTGGTTCAAAACATTTTTATCACGCTAAAAGTAAACCCCATATCCACTAAGCATTTTCCCCCTTCCACCCTCTCCACAAATTTTTAACACATACAAAAAAAAGTTGAATTTTTATTATAAAATCTCAGGGTCTACTGTGCATTAAGGAAACTTAACGTTCAAGTTCAAAATCATAGAGAAACCTCACCTGAATAAGGCCATCTTCCATCATGCCACTGTATCCCCATGCTTGTTTCTGCATACCAATAGCCCAAGACTCAACTTGGATTCTGTTGACCTGCTGCTAAATTGCTTTGTGATTTTTCTCGAGCATCTGCTAGTTGTGTTATTGCTCTTCAACAGCTTTGTAAACCTGCTACTTTTTTCTCCAGTCCACCCTTATAGCATCTGGCACTGGCTTAACACCGTCACATTCTCATTAAATTATTTTTGATTGATTGTTACCAAAACTTCTATATTGGACTCAGCAGGGTGTCAGGAGACTGCCTAGATTGTGATTTAAATGGGAATAAAGAGGGAATTCAACATATGGCATATTACTTTCAGATAATGTAATACTACTGGTTGCCATTTATTAAGTGCCTATTAATTGTCATACACATTGTCTTGTTTAATTCTTTTTCTTTTAAAGTCTCTAAATCAATGGACATGTCTTTTAAAGAAGACGTGTCCATTGATTTAGAAAGAGAAAGAGATGTGAGGGAGAAACATTGATCAGCTGATTTCGCACATGCCTCGGGGATAGAACCCACAATCTGGGTATGTGTCCTGACCCGGAATAGAACCCTTGACCCTTTGGTGCATGGGACAATGCTCCAACCAACTGAGACTTACTGGCAAGGGTGACACAGCACCTTCTACCATGCTGTATTTCCTCCATCTATTTTTGCCATCAAGGGCTACCCATTATCTTACTCCAGTTCATGTTTCTACTTCATTGTTACAGCCAGGTTTACTTAAGGAAATAGCTAAGCCCTCCTGCTTGAGGTGTATTATTAAAATAGGAAGCACCAGCCAAGACCGGTTTGGCTCAATGGATAGAGCGTCGGTCTGCTGACTGGAAGGTCCCAGGTTCGATTCCGGTCAGGGGCATGTACGTTGGTTGCGGGCACAACCCCCGTGGGGGGGTGGTGTAAGAGGCAGCTGGTTGATGTTTCTCTCTCATCGACATTTCTAGCTCTCTAGCTCTCTCCCTTCCTCTCTGTAACAAATCAATAAAATATATTTTTAAAAATCAATAAAATATATTTAAAAATAAATAAATAAATTTCAACCATTTAAAAAATAAAATAAAATAGGAAGCACCAAAGAATCATTGCTTCTCTCACTCATGACCTCATGTCATGCCCTGGTCAAGCTATCAAGAATCAAGTTCATTCTTTGCTTTATTGTTTCCTATGTTCTGGATGGAGTCCCATGATGGCTGGGACTGGAATTGGTAAATAAAGTTGAAGTCAGGCACAGCAAGCTCCACTGTAAAGACGGGAGACATCGTTTTCCTAAGCAGGAGAATCCCAGTGGGTACCTGAAGTTCCAACTCTTCCTAATCGACCCACACTTGGCATCTCCCTTTGAGTGTGAAGCTCAGGGGTGTCAGAGAGATCCAAATCAGTTGCCATTTCCAGCCCAACTTCCCCTCGCAGTTGCAGAAAGACAGGCCACCTCTGGGATGTCTAATCCTGGATCTGTGTTCTCAGAGGACAGATGCCCTGGATGTGGAAGTACAAGGCATGGGTTTATGATGCAGCCATGCCAATTAGCAGCTCTTGTGACCTTTGTGAATGCAAAGACACTTAGTCCTAATAAATGTCCTTATCTGTTAAAAAGTGTTTTGTTTTGTTTTTAAGAAAAATAATAGCATTTTTCCTACCTGCTTATAAAGTTTTTGTGATGTCATGGTTATAGTTTGCCATTATCATCATTTAACTGCATAATAAGGACTTTGAAGAGGTAATAAGTGATGATAATGACCAAATTAGGTCAAATGAGTTGACACTTCATAAAATGTCTATAAGACTTTCCTTCAAGGGAATATTAAATAAGAACTAACATCAATAACGATTTTTATAAGATGATCCTTTAACAGCTTAGCCTTCTAGATGACATAGTAATTCAGTCAATAATAACAGAAACCCAGTCCCCAGTATGAATGTTCTTTGGGGTGTGTATGTGTGTGTGTGTGTGTGTGTGTGTGTGTGGCATTGGGAGTGGGGGTGTTGTGTTACATGCTATTGAATCAGTTCTGACTCCTGGCAATCCTGTGAATGAGTCATGCCCACAATATCCTATCCTGTCCTGCTCAGCTCCTGTAGACTCATGACGGTGGCTTCTTTTATGGAGTCAATCTATCCCATAGTTTCTTTCTCTTTTCCTGCTGCCTTCGATTCCCTCAGCATTATTGTATTTTCCAAAGAATCCTGCCTTCTCATGATGTGCCCAAACTAAAACCGCTTCAGTTTTGTCACGTTTGCCTCCAGGGATGTCTCAGGTGTCATTTGCTCCAGGACCTATTTGTTTATCTTTCTGGTGGGTCAGAGAGCACTCTCTTCCAGCACCATATTTCAAGTGAGTCAGTTTTTTCTCTATCACTCTTCTTCACTGTCCAACTTTGTATCCATAACATAGTCATTGAGAATACGAGGGTGTAGATGATCTTAGCCTTCGTTTCTAAGGACTTGCCTTTGCTTTTGGTGATCTTTCCCAATTCTTAAAAATAAAGATCTTTAAGCATCATTAAATTCAATTTCCTCATTTTCCAGATTAAAAAAAAAATGAAGCCCAGTAAGACAAACTAATTTTGCCTGAGGCCACACAGCTAATGACTGAGCTGGACCTCAAACCTAGCTTTTAGTCCTTATGCCTTTCACACACTCGTTAGCAGTTTTTCATACTGCAAATTGTAACCCTTTGGTGAGTTGTGAAATCAATTGGTGAGATATAACCAGTATTAAAAAAAGAAGAAGAAGAACAGAATGGAATAGAAAAGATCAGAGTGAGATGTGAGAGTATAACCTTGGTCAGCTGCCTCCTGCATGCCCCCCACCTGAAACTGGGCATTTGCCCTGATAGGGAATGGAACTGGCAAAATTTCAGGGCATGACATGACACCCAACCAACCAAGCCACACTGGCCAGAGCCAAATAGCAGTCTTTTGACTGTTTGGCTTATGTCTGCCACATAGTAAATGCTCAATAAATACTTGTTAGTGTTCTTCCCACTATACTATATTGTCTTTCTTAGGAAATATTTATTCATATTGAGGATGATAATTAGCATCATCTTTCAGTTCTTATCTCCCCAGGACTTAGCTGAAAATCCCTCATCCTTGATTCTCTCCTCTAAAGTTCTTCCAGTGTCAATAAATAAATAAAGCTCTTCTAGTGTCCTATACCCCTAAACCCCACTCAGTTTCCTATTAGTGCCACATCTCCTTGCTAAATTCTCATAGACCCTGACACAGCACACCCCTTCATCCACCCACAAGCCCTGTTCTTCTCCATGTCTTTCTCCCACTAAACCTTCTCTACCTCATGGCTTCCCTTCCTTACTCCCCAACTAGTCCACATTCAATTCAGGTAGCAGAAATGAAGAACTACACTCCTCTACACTGGAGTGCTTATGTCCAGGAGGTGCCTTAGGCTTCTTATGGGGTGGAATTATTACTACTCATTAGTTGGGTGGCTTAGGCAAGTCACATTCCTCTCAAAGCCTAAATTTATTCACCTATAGAGTGGTAAGACATAATTTATCAAGCATTTGCATAAGGTACATAAGCATTACATACTATCTAATAAAGAGTGAATATGCTAATTGGCTGTCACACCCTCACAAATATGGCAGTGCCCACAGCCAATAAGGAGGGAATATGCTAATTGACTGTCACGCTCTCAAAGGTGGCAGTGCTCATAGCCACGAAATAGTGTTGCCCAGTCTCCTCAGCCCTGCCAGGGCGGCAGGCATGTGGCACAGTTGGACCTGTTCCCAGGCAGGTCTGGCTGCTCTGTGTGCCTGCCTCTAGAGTCCCCCAGTCCTCTCAGCCCCCTAAGCCACCCAGGGCTGGCCTGAGGCACAGGCAAGCCTTGGATGTTGGCTGCCCAATCACCCAGGGCCGGCCTGAGGTGCAGGCAAGCTGCTGATGGCAGCTGCCCACCTGCTCAGGACCACCCAGGGCTCAGATAACCAGGGCCGGCTGAGCTTGTGCTGCTGGCAGTGGCAGCAGCAGAGGTGTGTTGGTGGCGTCACCTTCCCCTGATTACCGGGTTGCCTTCTGTCCCTGAGGGCTCCTGAGAGGGGGCAGGCTGGGCTAAGGGATCCCCATCCTCCAGTGCATGAATTTTCATGCACCAGGCCTCTAGTATAAGAAATCAATAATAGCGGATGCTTACAAAATATTTAATGTGTGCCAGTCACTATAACAAATGCTTTGCATGTATTTATTCACTCAATTGTCAGAACAACCCAACGTTAACATATTTCACAGATGGAAAAACAGAGGTCTCCCAATTAAGTGATTTACCCTAGGTCACCCCAGCCAGTGGGTGGTGGAGCTGGGCTTCAAACTCTGGTATTCTGGCTGTGGAGTCCCTAGCTTAACCACTGCCCTATTCTACCTCTTATTACCTCATAAAACGAGGGAGGCTAGTTAAAAATAATCCCCGAGCATTTTTATAGCACTTTTTCAACTCAAAAGCACTGTTCACATTTTGTATTCTATTTGATCTTCATAACCCTAAGGGTACACATTATTAGTCCAATTTATGAGGCAAGAACTGAGACTTAAGAGGATCATGCGTCCAAGGAAATACAGCTGGCAACGGCAGAGTGGGGACTCAAATCCCAGACTGCCTGTTCCCAATGCCATAGGCTACATCCTGTCCTTTCTAAGTCTCCTCCAGCTCCAACACTCAAGATATCCTTTCCTCTCTTAAAAGTGTTCAATGAATCCCCTTCCTTTGTCAGCTAGCACCCACTTTGTGCAGTGCGTGCTCACAAACAGCAGGGGGTGCTGCAGACTGTCACACTGGTATCGCACGGCCCTGCTTCAGGAGCCCCGTTTGGAAGAAACAGGCATAGGCCTGCCTCTCTGACATTTTCTTCTTTTTAAATTTCTTTATATTAAAAAGTCTTAGTCAATATACTTGTACATGGTAAAAAAAAGTTTAAAGCTACCCAGTTTGCCAACCTAGGGGCAAACCCCAAATTTTTCTAATGTTTAATTCTAGAGATATTCTGTGTTTATATAAGCAAATATGTATTTCCCGACACACAAATGGTAGCATACAAACATGCACACAGTGTTTTTATTGTTCACACAAATGGCATCATGCTATACACGCTATTCTTTTTCTTCTAGTTTGTTTTTTTTTTTTTTTTTAGGTAATTTATCTTGCTGATCAGTCCACATCATAACTCATAATATTTATTTTATTTTATTTTTTAATTTTAAATATATTTTATTGATTTTATACAGAGAGGAAGGGAGAGAGACAGAGAGTCAGAAACATCGATGAGAGAGTCATTGATCAGCCGCCTCTTGCACACCCCCTACCGGGGATATGCCCGCAACCAAGGTACATGCCCTTGACCGGAATCGAACCCGGGACCCTTCAGTCCCCAAGCCGACGCTCTATCCATTGAGCCAAACTGGTCCCGGCATAACTCATAATATTTAATTGAGTGGATAGCTCATAGTCAATATACTAGTCCCCTATTCTTTTCTATAGTGTACAGTTACAAACAAATCTTCAAATTAAAACACTGTACATAGGCCGCTGTGCACATGTGCAATTCTTCAAAATAAATTTTCAGCCGAAGCCGGTTTGGCTCTGTGGTAGAGCGTCGGTTTGTGGACTGAAGGGTCCCGGGTTCGATTCCAGGCAGGGGCGTGTACATTGGTTGCAGGCACATCCCCGGTGGGGGGTGTACAGGGGGCAGCTGGTCAATGTTTCTCTCTCATCAACATTTCTGGCTCTCTGGCTCTCTCCCTTCCTCTCTGTAAGGAATCAATAAAATATATTAAAAAAATAAAATAAATTTTCAGAAGTGAAATCATTTGCCTGCACATCACACAGATTTGTAATGTCGATCAATATTGCTAAATCACCTTGCACAGAAGCTACCCACTTATGGCTATACCAACAGGGCATTCAAGGGTCTGTTCCCTACACCCTCACAGACAGAGTCTTATCAAGCTTTTTCGTCTTTGCCTATCTCATAGGTGAAAGATGCTTCCTTGTCACAGTTTTTATTGCATTTCTCTTAAAATGAGTGTCCCCTGACCTCTGAGATTCATTCATGCAATCTGTAAGTAATTAGCAGGTGCCTCCTGGGAGCCAGGCACCAGGTTGGGGTATCCTCCCCCAGCTGTTCCTGGTCTGACTTTCACTGTCTTCCTGTCTGCCCTGCACTAGCCTGATCATAACCCCCAATAAGCCATTTTTTTTTTTTGCTTGGCCATCCTCACCAGGTCAGGCAGGGGTGACCTCGCTTGACCTCTTCTTTAGAGGCTTAGGAGTGAGGAGAATGTAGTTTCTTGCCTTTTCTCTGTTTCTCTAGACTAATTCCTGTAACCCAATTAGGGACATGTGCCTTGAGGTCAGAATTAGCCCCAAGTCTCTGGGCTTCTCAGACACACCGAGTCCAATGGGCAAGTCGGTGCTTCAGTTTTCTCATCCGAACCCCTCTAGGTTGTGAGGAAGGTGGACAAAGAGCAGGAACCTGAGCACTTGTCTGTGTTCAGTGGATGTGGATGTTGTTTGCTTCATGACTGGCTGGTTGAAACTTCTTCAGCTGAGGTGCCAGCTAAACGGAAAATGCGGTACTATTTAGATTAAAAGGGGAAGGCATGAGGTTAGGATCAATGTTCTCTTCTATGTAGGAGACTTCTGAACTGTTTCTCAAACGCCCCTTCTTTTGTGTCCAGAATCCTTGGCCCCATTGCAGAGTAAAAGCTTTTTCACCTGCCTCCTCCCAACGCCATGAATCAGTTTGTCTAAAGCTCGCGTCTTTCCTCCTTGTTCATCTTTGTATCTCTCCTCACAATAAAGGGGGGGGGTCAACACATGGAAATTTTGAATATCTTCCTGCCTAACAGTTCCCAAGACAGCATCCATGTGAAGGCCTGCATTATTCTGTGGTAGCTTCTAATGGGACCTCCAGTGTGTCCCGTGCACGGCTGCTGGAGTTCTCCTCCTAAAGCACGCTTCTAATCCAGTCACTTGTGGAGGTTCCCTGTGGCCTACTAAATGAAGTGCAAATTCCTTAGCTTGGAATTTAAGGGCCTCTGTGGTGATATGGCTCCCGTCTACCTTTTCAGTTCTTTCTTCCACTACCTCATGCTCTACATTACTCAACGCTTCTCAAGTGTGCCCACACTCCACTGTGCCTTTGTCCGTGCTGGATCTCCTGTGCCCAGAACACCTTCCTCTCTGCTCCCCTTCCATCACTGATGCCTTCTTCTCTCTCTCTTCCCACCTCATCCTTTGTTTAAAAACTGGGGTCATTCTCGGAGTGGATTGAGCATCGTTTCATGCACAAGAGGTCGCTGGTTCAATTCCTGGTAAACGGGATGCAGGAGGTAGTTGATTGATGTTTCTATTTCTCTTTCCCTCTTTCCCTTCCCCTCTCTCTCTAAAAAAAAAGAAGAATTAAAATTTTAATAGAAACATATTTAAGAAAATAAAATAAAAACCAGGCTAATCAGTTTTTCAAAAAGAAGAAAGAAAATAAAATTTATATATCTTTCTGGATCCTTCTAAAATAAAATGGCCCCCAAAGACTCCTGTTCAGATCCCCCAGCAGGATATAATCTTTCCTTGCTTAGCTCTCCGGTCAGGCTTTGCTTTTGCTTCTCTCTTGACACAGGTCTGCTCTCTCTTGCTCTATCATTCCCACCCTCTCCCACACCAAGCTCTAAACAGTAAAACTGGGCGAGACCCATTTATGTGTCTCCTACAGTTGGTCAATGTTTTTCAATGAGACGTTCTTAAGTCAGAGGAGCCTTTGAGGATGAGAAAAAGTTTGGGACTTGTCACTGCCATGGCTGTAGCCATCCCTTCAGACCCTCCACTAAGAGGGGTCTTCTCTTAACTCAGAGACCCCCACCCCACTAAAGTCAGGAGATAATGTCAACCTGTACTGCACCCCATATCCCTCTATCAAACCCTATAGAGAACAGTGGGAACCTGTGCCTCAGGCTTGGGAGCTAAGTGTCCTGTTTGCTCCTTTTCTGAGGGAAGGTAGCATGGTGATGTATCTAACTGACCTAAAGGAGGGGTGTTTGTTAGCTTTGAGCTCTTGGAAGGAGAAATGGAAAGCCAACTCTTTCCTTCCCTGCAGCCCTGGTCTCCCCCGCTCCAGCAGATGGACACAGACACTTGTTAAAAGGCCTGTCTGCAGTATTAGGTGGTGATGTGTGCACTGGCAAGGCTGGAGGAGACAGCCTGGTTTTCCTCCAGGGCTTTCTTCTGTGCCTTCTGTAGAGGCAAGATTGGTGCCTTGGAGTTCAAATACCGGCATTTTAGTTCTTACTTCTCCATTCAAAAGCAGATGACCTTGACCAAGTTCTTTAATCTCTCAGCCTAAAAATAGAAATAGCTTCATCGTTTCAACCTTCCACGTGGGCTGTACAGAGCACTAAAAGAAAAAAATATGCATGAGAGTACATTTTTATATTTTAAAAATGTTATTTTTATCCTGCCTGTTGTGCAATAGATTTACAGAGACTTAAAAGATACACAAGATGTAAGATGGCATAAATTAAAAGTGAGAGTAAAAGCAGAAGAAAGAAAAGACTGAACACAACGAGTCCAAAATGAGGTTAAATGCACACCCTGTTTGCTATGGGTGGATCTCAAGGTTGTTTACAGATAACACTGAAAAGTGTTATCTGAATTGGTGAAAGGGGTCACTTGAGTGGCGGTGTTTCAGGATATCCAGCGTAGAGATTGAAGGCTCATAGTAGGGCTGACAAATACAGATCCATTTGAATTGGAGGTAGTAAGTTCTTCTAACCATCTTATTCATCCCCCAACTCACCCTACACAGCCAGCATTACTTCCCTCTGGGAATGGACTCACCTACCTCCCACTCAGGCACTCATTAAAACACAACAATAGCCCTAATTGGTTTGGCTCACTGATCAGCTGCCTCCTGCAATCCCCCACACTGAGGATGGAGCCCACAACCCAGACATGTGCCCTTGGCAGGAATCGAACTTGGAACCCTTCAGTCCGCAGGCCAAAGTTCTATCCATTGAGGCAAACCAGCCAGGGCTCATCGATGTTTCTAACTCTCTATTCCTCTCCCTTCCTTTCTGTAAAAAATCAATAAAATATATTAAGCACACACACATACACCCATACACACAACAACAACAAACCAACTTCGTGCACCAATGGGGTCTCTTGGCCTGGCCTGTGGGATCTGGCTGAAACGGGCTCTCTGACATCCCCTTAGGGGTCCTGGATTGCAAGAGGGTGCAGGTCAGGCTGAGGGACTCCACCAATGCACGATTGGGGCCAGGAAGGGACATGGGAGGTTGGCCAGCTGGGGAGGGACCTTGTGAGGACTCCAGGGCATGTCCAGCACATCTCACTCAGTCCCAATTGGCTGGACCCCAGCAGTAAGCTAACCTAAAGGTTTGGAGCATCTGCCTCCTGTTGGTCAGTGCACATCATAGCGAGCAGTTGAGAAGCCTTAGCATATCATTAGCATATTACACTTTGGTTGGTTGAACAGCTGACTGCATGACCAGACACTTAGCATGTTAGGTTTTTATTATATAGGATAACCCATACCATAAAGTTCACTCTTTTATTTTTATTTATTTATTTATTTATTTATTATTTATTTTAAAATATGTTTTATTGATTTTTCACGGAGAGGAAGGGAGAACAATAGAGAGTTAGAAACATCAATAAGAGAGAA
This sequence comes from Nyctalus aviator, assembly GCA_036971965.1. Lineage (NCBI taxonomy): Eukaryota > Metazoa > Chordata > Mammalia > Chiroptera > Vespertilionidae > Nyctalus > Nyctalus aviator. The sequence goes on along the minus strand of CM072937.1, from coordinate 34,757,756 downwards.
ACATTGATCAGCTGCCTCCTGCACACTTCCCACTGGGAATGTGCCCGCAACCAAAGTACCTACCCTTGGCTGGAATCGAACCCGGGACCCTTCAGTCTGAAGGCCAATGCTCTATCCACTGAGCCAAACTAGTTAGGACAAAGTTCACTCTTTTAAAGTGTACCATTCATGGGTTTTAGTATATAATCGTAATCTTTTATACTGAACACCATACCCATTGAGCTTCTTTGCCACATAGACCCTCTTTGCCCAATTCTTAACTCCCTAAAAGTTTGGAATCAAATTCTGGAAAAGTTGCCCCATATTTCTGGCATTTTCCAAATCTAACCCATCTCTTTGGCTAGATGCCCCCATTAAATCAGTTACATGGAAAGTAATAACTGGAGCCGAGGACGGTGGGGAATGCACAGCAAAGCCACCAGTGTGATCTCCACATTTTGTAGAGGAACGCCCAGTGAGAATCCAGGCAGCAGGAGGCTGTGGGCAGGACCAGCCCAGGGAGCTGCAGTACTTGACAGATCACATTGTTAGACCGTGACTCACTCCCCTCGGCAGTCTGGAAAGCCGAACCTCTCAGCCTGGTCTTCAAAGGAGGGCCGCTTGGACTGTGGGTGGACCCTCTGAGCAATCCTCCAAGGGCCAGGTTGGGCAAGCAGAGTTGGGACCTCTTAATTGCGGAGCTGGACTGTTACATGCCCCTTGACTCCACATGAGAATCCCACATGTCAAAAGTGCATGTGTTGGGAGCCTAAAAGGAGAAGAAAAGCTATCCTCTTTGTGCTTTCCAAGAGAGAAGAGGGAGGTGTCTCAGCACCTGACCCTGCCAGAAATCAGGGCTCTGCTGACTAACTGTGGGGACCCAGACCCCAGCTCTGGAGTCAGTGACAATCAAGCAGGGCCCCTCCAAGGGACCCTCTCATTATTCCCCCCCCCCCACCCCATTCAAGGATGTTCCTTGACTTTGCGACACTCACATTCTCATTCCCCTCTCCTCCTACCCCCTCTGGTTTCTCTCCATCATTCTGTTTCCCATTCAGCACATCCGCCCATCAGATCTTTCATAATATAAGGAAGAAAGTAGGCTGGGGATGGAATCTTCCTTTTCCATCTTACTCAGTTGTCTTCAGATTCCTTCTATTTTGAGTTCTCCTTGTACAAATCTCTGACAAAATTGTCTCAGTCGAAAAGCCTGAGGGGCTGTTGAATGTTACCTTGTGCAACTCCAGCACATCACACTGTCCTGCTCGCCTTCCGTGCTTGGGCCAGGGCCTGACTGGAGTGTTGAGAGGGTGACCCAAAACTCCTTGTCTGATGGGGGAGGCAGAGTTTGGTCTCTGGGAACGCCCAGTCTGGAGGAGGAACTCAAATTAGCATAATGAAAGACTATTTCACAGAAGCAGATGTTCTCAACTGTTCATCCTACAAAGTGCCGAAGCACTTTGAGATTGAATGGGGTGGTGGCAAGAGTCCCTCAAAAGCTCAGTAAAGCCCTTGTGGGAACCATCACACGAATATGGCCACAATTTCTAACACTCCCCTAAACAAAGCCAAGGGGAGGGTGCCCATTGCATAGGGAAGTTAATGCTGGGCTGAGGCAAGGTAAGCTGCCCTGGGTTAGGTGTCTTTAGAAACAAGAAAGACGGCCAAATTCAGAAGTTTTCCCACTACCCCCAGCCATTTCCACTGTCTCCAGATAACGTGAGGAACAGAGAGAGTGGGTATGGTGGTGAGTGGGCTGTGCAGTCAAGTGGGAAAACCACAAGATGGTGAGACCTGCTCCATCTAATAAGGGAAGAGGGATGAAGGAGCAGATCCATGTTTCTCAAAAGGGTGTTTTCTCTTCTGTGAGAATAGCCAGCTGCCTCTGGAGGAGAGAGGAGAGGTTCCTATTTTGTGGGGAGGTCAGCCATTGACGTAGCTTGGGATGCCATTCCATAGCCAATAATGACACCTGTGTGGTTATTTCTCCCAGTTACATAAGTACTTGGACAAGCTCACTACTCACAACCATCCTGTAAGGCGTGTCGCTATTATTACTCCCATTTTCTAAGGAAGGTTCTTTCTGAGAAGTGAAATCACTGGCAGCTGGTTTACTGCAGATTTGGGACCCAAGCCCAGGTCTTCTGATTGTAAGCCTGGTGGTTGTTCCTCTATGCTGTGTTGTCACTCCAGGAGACTGGTGTCTGGGTCAGTATTGATTCTGAGGTCCCCAGTGTAAGCCCCTGTCCTTGACCCAAGCAACTGCCCTGTTCAGTTTATGGGGGAAAGCTGGAAAGGCACATGCTCAGGGTGCAGAGACCTCTGGCCCCTTTCCCAGGCTCGGCAAGCAGTTCTTAGGTTCGGTTTTACACCCGCCTCCCACCCCCACCCACACTCCTAGCCCCAGCTGACTTGGAAGCGGGGAGAAGGAGGCAAGGCCAGAAGGCTTTTGTTTTCCAATGATGGAGAAATGGCTGAAATCCTGGCATCTCCCCCAGAAGACAGAGGCAGCTCTGGATTTCCTGTTGCTCCCAACACGGGCCAGATAATTGGAGACAGATTTTTGGGCTTGGGTTGGGAGGTGAAGCTTGAAGTACAGTCATCGGGCCTCCTGTGAGTCCGTGCGCGCCTGCTTTCTTTGTTAATATTGAGTGTGTGTGTGTGTGTGTGTGTGTGTGTGTGTGTGTATGTGTAGATGCTATGTTTTGAAACAGTGTGTGCATCTAAGTGTGTGCGTGTGTGTTTGTGTGGCACGCCATGTTCCTTGTACTTCTTTGTTAGTGTATAGGACTGTGTGTGTGTGTGTGTGTGTGTGTAAGAAACTGTGTAAGCACGTGTCTGGGCCTCCGGGAGTGGCTCCCTTGTTTTGTTTTTTGGTTTGTTCCTTTGTGAGAGTCAGTCCAGCCGGGGAGACCTCACTAGCTCTTTCAGGATCTTATTACTCAAGATCCTTGGTGATTAAATGTAAAACAATAATTAAGATTCAAAATAAAAGGCAGGAAGACAGATGGCCTTCAGGGAGAGGATATGAGGGATAGAACAGCCAGAGTACAGTCAGAGGGAAGAGCAAAGGGGAACCTTCTTATAGGGCAGAGAGTCTCTTTTAGGGGGTCCCCCTACTCTCTAATGGACAAAGGCACCACAGGGTTCAGCTCTCTCCACTCTCCTGGGGTTGGGCAGGGGAGGGAGCTGCTATTGCTTTCCTGCCTGAATGGCTCCCCTGGAAGGAGAGTCAGGCCTCATTCTCCTATACGCCTCTATGCACATTTACAATTATAGGGTCTTTTAAAAAATATATATATATTGCTGTTTATTTTAAATAGTTAAGAAACATTATAACATTAATTCTATAAAGTATGCTCTAGAGAGCTTCCCAGACCTGGATTAAATTTTTTATTTTATTTGCCTCTTGTATATGATCTGACAGAGGATCAAACCTATAATCTTGGTGTATCTGGATGTTGCTCTAAACAACTGAGCTACCTGGCCAGGGCTTGTAGTGTCTTATTTTGCTACAAACGAGCTACAGATCAATTGGGAAGTAGCCTAAATCATAACACTTAACCCAGCATTGTGTACCTGCTGCATGTCTGACCCTGGGCTGGGCACTCGCTTTACATACATTTTGTATCATCATATGCACTTATGTATGTATGTATGTATATGGGTGTATATAAAACCACTTATGAGCTTGTTAGCTTTCTGCAGAGGAAACTGAGGCTTATGATAAAGTAAGGACTTTAACCCTCCACGATTCCCCTAAGTGATAATTCATATGTTCATTCATCAAGCACTACTCTAGATAAAAAGATGAACAAGACATAGTTCCTGCCCTCAGGGGCCACCCTCTAGAGAGGGAATTAACGATGTCCCAAGGATTGAACTTCTCACTCTTAGTGCTAGAGAGAGGTGGTTGTTGTGGGGCTGAGAACATTTCAGACTGGGGCAGGATTTATTCCCAGAATTAGTTCTTCATAAAGACATGTGAAATGAGGACTGGCTGGGGAGGGGAAGACATGGTAGAAGTAGAGGGCAATAGGTGCGTGCTCTGCCCACCCATCTGCTTCATAGCCCAGCATTCCCTGGATGGACATGGCGTCCTTAGATGGCCCAGCCCCTCTGGCAGGAGGAAGAAGGGAAGCAGGGAGATGCACACACCCTCTCCTCTCTGGACAATGGTCCCAGGGTGGCTGGCTGAGGGGTGGGGAGGATAGAGTCCCCAACTAGCTCCTGGCGGCCTGACTCAATTCCCCAGTGCAGCCGACTCAGCGCGCTGCCGCCAGCATTCTCTGGCCTAAATCGCTTCCAGTTTGTTTAGTCAAAACCCTTGGCCCCAACATCAAAGCCCTTTTGGAGTTTCTGGGGGTTGTTGTTCTTATATGGTGTTTATTTCAGAGACGGTTCTGCTGTCACCGGCTGTGCCTGTGCAGGGTGGGGCAAGAGGGGCTGCTGGGGCCCTTGTGTTTCAGAGACATGAAGTTGGCCTGGGCGGGGGCGGGGGAGAAGGTGACGGCTGCCCCCAGGACATTGTCTCCCCCAAGCCTCCCTCTACCTGGTACATAGGGGCACACAAAAGGAGACTGGTTTTCTCCTTTGCCCAGGGCTCCCAGATGAGCCTCCACCCCCCGCAAATTTATACCAGACATTTTAGTTTGGGCTTCCAGGGGTCAAGCCTTTGCCACATCTCCCTTCCCCCACACCAGCCCTCATGTTAGAGCCATGGGCTCACTCTAGGTAAACAGCTCTCTACTCTCCAGCTCCCAATCTTTGCCCCTCTGTGAGTGGCCTGGACCCTAGCTCCTTCTACACCCCATGTCCCTTCTTCACTTTCCCCACTTTCTGAAATCTGATTCACTGAATGTGTACTCAACTATTTGCACTCATATTTGGCTCCAGTTGGCTCTGGAACCTGAACTTTTCCTAGTTCTGATCCTGCAGGTTCTAGCAGGTCCACTTCTTCCTGTGACACGTTCTCCAGTGCCTAGCATGGAGTATGTACAATGAGAAGGGTTGCTCTGTCCAGGTGCGGCAGATGGAGAAGCTACTTTGACAGAGGCAGATAATTACAGATGCAGAGTTGGTGGCCTGCGTGGAGGCAGAGCTCCTAGGAGTCTCCCCAGGGTGTGTGGGGGGGGGGGGGGAATCTGCATTGGGTGGATAGAAGGCCAACTCCAGGCATTAGCCATTTGCTAAAACACAAAACAAGGAAAAAGACACAGGGAAGGGGAGAAAGAGAGAGAAGTAGAGAGAAATAAGTAACAAAGAGAAAGAGTAAGCATAGCCGAAACCGGTTTGGCTCAGTGGTAGAGCGTAGGTCTGTGGAATGCAAGGTCCCAGGTTCAATTCCAGACAAGGGCATGTACATTGGTTGCAGGCACATCCCCAGTAGGGGGTGTGCAAGAGGCAGCTGGTCGATGTTTCTCTCTCATCGGTGTCTCTAGCTCTCTGTCTCTCTCCCTTCCTCTCTGTAAAAAATATCAATAAAATATTAAAAAAAAAAAAAAGAGTAAGCATAGTAATAGAGCCAGGTCTTTGGTAATCAGTTGTTGAAAGCAATAGGTTCTAACAATGCTCTACAAAGACAGAGTCCTCTCTGGGCCCAAGACCTTCTTTCCTAGGGTGTCCCTAGGAACCAGAGGGGTCTCCACGCCTTCCTTAACCTTTCTCCTCTCCCTCCACATCTGATGCTGTTTTTCTCTTGTATCATCTTCCTGGCCTATGCCCTTCTGCTTTCTTAACTGTCCATGCTCTCTCAATGTTCCCAGACAAAGGGCACCTGAAGGCACCAATGCCTGAGTCATTGGATGATACTTTACAGCTGCTTGCTGAAAGTGGGACGCCAGCTGGAAGAGATGGAGGTAGCACTAGGAGTGGACTTAGATATCATCCCTTCCATGAGACAATGGGCAAGCTCTGAATCAGAATCTCCTTCACTTTTGTTCACATTTGGAGCCAAGAGCTAGGTTTTTACAGGAAGCTTCAGTCTAGAAACTTCGCCAGGCACAGGTGACTTCCCTGCTTTGTGGACTCTCCCAAAGGAAGCTTACCTGAGGGTTCCCCCCAAGATGTGCTAATTCAGAATGCCTGGACACAGGCTCCCCATCTTCAAACCGGTGTTTTCAATGTCCTAAGAAGCTAGTCTCCTAATTAAGGGGGATGTGGTTTTAAGTCACTCTTTCCCAGGGTGACCCCTTGACTCAGTCATATAGCAGGTGCCTCCCTCCCCATTCTAACCTCTCACCCAGTGTCCACTCTGCCTTAGCAGATTGCTCATTAGTTAGTAATGTTAATATGGCTGCATCTGGTGATTAAAACCATTGGTTGGATGAGGGTTAGTGATCAACATCCCTGGAATAGTTGCTAATCCCTTGGAAATATGTTTTTAATAATCATAGGGGAGGAGGTCAGGGTGGGTGGTCCTGGGAGCTGGGATCCAGTGTCTCCTGTGCTCCCAGCCCTCCGTTCCCGTGGTTTCTCCTAGGCAGGCACTGTGGGGTATGCTGGAGTAGGTGGACCACTAGGGAAGACTGGCCAACTCTGCAGCAGATGGAGGTGGTGCCTGGTATGCAGCTGCTTCTGCTAGTGGGGCAGGGACAGGGATGTGCCAAGGGTGTGGCTAGTATGGCTAAATGAAGTGCTTAGGGTCAAGAGGCTTTAGCCACGTGGAAGGATTAAATCTGAGCCCTGTATTGCTCTTTCCTGTGCCAAACGCTCAGGGAGGAACCACGGGTTCCAAGGATCCCCTTACCAAAGCAGTCCAGATCCAGGCCTCCTCGGGCTCTCCCAGTCAGAAAAGCCTCGAGTCAGAAAGGCTCCATTTCCTTTCCCTCAAGTTTCTTGAGCCTCCTGATCATCCTATTCAGTTGTTTAATTTATGTAATGCCTTTAATGATACATAATTATAACTGTTACATTAACAATATAATAGCAGGCACAGAAAAAATATAAACTCCATACTAATGTATTATGTGTAGTAATATAATTATTATGGTTAACTTTTTATTGACTGCCCACTTTGTCAGGCCCTTTATATATATATTACCTCTTATGTTCACGACACCCTGCCAAGCAGGCCTTATTATCCTGTTTTATATATGAGAAATCTGAGACTCAGAGAGTTTAGCTTGCTCAAGATCATATAACTAATAAGGGGTGGGGCCAGCATAAACCCTAGGTCTCTGGCTCATTTCAAACCCATTCTTTTCCAAGCCTAACATTGTAGGAAACTTAAAGAATAAAATAATACATTGTCACTGCTATTAAAACACTGATAATCCAGCTCCCTGGACATGGTGACACGCTTGCGTGCACACACACACTCACAAGTTAGATAACAGCACAAAGTAGTTTTTGGAGGGCTGATACCAGGCAGTGTGGGTGAGGACTCAGGGAGTGGCACTGGCAGTAAATGGCACAGTTTGGAGGAAGGAGAGGCCATCAAGGGCAGGAGACTGAAGACTTTATGCAGGGAGGAGAGGGAATTCTGGAGATCAGTGAGGCCCTCAGCTCAGCTGTAAAACTTAAGGGATACCAAGAAACTCAGAAATAAAGAAAAGTCATATTTAATGCAATATTTTTTAAAAAATTACTAATGCAAAAGATCCATAATAAGGAAAATATCAAAATTTTTAAACAAAGACAGGATTTGTATCACTGATTTCTTTTTTCCTCGGCCTCCAATATGATCCATACCACCCTGGGCTAGAAACCTAGAGCATGGTATTAGAAGGGAGAGTGGAGGGGACCTTCCCTGGGTAGGCTCATCCCACGAACTCTTTGCTGTGTGGGGTGGGAGCTACTGGAGACTCCCAGGACAGGGAACCCGCTTGCCTCGAGCCTAAGGGGAATGCGTAGGAACTGTGAGCTCCAGGAAGGCGTCCAGCATCTAGCAGAGGGTCTGGCATTTGGGAGGCCCTCAGTAAATACCTCTTGGATAAGCAAATGAAGAGCACTAACTTTTCCAAAGTCATCACAGCGCTATTCATTACAATTGCTGGGATAGTGATTCTCAGTGCAGCCCCAGCATCCCTGTTAGCATGTTGACCGTGTCAGGGCCATGAGTCAGGAACAGAGGCAGGAAACCTTTAGAGGAGACTGAGCTGGAATCCTGAGCGGTTTTGGGAGAAGAAGGCAAGGACAGGGCTGAAGGAGAACCAGGGGGGTGGCAGCTAGGGGTCCCCTAGGCTCAAAAAGGACAGGGTCTGGAAGGGGGCGAGGGCTTAGAGTAGAGGATGGGGGAGGGAAACGTTGGCTGAAGGAGGACTGAGGGGCAGGCTAAGGAATGAGCAGGAGTGGGAAGCAGGGAAGGGAACTGTGGAGCCTGGCAGGAAGAGCTCAGCGTCTGGAAGGAGTGACGGGGCGGGGGAGGGAGGGTGTTTCTGCAAAGTGAATAGGGGCCTGGAGAAGGGGAGTCGAAGCCTCTGAGTGGGGATCCCAGAAGCCAAGAACAGGTCAGTTCCTCAAGAAAGGTTCTGAGCAGCCCCCTCTCCACCGACTCAAGTTACACACTGGTGTTTCCTATTTCAGGCCCTTGCCAATTGCCCAGCCTCCACCCTGTCCTCCCTCCCCCTTGCCCTACCTTCCCCAGGGAGGGACAAACACACTTGATATATGAAGTGTTTCCACCTCCACGCTTGGGAGTCCCACAAAGGCTGCAGTGTGTGGCGGTCCCTCCTCCCCTTCTACCCTGCCCCTCCCCTTCCTCCTTCTGTCTGGGAGTCTGGGAATGCCTCCTTTTTCCGGGGGTGTCAGAGAGGAGGAGTACAAGCAGTAGGTGGGGAGTTTCCTTGTCCTCTCCAGCCTCATCACCCCAATAGTGGGTAGGTTGACGTGGGTGAGTGTTGGGGGTTGGGATGATGATCACTGTTTCTTTGGTTTCCCATGAGGACCAGGCTCCAGAGGTTAGAGTGGTGGTGGTTGGAGCAGAGGGTGGTGGTTGGAGCAGAGGGGGGAGGAATGCCTCTTTGCTTACCCTGCCCATCTCACTCCTTGCTGCTGAAGCCTCCACCCACTGGTCAGCGGAGTGCTGCATGTCCCCTTTTCTCCGTACAGGAATCCAAAGAAGAAAAAAAAAACCCTGAGTTTTCAAATGCTCCCTGTGTCCCAGGCACTGTGCTAGGCCATGTTACAAAAATCATCTCGATTTCTTCCCAGAAAGCTTTTGAGGGGGGTGTTTTTACAGCAAGTAAAGTCAGGGTGGTACGGCACAGTGTTTAAGCCCATGGACTTGGGCCGCAGTTAGACCTTGGGCCTGATTCCAGCTTTTGGCGTCATTAGCTCTATGAATGGAGCAAGTTTCTTTACCCCCCCCCCCCAAAGTCTCAATTTCCCCATTCCTAAGAGGGTATAAGGCTCTTCGAAGGTTTGGTAGAAGTATTAAATAAGATAATGTGCATGAAATACCTAGCAAATGGTGTGTAGTAGAGGCTAGCATTATCACTGCAGTCCCATCACTGGGGAGGGGGCAGAGCAACCCCTGAGCTTTCCACTGCTTGACAAGGATGGTCTCAGAGGGCAGGAACCCTGGGCCCAGCAGAGTGGACTGGACACCAGATAATGAGGGTAGGCAAAGGAAGTGTGAGTACCGAAGAGAACTCCCTTCCAATTCCCAGGAGCCCTCTGTGGAAGTACAGATGGGGGCCCTGAGGGACATAGACATCCATTCTCCCACCCACAGGCAGGGGTGGACCCAACCCAGCACAGTGGGTGGTCTCTCTGGCCAGCTCCTCCTCTGACTCGGGAGAAGCTGCAGCTGGCCCTGGGCCACAGCAGCCACTTACACTGCCAGTCACGCCACACATGTCCATCACTCTAACTCTTCTTGCCACCAATGGTACAGTGAAGAGTAGAAAGGGGCACAGTTGAGTGTTTGAAATAATGTTTCATGTGTGAGCAAGTAAGGCTATGTGCTGAGCACACAAACATAGGTACCATGTGCTCATGTATGCTTCGGGTGTATGTGCCTTACATCTTATCTACATGTGAGGGGTGCCTGTACATAGACTTGTTTGTGTCACACAACTCCCAGCTCACCCTTGGGGCCCCAGGGTGCATGTGTGTACCATGTGCCAAATATGTGCTTGTGTCCACGTGTGTGACTGCGTGTCAGACAAACTCCCTGGAGCTGGGGCTCTGCAGGAAAGGTCAGACGGCAGTCTGAGACACTTTTCATGTGTCAGGAAAACCAGGCTCCCCTTTCAGGAAGCCTGCCCAAAGAAAATAAACTAGCCCAGTTCCTGGGGCAGAGGGGGCGGGAGTGGGGATGGGGAAAGAGAGAAGAAGGTGGCTGAGCTGCTAGAGGAGGTCACAAGCAAGGCAGTCAAATTACACCCTTTGACCCCACCCTATGACCCCATACTGATCTCTGGAAATTCTCTTCCTTTCACTTTGTCCTAAGGGTGCTTTGTCCTCTTTCTCCTCTTCAGATCCTTTTTTGTTTTTTCCATCTCTTCTCTCTGCCTTCTCTTTCATCTGCCCTTCTCCCTCCAATTTTCTCTCTTTCTTCCCACTTCTATGATTCTGGATGCCTGCAAGTCACTTATGCTTCTCTCTCGCCTCCACTGCAGGAGCTAAAGCCAGGAGAACAGGCGGTCAGAAATCCCAATAAGCAGCTGTCCATGTGTACAGGTTGTTTTTAACTTTTGTGTTTTGGTGCCAGATTGGCTGCAAGCCCCTGGATCTTTTATATGCCCTTTGGCTAATTGACTGCATCGGTTATCGTATGTTTATTAAACACCTGGTCTGTGCCAGGCACTGTGGTTGGCTCTAGAGCTATGAAAGTGGATAATAAGTGGGAAAAACAAATTGGCTCTGCCTCACAGGAATTTCAAACTGATGGGGGAATCAGAAATTGATCAATTTACACATAATGTAAAATTAAGACAACATTGAGTGTGGCAGAGAGCTTCTAGTAGAGGGATTAACATGGTTAAGGGGATAGGGAAGCTTCCCGAAGGAAGTGATTAGCCCAAATTTGAGGGAAAAGTAAGAGCTAACCAGGCCAAGAAGTAGATGGGGTGGGTGTGAAGGGAAACAGATTACTGCATTATTGTAGGCAGAGAAAACAGCATGGGCAAAGGCCCTGAGGCCAGAGGTCCATTTGTGTACTTGCAATAAGGCCTCTGTGGTGAGGACAGAGAGGGAGCCTAGATGAGGCTGGAGCAGTAGCTTAGAGCAAGACCTCACACTCTCATAGTCTGCGTTAAGGATCATTCATCTGGACAAAAGACAGCTTGACAAAGTGCCAATATATTTTATAATTTTTTATGTAAAGAAAGTATAAATTCATTAAGATGTTTAAAGGATTTTATGGGTGTTTTTTTTTCACCACAACACCATCCACACGTATTTGAAGAACAACAGCATGTAAACCTGGATGACACTGGAAACTGTGTGCTCTACAGATGCTTGGTCCACTTCTGAATTAATTCTCAGGGCCCCTACAGGTTGAAGGTCACTGCACTGGGGAAGAGAGGAAAAGAGGAAATAGAGAATCACCCCAGTATGTTGCCAGGGCTTGGGTCAGACAAAAGAAGCCAGGCTGAGCTCAGCCCTCTCCTCCTGGAGACTCTGCCCCTGGCCCTCTGCCCCCAGCCATACGCTCAGACCCTAACAGCTGAGGTGGCTTGTGCTGTGGGATGGGGGACAGGCAGGGGCTTGGAGAGGGATGAGACAGCTGAGCAAGAAGAGAAGAAAGGAAAAGAAGAAGAAGAAGAAGAAGAAGAAGAAGAAGAAGAAGAAGAAGAAGAAGAAGGGAAAAAAGAATGGGTAAGGTGCTACTCTAAGTGTGGCCTGTGGGCCAGGAGCATCTGCATCACGTAGGAACTTGGAAATTCAAGTTCTCAGCCCCCACCCTGGACCCACTGAATCAAAGTCTCTGACGTGAGGTGGCCTTGGTGGCAATATGTTTTCACAAGCCCACCAGCTGACTCTCAGGCACTGCTAAAGTTTCAGAACCAGTGGCATGGAAGGCAAAATATTAGTGGGAAGGGCTCTAGGGTAAATCAGTGAAAATGGGAATTGAGTCCTCTATTCACCCAATTATTCAGTCATCCTGCCGCTATCTATTGCTGGATAACCCAAGTGTTTTCCATGTAAGCCTTTCTGATGAAATAACATGGCTCCTTATGCCTAACCCCCGCTCTGATCTCTTCCCAGTCTCTGTCTGGCCTCTTATTCTGGATGGGTGGAGAGTACCCCCTTCCCCCATCTCAGCCCATGTGTGTGGGGTGGAGGAGGGGAAGTGTCTCAGGAGGGGTGTCAGGCAGGGCTTCCTGGCAGGCCCAGCTGTCCTTTCCAATCCACACTGCCTCCCAGCTCTCTCCCAGCAAGCACACCCAGCAGCTGCAGGAACCATCCAGCCTGGCCCACCTCTAGTCCCAATATCCCCTAGCTCAGGGGAAGTGGAGTTCAACCCGTTCTTCCCTGATGGCTCCTCCCAGACCTCCACTAGGGACCCGGACCCACCACAGCCTGAACCCAGGACATCCACTGAACCCTTCTCTCCTTCCTCACAAATCGCTCCGTCTTGAGGGTATTGGGGAAAGCTGCCACAAGCCATGTTCTCACCCCACTGCCCCCAGCCTGAGCCCCAAACCCAGCTGTCAGCTCCTGAGGTCACAGCCCATCCCCACTGAACACCATCCCACACTGTGGGTGGGATCTCTTCTCCACGGAGGCCAAGCAGCTGGCTGGACCACCTGCCTCAGGAGAGACCAAATGGAAGGCCGAAAGGAAGGGCAGGGGTGGGGGAGGCTCTGAGGGAGATGAAGCAGGGGTGAGAGGGCTGGGGCCAGGAAGTCTAGGCAGTTAGAGTTGGAAGTGATCTTAGTGATCAACCAGTGCAGTCTGGACATTTTACAACCCTCCCCACAGAGTTAGGGCATCTGTGGAAAGTGCTCTCCCTGACCCACTGTAGTCCCCTTCATTATGGGTCTTCTTCCAGGATCTTTCTTTCTTTTTATTTTTAAAAAAGAAAATTCATTTATTTTAAACTATATATATATATATATATATATATATATAGTTTAAAATAAATATATATATAGATATATATTATTAATTTCAGAGAGGAAGGGAGGAGAGAGAGATAGAAACATCAATGATGAGAGAGAATTATTGATTGGCTGCCTCCTACATGCCACACACTGGGGATCGAGCCCACAAACCAGGCACATGCCCTTGGCCAGAATCAAACCTGGGACCCTTCAGTCCACAGGCCAACGCTCTGTCCACTGAGCCAAACCGGCTAGGGCCAGGAGCTTTCTTTAATTAACTCTGCATTTCTCCTCTCCTATCACTCATTCTACTATTGATACTTCATTAGGTATCTCACATTCACTCCAGGCTTATACTTTTTGTATGTCTTTTTAAAAATATATATATTTTATTGATTTTTTACAGAGAGATACAGAGAGGGATAGAGAGTTAGAAACATCTATGAGAGAGGAACATCGACCAGCTGCCTCTTGCACACTCCCCACCAGGGATGCACCTGCAACCAAGGTACATGCCCTTGACCGGAATCAAATCTGGGACCTTTCAGTCCGCAGGCCGATGCTCTATCCACTGAGCCAAGCCAGTTTCGGCACTTTTTGTATGTCTTAGGAGTGTGTGTGTGTGTCCGTGTCCTGCCTCCAGCATCAGACTGAGGTTTTCTCCAGGACAAAAGCTATGTCTCTACCATCAAACTAGGTGTTTCTAGAGGACAAAGATGTCTCCCTTCCATATAAGAATAGAAGCTTCCTGAGGGCAGGGGCCATCTCCCTTATTAGACTGGAGTTCCCTAAAAGCAGAAACTGAGCCTCCAGAATTTTTGTGGGCCTCCTCTCACCTCCACACTTCTCATTAACAGAGACAGCCATGGTGTTAATCTCTGAGCCATGTAGCCTAAGGACCTAAGAGCAGTGAGGCCCTTGGACAAGGAGTACCTTTTATTTTTTATTTATTTATTTTTAAATATATTTTATTAATTTTTTTACAGAGAGGGAGAGAGAGGGATAGAGAGTTAGAAACATCGATGAGAATCATCCATCAGCTGCCTCTTGCACACCCCCTACTGGGGATGTGCCCGCAACCAAAGTACATGCCCTTGATCAGAATCGAACCCAGGACCTTTCAGTCCGCAGGCCGACGCTCTATACATTGAGCCAAACCAGTCTCGGCAGGAGTACCTTTTAGAGTCTGTGCCTGAAATGGCTAGAGGCACTTTGGGACATGACTTGGGAATTCTCAGACAGCTGTTCTCATTCCTTGCCCATCCCAAGATTCCAATCTTTTTTCTCACAGTAATTACCACCCTTGGTGTTCTGTAGCTCCTGTCCTCCTGGGCAATTCTCAGAAGTGTTGAAAGGAGCTCACCATACCTAAGCTGGAGACCCTGTGAAGGAAGGGAGACTTGTGGGGAATGAAGATGAGGGGAGAGGCCCTTCTTCCTTCCCTTGGCCAAGGCCCCTGGCCCCTGCCCCTCACTGACCTTCCCTCTCCCACTTGCCCTAGCCTCACCTCAGCATGTCCCTGAAGAGTTGAGAATGTAGGTCAGGAAAGGCATCAAAGCTATCCCTCTCTAAGGAAATGGTCAGTCTCCCTCCTTGTTCCTTGGAGAAGGCATTGGGATTTTTGTCACAGCTACCAAGCTACCAAAGTCCTAGTAGAGTTCATTCAGGAGGCTTTTTGATATTATTACCCTGAGCATTCAACAGCCCCGACCCCCAGCCTGAGTGAATGCTTAAGAACAAGAGGACCTCAGCTCTGTCCCAGAGGATCCTCCCACAGCCTCTTCTTACACTGCGCTGGACCTTATCCTATATAGGGCACCTTTACAGGGTCATCCTAAGAACACATATGTAACAGGATAGCCAGCAGGGCTTCCTCTTCCACTCTCCATGAGAGCACAAAGTGAGAGCACTTTGCGCATTTATACTATATTTGTACATGTGGCTAATTCCGCCCCATACTAATAAGGATGACATCTAATGGCCAGGTCCTTATTTGCTTTTGTGGACTCAGCAGAGTTTCTGGCATATGGTAGCCATTCAAGTTTGTGGGGTGGATGGATGGATACACAGACAGATAAAGGAACACAATCAGTACAATAACCCTATAAGGTGCATCGGACAGACCCTATCCCAACTTGTGGCTGTCGTGGATAAAAGAAGGCTCAGAGAGGTTAAGAAATGAGTCTAGGGCCCCACAGCTGGTCAGTGGAGCTGGAACACCATGCCAGGCTTTTTTTGGTTTCAGTGTACCACTCTTTGTACCATATCCTACTGCAGCGCTAGCTTGGAACCAACCCAGGCTCCCAGACTCTACACCCAAGGCTCTGTGTGTGGGTTGAGCAGGTTGTACACTGGAGTCTCCTCACATTGGAGACTCTGTTAATGGCATCCCTCGTTGCTGCTGCAGGATATGACCTCTGTGGTGGCCTCCACACTCACTCCTCAGCCCTCTTTGTGCATATATTCAAACACTTGAGGCATAGGAACTCATCTCCTCCTTCTCTTTTCCTGCTAGTTGGGGTGCCAGCGGGAACGTGTGTGTGGTGGGGGAGAGGGGGGTTGGGGAGTCCCTGAGGAGTACACAGAACCCCTTCAGATCCACTGTGTGCCTCCTGCCTCCCCAGGTAGGAGCACTTCTGTCAAATCTCACTGTGTCCCCTGTGGGCCCCTTACATGTGCCAAACGCCCAACTCCCCACACACATGTGCACCACACAAGCGAGGTGCAGGGCCCCAAGATCTCCAAGCTTCTGTCTGAGATTCAACCAAGCAGGGGGCTGAGGGCTGGGAGCTGGCCTCCTGTAGTGGAGCCCCGTCCCCTCCACTCGTGTGCAGGGCCCTGGCCCCTCCCAGGGAACAAGGCTGGGATTAATAAGCGGCCGGGCTCCCTCCCCTAATGGGCTCCAGCTGCACAAACATTCCCAGAATTCAGAGCCGGCTCTGTCTGGGGCAGCCCAGGCCTCAGCCCCAGCATTCCTTTCCTGCCCCCCTCCCCCGCCCCCCAAGCCTGGGACAGCTGCTCCGGAACTCGGACAACTGGCTGGGGATCGAATCCCAATTCAGCTTTTCCAGAGGCGGGGGACATTAGAATGGCTGGAGGTAGCGTGGGGTGGGGAGGAGATTAGAAGGGAAAAGGTAAGCAACTCTGGCGGGACATCTCAGTTCCTGCCCCACCTGCCCCTCCCCCTCCTGCTCTGCTGCCCAACCTCCCCCAACACTGCTCACACTCTTAGCAGTAGGTACCAGGGGCCCAGTCAGTCTTACCTAATTTGTCTCACTAGGCAGTGCCCTTGGCTGGCAATGCCCAGGAGGAGGTGACAGGACAGAACTGAAGGAAAGATAAACATTTCCCCTTGTGTTTTAAGAGATCCAGCTGTGTCTCAGATGGAATCCATGGCCTGGCAGGAGTTTCATTCATACAGATTCTTATACAAGAAGGGGAAGAGGGGTGGCAATAGAGCAGGAAAAAGGTAAGTGGGGTCCTCACCCTTCCATTATGCACTCAGGGAGGAACATTTAGGGACCCGGTGGCAGAAGTCCTAAGTGGACAAAGATGTGCTGTGGTGATGACAGCTCTGAACCTGTCTGTCTTTTCTTTCCCACCTCTGCAGCAAGGGCCAGGACGGGCCATTCAGCTGTCTTTACCCAGTTGCCACCAGTTAGGCTAGTTTGTAGGACACTGAGGGCTTTGGCCAGGCGAGGAGACCTATGGCTTGTGTTTGTGCCAGGGTCCATCTGAGTGGGGGGACTAATGGATAGCATCGGTGACTCTAAGGAAGGTGTGTGTGTGGCTTTCCCTGTGTGCAGGTGCCTTGGTTCCCAAGCACCAGCAATTGTGTTAAGTTTGGAAGTGGATGAGCATGTGGGCACACACGCACGTTAGCCTCTGGTGTTCAGAAATGCTGGAAGTCCCACACTCACTAGGAAAGACTGCCTGCTGACCACCCTCACCCCGGTTGGAAGTGACCCTACCATAGGCATGTGCTAGAGAGAAGGTGAGAAGAGAAAGAATGGTAAAAAGAAAAGAGAGGGCCCTGGTCAGGTACCTCAGTTGTTTAGAGCATCATCCCGATGCACCAAGATTGCGGGTTTGATCCCTGGTCAGGGATCAACCAAGGAATGCATAAATAAGTAGAACAACAACAACAACAAAAAATCTGTTTCTCTCTCTCTCTAAAATCAATTTTTAGAATAGAAAAGGGAGGTGGGTGAGGGTGAGCCTGTAACAGGCTGTGTAGGCAGCAGAGGGCACCCACTTGGGAGCTTAGAAATGTGGGGGTCCTGGCCTCATGAACCAGCTGGGGACTTTGGACAAGTGACTTCTCTGACGTAAGTCTTGCTTTCTTTATCTTGAATATAAGAAGGTTAGACTAGTGTCCCCAGAGTCCCTTCTTAGATTCTTTTGTGACTAGAGTTGGGTTTGGGGGCACAGGGGAGAAACGGGCTCTGGGCAAGTCACAAAGAGCAGTCAGCAGGAACTTTGAGACCCCCTGGGTCTCCTGGCCCTGGAGGGGCAATTCGGAGGGAGGGGGATGATCCCTGACCTGCAGAACCCCAATTTGTGGGTAGGCTGAGTACACTAGACATGGAGCCACATAACAGCAGATTCCCAACTGACTGAGTTTTTGGTGGCAGCCTGTGTTAGAGGAAGAGAAGGCCATTGAGTAAGCATGGGTTCTGTTATCCCCTTTCCTTCATGTTTACATGGCAAAGACACACCCTCCCTCCCCAGGTCCCTGCTGAGGAATACAGACAGACCTCCTGTGGGCCCTGCCATTTCTCCATGGAGGTCCAGAGGGGATGGCTGACTGATGGTGTCTGAGCCCTCTAACTCATCATTACCATACATCTCTACCCGAAGCTATAGGATCAGTTCGTGAGGTTGAGAGAGAACGTGAAGTGAGGCTTTCTCCTTGCATGAATGGAGAAACTGAAGCGTTGTGGTTAGTGGCAGAAACTCAGGAATTGGACCCAATTTGGGATTCTCTCCAAATGAGTCTCATTAGTCATTCATTTAGCACTTAGCAAACAGCTACTTTATCTTTAAAGATAAAGGAATGCAAAGAAATAACATTTCCCCCAAGAGTATGAGGTCAGAATTTTTAAGAAAAAATTCCTTCCTGAGACTGAAGGTAGAATTGGAACCAACCCTAGGCTAAACCAAGGAAATAGTAACTAATGTGCAATTGGATTTCAGAGCAATTGATGTGGGCACTGGGCAAACAATAGACAAGGACACCTGAACCTCCTAGACAGAAGAAGTTCTGGATCATAAAGCTGCAGGTGTTTAGCAGATATATTTAAAAAAAAAAAAAAAAAAGGAAGAAATAAAGAGAGAAAAACAGAAAAGCAGCAGTCCATGGTATGGAACTCTAAAGTAGAGGTGGGCAAGAAACTGAACTCCTAGCCTCTCTCCCCTGCCCCTCCCTCTCTCTTTCGGTTATCTGTTGAGTAACAACCCACCCCAAAATTGAGTGGCCTAAAATAAGAAAAATCTTTTATTTGCTCATGATTCTGCAGTTTGGGCAGGGTTTGGTGTGGACAGCTTGCCTCCACTCCCTGTGGTGTTGGCTGAAGCCTGGGCAGCTCCACTGGTCCTGGAGCATCCAAGAGGCTTTACTAATGTGTCTGGCGCCTCTTCTGGCATGGCTAGGAGAGCTGGGGGCTGGCTGGGCGTTTCTCTTTCCCTTCAGACTCTCATCTTCCAAAGCTGTCTCTCTCCCTCTCTTTCTACATAGCCTCTCCCTTTCCTGCAGGGTGGTTGGACTTCTTTATATTGTGGCTAGCTTCAAATGAGAACAGTTTTACCCATATAGTCATCACCCATCTACCTGTCCCTCCACTGGTTTTCCGTCCTGCAGCATAAAGCCTAGCTTCCTTGACCTGACATTAAAAACATTCTACTACCTTCCCCCTGCCCACCTGCCCTTCTAGTATGTTTGGGGACTTACAGGTCATCCCCATGTGGCTGGATCTCAGAGTACTAGAGTTTAGGGGAGGCTGTCAAGTTTGACCAGGCAGTCAAGGTGCTTTTGGCTTTTACCCTACGTAAAGTGAAAATTAGGTAGATTTTAAGCCAATGAGTGTGTGATGAGATTTGTTTTTTAGAAAGAGAATTCTGGAAACAGTATGTACATGCAGCTCTTACCAACTGGAATGCCCTTCCTCTCGTCTGTCTGTCAAACCCTACTTATTCTTCAAAACCCAAAATAAATGTCCTCTCTCTGAAGCTTTATTCATATCTCCAAGCAGAATTATTTTATCCCTCTTTTGTGCTGCCCGGTACCTTGAATCTTCCCCTAAAATTTTAATAATTCAGTTACATGTTTGCCTCTCCACTAGACTGAAAGCTCCTCAATGACAGAAATGGTATCATTCATCTTTGTACACCTAGGGGTGAAGCAGATAAAAGCATGTTGAAAGAACAAGTAACAAATGGATAGATAGACTGAGAAAAGGATTTTCTTATATCTATTTAATACTTAGTGCATACATTGTTTATACCCCAAAATTCCCTCAATGTGCAGTTACTGGCTATCTATTACTATGTAAAAAAATTACCCTAAACTTAGTAGTTTTATTTTTATTTTTATTTATTTTTATTTTTTTTTTTATCAATCTTTATTGTTCATAATATTACAAAGGTTCCTCATTTCCTCCTCCCTCCACCAGGTTCCCACCCCACCCTCCACCCCCTCCCCATCCCCCACTGTCCTCATCCATAGGTGCACAGTTTATGTTTAGTCTCTTCCTCCCTCCCTTTCCTCGATAGTAAATCCCTTTTCAGATAGTAAATCAGTTACTTAGCATTTTCTCATATCAATAATACCTCCACATGCCCAATGATATACTTCAGACAACAGACATTTCCAAATAGTTCAACCAACCTCATCCAGGCCCCACCCAAGGCGCTTACAGATCAACACCCCAGCGCTATACTAACTCAACACATTCAGATCTAAGCCTTCATCACTTGATTCAGCAGACCCTCAAGTTCCCACCAAAGTCTCCAGCCGTGTCTGAGAGGCAGCCTTGGGGCGGGGGCAGGCGAGGAGCGAGCTGTTTCGGGCCTGGCTGCACCGGGCCTGGCCTCTGTTGCTCTCGTTCGTACCACAACCAGCTGCTCCGGGTCTGGCCACTGCCGCTCCCGACCTAGTTGCTCTGGACTTGGCTGCTGCTGCTCCAGGCCTGGCCGCACCCGACCCTGCTGCTCCAGGCCTGGCCGCTCCCAGCCTGGCAGCCGCTGCTCCGGGCCTGGCTGCACCCGACCCTGCTGCTCCGGACCTGGCCGCTCCCAGCCTGGCAGCCGCTGCTCCGGGCCTGGCCGCACCCGACCCTGCTGCTCAGGGCCTGGCCGCTCCCAGCCTGGCAGCCGCTGCTCCGGGCCTGGCCGCACCCGACCCTGCTGCTCAGGGCCTGGCCGCTCCCAGACTGGCAGCCGCTGCTCCGGGCCTGGCCGCACCCGACCCTGCTGCTCAGGGCCTGGCCGCTCCCAGACTGGCAGCCGCTGCTCCGGGCCTGGCCGCACCCGACCCTGATGATCCAGGCCTGGCCGCTCCCAGCCTGGCAGCCGCTGCTCCGGGCCTGGCCGCACCCGACCCTGCTGCTCAGGGCCTGGCCGCTCCCAGCCTGGCAGCCGCTGCTCCGGGCCTGGCCGCACCCGACCCTGCTGCTCAGGGCCTGGCCGCTCCCAGCCTGGCAGCCGCTGCTCCGGGCCTGGCCGCACCCGACCCTGATGCTCCGGGCCTGGCCGCTCCCAGCCTGGCAGCCGCTGCTCCGGGCCTGGCCGCACCCGACCCTGCTGCTCTGGGCCTGGCCGCTCCCAGCCTGGCAGCCGCTGCTCCGGGCCTGGCCGCACCCGACCCTGCTGCTCTGGGCCTGGCCGCTCCCAGCCTGGCAGCCGCTGCTCCGGGCCTGGCCGCACCCGACCCTGATGATCCGGGCCTGGCCGCTCCCAGCCTGGCAGCCGCTGCTCCGGGCCTGGCCGCACCCGACCCTGATGATCCGGGGCTGGCCGCTCCCAGCCTGGCAGCCGCTGCTCAGGGCCTGGCCGCACCCGACCCTGACGCTCCGGGCCTGGCCGCTCCCAGCCTGGCAGCCGCTGCTCCGGGCCTGGCCGCACCCGACCCTGACGCTCCGGGCCTGGCCGCACCCGACCCTGATGATCCGGGGCTGGCCGCTCCCAGCCTGGCAGCCGCTGCTCAGGGCCTGGCCGCACCCGACCCTGACGCTCCGGGCCTGGCCGCTCCCAGCCTGGCAGCCGCTGCTCCGGGCCTGGCCGCACCCGACCCTGACGCTCCGGGCCTGGCCGCACCCGACCCTGATGATCCGGGCCTGCCGCTCCCAGCCTGGCAGCCGCTGCTCCGGGCCTGGCCGCACCCGACCCTGATGCTCCGGGCCTGGCCGCTCCCAGCCTGGCAGCCGCTGCTCTGGGTCTGGCCGCACCCGACCCTGCTGCTCAGGGCCTGGCCGCTCCCAGCCTGGCAGCCGCTGCTCCGGGCCTGGCCGCACCCGACCCTGATGATCCGGGCCTGGCCGCTCCCAGCCTGGCAGCCACTGCTCCGGGCCTGGCCGCACCCGACCCATCTGCTCTGGGCCTAGTTGCTCCGGGCCAGGCCGCTCTGAGCCTGGCTGCTCCCAGCCTGGATGCTCCTATCTTGGCCACTGCCGTTCTGGGCCTGGCTGCTCCCGACCCGGCTGCTCTGAGCCCAGCCTCTCTGGGCCCAGCCACTCCGGGTCTTGGTGTTCCTGGACTGGCCACTCTGGGCTTGGCCGCCTCCGCCTCAGGCATGGCTGCCACTGCCCCAGGTTTGGGTGCTCCAGTGCTGGCTGTTGCTGCTCTGGTTCTGGCTGCTGCTGCTCTCAGGCCTGGCTGTTGCTGCTCCAGGCCCGGCTGCCACCGCCTTGTGCCTGGCCACTCTAGGCCTGGCTGCCGCTGTTCCAACATTCTTTCCTTCTTTTTTTAAAAACAAACAAACAAACAAACAAACAAAAACAACAACGCATTTATGTTGCAATGTTGGCTGGTGAGTTGATTTCTGACTTAGTCTTTGATTTTTTCAAGATCTTCTTTGTATTCTTTCTTAAGTAATTTTACTATCTTTTGCTCTCACTTGATTTCTTCACATTGAGAACTTCTTTGGTTTCTTCCTCCTTGTCCTGGAAGCTCAGCAGGTTGGCCTGTGGCACCCCTTTGTTCTCCGCGGGTTCCTGCGCTGCTTCGGCCTGTTGCCGGGGTCGGCGCCGCCCAGGAAGCAGCCCCCAGCCTCGGCTCCATTGCCCGCGCTCAGCGATCAAAGGCTCAGGGGCACTCCCCCCCCCCGGGGGCCCCGTCGCCCAGCTCCTTGCTGGTGCCCAGCTGGCCGGTGTCCGGCAGGGGCTCCTGCTCCTCATCGCATTCCCCCAGTCTAGAGCCTTCTTTCTCCTTCCCGCTAGGGGCGTCCAGCATCAGAGTCAACATTCAGTCCTCTGCGCACACAGTGCGCGCGACTCCTGGGGCCTTGCTTTTCGCCGCTCCCCCAGGACTCCACCTCACAGCCCCATCTCCCTCTGCTTAAACCTGGGTCCCCAGGGATTGGCCTAGAATGGTGAAAGTCCGGACCGGAGGCTTTGTTTCTTCCCGCTAGGGCAATCCAGCATCAGAGTCAACATTCAGTCCTCTGCGGGCAGTGTGCGCGCGACTCCGGGGGCCTTGCTTTTCGCCGCTCCCCCAGGACTCCACCTCACAGCCCCATCTCCCTCTGCTTAAGCCCGGGACCCCAGGGATTGACCTAGAATGGCGTAAGTCCGGACTGGGGTTCAGCGCCGCTGGAGGCTTTGTTTGTGTGCGCGCGCGCGACTCCGGGGGCTTTGCTTTTCGCCGCTCCCCCAGGACTCCACCTCACAGCCCCATCTCCCTCTGCTTAAACCTGGGTCCCCAGGGATTGGCCTAGAATGAAAGTCCGGACTGGGGCTTAGCGCCGGAGGCTTTGTTTCTCCCCGCTAGGGCAATCCAGCATCAGAGTCAACATTCAGTCCTCTGCGCGCAGGGTGCGCGCGATTCCGGGGGCCCTGCTTTTCGCCGCTCCCCCAGGATTCCGCCTCACAGCCCCGTTTCCCACTGCCCGAGCTTGGGTCTCCAGGGTCTGGCCCATAACTGGGGCTCAGCGTTGCTGGTATGGGGGTTCATCCCAGGCCGGGGGTTTTATTTCCTTTCTGCTAGGGAACGCCAGGCAGGCCCCCAGCCTTCTCCTCCTCTCTGGCTGCGACCTCTCCGCGCGCATGCGGGCGCGCAGCATGTCTCCGTACCTTAGGCTTTTTTTCAGCTCCTCTGATT
This sequence comes from Nyctalus aviator, assembly GCA_036971965.1. Taxonomy (NCBI): domain Eukaryota; kingdom Metazoa; phylum Chordata; class Mammalia; order Chiroptera; family Vespertilionidae; genus Nyctalus; species Nyctalus aviator. The sequence goes on along the minus strand of CM072937.1, from coordinate 34,734,468 downwards.
TTCCTTCTGGTTTTCTCTTTCCTTCTTGTTGTAGCATTTTCAGTCAGTCGACTACCTGTAGCTCTGGGCAATGTCCACTCTACATTTTAGTTGTATTCCATTGAAATTGTTGTGTGCTGCTGCGGTTAGGTGTCTACCCGAGCAGCCATCTTGGATCTCTCTAAACTTAGTAGTTTTAAATAACAAATATTTATTATCTCATAGTTTCTGTGGGTCATGAGATTGAGCACAGCTTAGTACCTTTGGTCCAACATATCCCATGAGTTTGCAGTTAAGCTGCTGGCTGGGGCTGGGGTCCCATACAAAGACTTGACTAGGATAAGATGGGGAAAAGGAGTCTGTTTCCAATCTCACTCACATGGTGTTGGCAGGCCTCAGTCCCTCACCACGCAGGAAAGAGATTACACAAGGACATGAACACTAGGAAGCAGGGATCATTGGGCACCAACTTAGAAACTGCTGAGCACATGTAGTCATATAGTTTTTATACTTTAAATGACATGAAGAAAGAATGGAAAAGAAGGACAAGAGAAATTCCTAGTGTAGGACCTTGAGTCAGGTTAATACCTTTGAAAGAAAAGATCCCGATCTCTGAGATGGTATCAACAGAAATTTTACCCAGCTCTGATGGAAATGAATGTGTATGTGTTTGTGTGTGTGGATGTACACACCCAGAAGTCCTGAGAAGGAGCTAGTCATTTGTGTACGTCTACAGTGAATGGCAGAGCTTGAAACAGAGATTTTTTTTTTTTGATTTTTTTTTTAGAGGACATTTATTAAAGCTGGAGAAACAGATATTTTTTTTAAAGAAATATTTTTTAAAATATATTTTATTGATTTTTCACAGAGAGGAAGAGAGAGGGATAGAGAGTTAGAAACATCGATGAGAGAGAATCATCGATCAGCTGCCTCTTACACACCCCCTACTGGGGATGCGTCTGCAACCAAGGTAAATGCCCTTGACCGGAATCGAACCCAGGACCTTTCAGTCCCCAGGCCGATGCTCTATCCACTGAGCTAAACCGGTCCTGGCTAGAGAAACAGAGATTTTTAATACAGTGTCCTAGGAGGGGGGCAGGTATGGTGGTCCACAGGAAAGGGGTGTTGAGAGAAAAGGATGTTTCATTCTGTTGTTTTCCTCAAGAATTTGGGTAGGGCTTACTTGTTTCACAGGTGATATTAAGGATACTTGAGGATATTCAGCTGGTGAATGGCCTTGTCTGGAGGATTCAGAATGGTTTCACCCACATGTCTGGTGCGTTAGTAGAGATGGCTGAAAGGCTGGACTCAGCTGAAACTATTAACTAGAGTATTTTTATGTGGCCTCTCCAGCATAGTGGCCTCAGGACAGTATGACTTCTTACCTGGCAGCTCAGGCAGCTCGAATGGCAAGGGTTCCGATGAACAAGGTTGCAATTGCATGGGCTTTCATGACCCAGGCATGGAAGTCACAGAGCATCACTTCCACCATATGCAATTGGTCAAAGTAGCCCAGATTCTAGGTGAAGTGACATAGACACCATCTCTCAACAGGAAGTGTCAAAGAATTTGAAGTTTGCCTGCTGGTGTGGCTCAGTGGTTGAGCATCAACATATGGACCAGGTGGTCACGGTTGAATTCCTGGTCAAGGCACATGCCCAGGCTCGATCTCCAGTGGGGGTTTACAGAAGGAAACTGATCTATGTTTTTCTTGCATCTATGTTTCTATTTCTGTATCTTACTCCCTTCTCTCTCTCTCTAAAATAAGTAAAAATATATCTTAAAAAAGAATATGAAATTATGTATTAAAGCCACCTTACTTTTGACCCTCTAGAAAGTTTCTTATGTGAATCCCAAAGGGATATAGATGAGATGGTTTACCCTCTTTCTCTGGCAAGTCTCAGGGATTATATTTCCTGAGACTTACAAGGCAACCAATTCACACACTTTTCCGGAGGTGTGCATGTGTACACGCACATGTATATCATCTATACACACACACAGAGGCACAGTCACACGGTCAGATCTGACGCATACATATAGCCACGCATGTCCTTATCTCTAGCCAGGTCTCAAGTCAGGGAGACCCAAAGTCCTGCCTAGAATTATTTCCCAGGAAGTTAAACTTCACTGACCATTCCTGTTGGTGTGAGAAGGGGGAGGGGGTGTTTATAGGGATGGAATCCAGTCAGTTGTTGATTGGAGAGAGGGCATAAATCCAAAACCTACTAACGTTTGGCTTTAACAAGTCCTTTGGGGTGTGTGTGTGTGTGTGTGTGTGTGTGTAAATGTCTTCTTATTCTGATTGGCTCAAATCACCAAAGAAATGAGATCTGGTGTTGAAAGCAGGCAGGGTTGGCTCAGACGTGTGCTGCAGAGCCAAGCCAGCATGAGATTTAATTTTTGCTGGGGATCAGCCCAAATCCTCACTTAGATCAGCCCTGCCACTCTCCTTCACACTCATTCTGTGTCCGCACACTCTCCTTCTCACTGTTGTCTGATCATGCTGTGTTCTTCCATTGCTTTGCCCATGATGTTTGCTCTGCATAGAATGCCCTTGTTTTTTTTCCTGACAGTCTCAGTGTCTGCCTCTTCTATCACATGATACTGCAATTATCTGCTTACATGTCCACTGTCTTCAAGAGTATATACCAGGCTCTAGTCATTGCTGCATCTCCAGTGCCTGGCACGGAATAGTTCTCAACACTACCGGTTGATTAAATGATTAAATGAGCAGCTATTGCTCTCAGAGTCAACAACTATTTCCCCTTCACATCTCTGCACTGTCCAACTCCACTCCAATCCACCCAAACTCCCTGAGCTCCTATGAGAAGGGGCAAAGGTGCCAAAGGCTAGGGTGGATGGTTTGGGCTGGATTCCTGAGACCCCAGGGAGACTCAGAAAACAGGAAAAGACGTGGTGTTGAGTTACAGCAGTGTCCAGCAGCCCCAGAGGCACTCATATTCTTAGTGGGAAAAGTCAGAGAATCCTGCAAGGTTTTATCAGTGTGGAGGAGGATGCCTTCAAGTCTTCCTGCCTCAGTTGAAATAGTCTGTAAACCCACCTGGCCCTGTTGGGTTAAGTATTAGGGCCTATTAGGAATATTCAGACCTGGGCCTGAGCCAGCACCTTCTTCGAAGATAATTCTGGCTGCTGAGGTGGGGGCAGGTGCAATGGAGGTGGAAGTCCCCTAGATGCATAGCATTTTAACTTCCCTGCCCACCCTCTGACTCACACTTGAAGGTACAAACAGATCCTCTGGGAATCTTGTTAAAATGCAGCTTCTGATCCAGTAGGTATGAGGTCAGACTCAAGATTCTGCTTTTCTAACAAGCACAGGGATGGGACTGTTGGGGAGTTGGGGAGGACAGGGGAGAAAGGAGGTGGAATCACACTTTGAATAGCAAAATTCTATAAAATTGGCAATAAGATCCAGACACTGAGGGCTCAGGGTTCAGGTCTTAAAGGGAGAGGCTGCTATCAGGAATGTAAAAAAAAATAATGTCCAGGAAATAATGCAGGTGACAATATAAAAAAAAGCCAGCCTGACAAATACCTAATGTGCTTGCCAACCTTTACATTCTTTTTGATTCTGTGACCAGACATCACTAGTGGATTTCAGCACTATCTCCCACTAAATCAGAACTGAATCCAACTGAACACAATACTCCAGGAAGCCAGTACCAATTATTACAATTGGCATGTGAACCAACCCCATTTGTAGTTCTGGTATTGTGGTTAAGAGTCTGATTGCCTTTGCTCTGCTCTGACTAGCTTAGCTAGATGCTCTTGGAACAGCTGCTTCCATGAACTTCAGTTACTTTAATATGCTATAATTTGAGGTAAAGATAGAACTCATTTCATAGTTCTTTTGAACATTAAATGCTATTATGAATATACAGTGCTTAGCACAGTGTCTAGCACATAGAAAGTATTCAATAAATGTAATTATGCTCTAGCCTATTTGGCCCAGTGGATAGAGCATCGGCCCTCAGATTGGATTGAAGGGTCCTGGGTTCTATTCTGGTCAAGGTCACATACCTTGATTGTAGGCTTGATATGGGAGGCAACCAATCAATATGTCTCTCTCACATGGATGTTTCTCTCTCTCCCCCAACTTTCCATTCTTTCTAATAATCAATGGGGAAAGAAATATCCTCAAGTGAGGATTAAATAAATAAATAGTAATTACCGCGTAGGGGGTGAATGGATTAGCTGTGCAATTAGAAGGGATGTGAGTGGTGGGATGGAAAAGAGGAAGGCAAGGGAGGGAGGAGAGAGGAACAAGGGTTGGGAAGAATATTGGACAAAGGCTGTGCCAACATGGGGAAGGCTGGAAGCTATCCAGCTCTCTCTGGATAGAAAAGAGCTTCCTACTGACACTAAAGCTCATAGGTTGGAAGGTGTGCATAGCACTTGTCATCTTCAGGTATCTGAGTTTAGAACTTCTTATTAAGGAAAACTGTTAAAGGACTTAAAAATGGTCAGAGAGAAGACTGTGTCCTTGCACGTTATCTCTGAGTTTTATTATTGTACAGTTATTTCACAACCCAGACAATTGATAATGAAAATGATTTTTGTCCATAAAAATATAAATTGTGTCTGGTAGAGATGCAATGATTATTGCCCACTGGATATTACCTGTTTTTACATTAGGCAAATTTATTTTAGTATTCCTGATGGCCTAGCTATGTTTCTGTTCTTTGAGTTCTCCTTTGAACATCTTACTGGTTCCTTCATTAATGAATGAGTTAAATAAAAGTTTTGATGTGTTCAGTGTATATTTGTATGAGAGTAATTATTCTGCCTTGTAGGGGGAAAAAAGTCTTTAACATTCTCATTAGCAGTGAAGATTAAACAGAAGACTTCCAGGACCCTCTGTCCTGGACAATTTCCCCACATGTTCCAAACACTAGATTACACATGTCAAGTTTATAAGGGATCATCCTCAATTACATTCCTTGTTTTACACTATCCAAATAGATACATCACAATTCCATGTTTGAGCCTGGACACACTTTCAAACAAAACACATACCAAACAGCTCTGGGTGGTTAGCTCAGTTGCTTAGAGCGTCGTCCTGATATGCCAAGGTTGCAGGTTCCATCCTTAGTCAGGGCACATATGAGAATCAACCAATGAATGCATAAATAAGTGGAACAATAAATCAATGTTTCATTCTCTATCTCTCCCTTACCCTTCCTCCCCTCCTCCTCTCTCTCAAAATAATAATAATAATAATAATAATAACAAATGTTAAGAATTTAAACAAACAGCCTGGCCAGCCGATGTGGCTCAGTTGATTGAGCATCATCCCATGCACCAAGAAGTCATTGGTTTAATTCCCATTCAAGGCACATGTCCTGGTTTTCGGCTTGATCCCCAGTAGGATGTGTGCAGGAAGCAGCCTGTTTCTCTGTCATCAATATTTCTCATCGGTGTTTCTACCTCTTGCTTTTCCTTCCTCTCTCTCTAAAAATTAATAAAAACATTTTTTAAAGCCTCTAACATTCATGAGCCTCGAGCAAGGGTACAAATTAATGAAGGCTTGCACATTAAAAACCAACAACTTAAACAAACAAACAAACAAACAAAAGACACATATCAAATAAACTCAGAAGCACCACACCTAATATCCATTCATTCCTTCCACAAACTAGATGATAAGTATCCATGTGGGCAGGGGTTGAATTTGTGCATCTCTAGAGCTTAGCAAGTTCCTGACTCTTGGTAAGCAGTAAATACACATCTACAGAGCCAACATATAAATGAATAAGCTTAACTAGCAATTATTAAGCACTTACTATGTGCCAGGCACTGCTTTAAACATTTTACTTGAATTTGTTTAATCTCAAACCAGTCTAGCCAAGTAAGTATAATTACTTTCCCTGTTTATAGACAATGCACAGAGAGGTTAATTAACTTGCCCAAAGTCAATAGCTAGCAAGGGGCTGAAGCAAGATTCAAGCCCAGGTAGTCTGGCTACAGAGCCTATGATCTTGCGTACCTATTATGTGCCAGGCATATTGCTAGGCTTAGGGAAACAGAGAGAAAAGGCCAAACACAGACTCCCTCAAGGAGGTCACAGTTAAGAAAGGAGATGAGCACTAGCTGTTTGGTTCAGTGAATAGAGCATTGGCCTACGTACTGATGCCCGGGTTGTGGGCTCAGTCCCCAGTAGGGGGCGTGCAGGAGGCAGCCGATCAATGATTCTCATCATTGATGTTTCTGTCTCTCTCTCTCCCTCTCCTTTCCTCTCTGAAAGCAATGAAAGTATATTTTAAAAAAAGAAAGAAGGAGCCAGGACCGGTTTGGCTCAATGGATAGAGCGTCGGCTTGGGGACTGAGGGGTCCCGGGTTCGATTCCGGTCAAGGGCATGTACCTTTGTTGTGGGCATATCCCCAGTGGGGGGTGTGCAAGAGGCAGCTGATCGGTGACACTCTCTCATCTATGTTTCTAACTCTCTTCCTTCCTCTCTGTATAAAATCAATAAAATATATTAAAAAAAAAGAAAAGAAAAAAGAAAGAAGGAAAAGGTGACGAATAACAATAATGGGATGTGTTGTCACAAGTGAGAACACAGCCAGGACCGGTTTGGCTCAGTGGATAGAGCATCGGCCTGCGGACTGAAAGGTCCCGGGTTCGATTCCGGTCAAGGGCATGTACCTTGGTTTGCAGGCACATCCTCATTGGGGGGTGTGCAGGAGGCAGCTGGTTGGTATTTCTCTCTCATTGACGTTTCTAACTCTCTGTCCCTCTCAATTCCTCTCTGTATAAAATCAATAAAATATATTTTTAAAAAACAACAACAAGTGAGAACACAATGTGGGGACAGGATAAAGGCTATCTATAGAGGGGCCACTTGGCCGTATGTAACCTCTGAGGCACCAATAGCTAATGGCCAGGCTAGGGAAAGGGAAGGGCATTAGGGCCACAGGAACAATATGTGCAAAGTCATGGAGGAACATAAGAGTTCCAGAGGCTGGCACATGCAAGTCTGGGAAAGACATGGGACATTAGTCTAGAGAAGTAGAAGCCAGATCCAGATCTTGGAAAGCTTTATGTGCTGAGGGAGGGAGGGGCTGAGTGAGGGAGGGAGTTGGAACACTTCTTGGAGGCCTTGTATGATTTTAAGCAAGAGTGTTAGAAGCTCAAACCCCACAGTCTGCCCCTTCCCCACCCTCAGGACACTAAACCCAATACTCATACTCAGAATTCCCTAAAAGCCACATTCGTCCCCAGAGAGTTCCCTGGGAGGCCTAGACCTAGAGGGAAATTCACTTTGAGTCTGGGGACACACCCAGTGCCATCTGGGAGCAGTGGCTGAGAATCCTCGCCCTCCCGCCCCCCACAATTCCTATTATCACCTCCCACCCCCATCCCAGCATGGCCACTTCAGGCCCACTCCTCCTCTCACATTTCTCCTGAGAGTAAGGCCAGCGATGAGAATTAAGCATCTTTACTTCCCTGCCCACCCTCTGACTCCACCATTTTACTCAGCTTCAGAGCCTGGCACATCCTAGGCCCCAGTCATCGGAAAAAGAATAGGGACACAGGAGCTTCCTGGGGGAGCTGTGGCTCTGGGCTCTACCCTCCCTTCCACCAGGCTGAGGCTGGTGATTAGCTGGGTTAATTACATCCAAGCCATTTCCGATTGGCACAAGCCCACCCACCCACAGAGCCTGTCCAGAAAGCATGCAGCCCAGGCCAGGGTCAGGATGCCAGGGCACCAGCTACTCTGGAAGGGGTACTGACCCCTGCGATGGTCAAATGGGAGTGGCTGTCCTGCCCCTAGCCTCACCAGGACCTCTGCTTTCCCCCTCACCCCAGGTTTTTCTCATCCCCATCCTCCTTTTTGTAAGTCCCCACACAAATCCCTTCCCCTCCCTTCTTCCCCCAGGTTTGGAATGAAATCACGGGGCTCTGAGTTCCGCACGAGGCCCCGACATAAACACTCTGATTGGGGCTAATTACAAGGCCAGGTTGGGAAGCTGGAGCCTTCAGAAAGCTTGGCTTTCAAACAAAGGACCCAGGGCTCAGCCCCCAGCCCAGGCCGGCTCCTCTCCAGGCTTCATTAGAATAAGGAGGGGGCCTGGGGCCATAGGCGGCCCTCTCTGAACCCAGTCCATGGTCTCTGAGCTTGTTCCATGTCCCAAGTCCCATCTTGTCCTTTCTCCCGGCCTCCAGTCCTGGCCTTTCCCGTAGAATCTGGAAGCGGCAGCACGTCTGCATTGGAAGGCAAGGCAGCCCGGGGAGAGGCACTCGGACTGTGAGTCTGGGGATGGGGCAGAGCAGGGGGAGGGGGAGGCACCGGGGAAGCCAGCTGTGACAGCCCTAGCCCTAATTAGCCAGCTTCAAAGCCAGCTGGAGAGAGAGCCCGCCCACCTTCGTGCCCTGCTCACTCAGGCGGGTACGACATTTCTGTCCTAATCAGGGGAGAGGGGGAGAGAAAGGCTGCCCACTACCACCCCAAGCAAGGAGCCTCCAGGCTGGGAGCTGGCACCCTGAGTCAAGCAGAAAAACTGGAAGCGCAGAAAGATCATTCTAGTGTGTTAAAACTGCCAGGAACAAAATAGGTTAAAAAGTCCTCAAAGAATGCACATCCATTGGTCCAGGGATTCTCCTGTATTTTTAGGAGTTTATCCTAGATCGGAAGAGTGCTAGAGTTTGTTGAGCTTCTACTATGTACTGGCTTCTGTAGGTGCACCATCTGATCTAATCTTTGCAACAACCTTGCTGGGACAGTCACTCTGGGCTTTTTACAAATGAGGGCTGGGACTCAGAGCTAGGCACTTTCTCATGTCAAAGCCTGTACTCTACACATGGCTGGTCTGTATGTTTCTGTCTTTCTCCTATTTCTTTTCTCTCGCTACACATATTACACACTCATCCCACTGCTGCAGCTAGATAACTTGTTCCCGGTGAGAGAAACGGGATCGATGAATAATCTGGTTTGCGGTGTTCCTGGTTTTGTAGGCCTGATGGCTTCCCCTGCTATATACCCTTTCCCCACCCAACAGAGGTGATTAGAGAGTGGGGACACGAGCCTGAGAAGATAAAAGCTGTCCCTTGGAGAACTGGAGATACCCAGTAATCAGGACTAGGAAATGTCTAAACTAGGAATCAGAAAATTTAGAAAACTACTTTTGGGGCAGGGTATTGGGGGGGGGGGGAGGTTTACAGCTAGAAGGTCCATAAACTCTCTAAAGTTAAATGCAAACTTGTGTGTTCTTGGGGGGGATCTGACCCTTTTATCCCCAAAGGCCCAAAGATTTTTCAGGTTCTCAGAGGGGTTAGTGGACCCCAGTTCAATACCCATTTAGAGGAGAGGAGGGTGGGTCTCGAAGAGGAAGGGCCCTATTCCAGTGAGCAGTGAAATTACCAAAGGACAATGCCTAGGAAGTGGCAGGAGCTGGGACTGGGCTTCCCTAGGCAGACATGTGCCTCCTGCACCCCGGGACAGCATCTCCCCACTTCTGGAATCCATCCCGGGTCTGAGGTCCCCAACACACTCTTGGAGGGGCTTTAGAAATAACCCAGAAGGCAGCAGCTCCAGATTCTACTGGTTCTCGTTCTTTGGGGATGTTCAGAAGAATTTTGTTTTGGAAAACTTCCCTGTCCTTTCCTGTTGCTGGCTCTTAAAGGACAGAGTTTGTAGCTAAGGAGCTATTTCTTCAGGAGGGGAGTTTGGGGAAGGGGAAGAAAAGCCCAAGTCTGATCAATGAAGGTGGAGTCCGGAGACAGATGCCCTGAATCTTGCGGTCAAGCAGCTTTGCTGCTTTGGGGGAGGTGAGGGGGGGTAAAGGGGGAGGGTAGGTAGAAAGCAGCTGTGGTCTGAGATCTGGCCCAGGCCCAGGGCCTCAGGTGAAATGTTTTCCTTCGGGGATTGAGAAGAAGAATCTTTACCCAAACTCTCTCCCTCTCACCCCTACTCAAGGGAGGAAGAGGTCAGTGTGGCTCATCTGCCATCTCCTTCTGCTGATAGCACGGGGGTCCACTGACAAATGCCCACAGCACACAGAGCTGGGATGCTGAGGCCTTAAAAGTGGGAGAGCCCCCGCCCCCAAATCTTCAGCGCTCCTCTTCCCACTGGGTTCCATCCAGTCTCTGCAAAATCTATCCCCTCCCCCCACACACACACCCCTTCACAGGCTTTCACCATTCTTTCCAGGAGGGGCACTAACAATTTGTTTGTAATTTAACTCTTTCCTGCAGGCCTTGTGGGGTTCCTTTAGAAATCCTGCAACAAATGGAGCTGCAGCCCGGTGACACCCTACCCGCCTATTTCTTTGATAGCTGAGGGAGTCTTAACGTTGGAACCTTGCATACGCCCTCAGGGGGAAAGCTAGTTTTACTGTAGGATTCTGGTCATCGGCACAGACGGTTTGGGAGAAGGTTCTGTATTTTGGGAAAGGGGCTCAGCTGAAATCCTCAGACTTCATACAATTCCAAACAAAGCCCCACATACGACTTCAATTACCACCAAACATTTCCAGATCCCCTCCCCCAACATAAACTAACACTTGGAAGTAGGGGTTCTAACTTACTTTCTCCCTTGTCCCAAACATTCAACAAAGGGTCGTCAGGCACCGTTTTCCCCCTCAGCATCTAGCTAAAAAAGCAAAAGCCCAGGCAGGGGGCCTCTTCTCTTCCCCAGCCCAACAGAGCAGTTGTGGGAAGAGGGGAGGGGGAGGTGTGGTTTGGTTAAACTAATAAAATGTTACAACCCTGTTAAATACAATTAAAGGGCTAGATCTCTAGAAGATAATTAAATGCACTTTATTATTATGATTATTAGCTTTTAATTTGCACTATTACCAAGAAACAGAAGATGGTGAAAAATTGAGTTCTGGGGCATACTTGGCCCACCCACCCCACTTGGTCCTCAGATCAATCCTTTAGAATTAAAGTTCTAAAATATTCCAAATAGTTGAGGGAGAGGATGTGTATTGGAAACTGCAGTTCTCATACCAGTGTCAAAGATACTTTTAAGAAAAAGTCTTGACTTTTATTTGAGGGGGGTAGGGGGAAGATAAGAAACATCTGTTATAAACATTCTATCAATCTTGCGATATAGAATGTCATGTAAACACTCAACCCCACCCCCACAGTCACAAAGAGCCTGCCCAGAGCCTCCTTCCAAAGCAAAGATACCCACCTCCCTCCCCCCCTTTCTGGACAAGTTTGAAAAGAAACCAGTCTTTTGTCAAAAGAAAACTAAAAATCCCACCAGCCCATCTCAGCCCATCTGTCCCCTCCCTCCAACCCAGCCCATTTCTTACTGCTTTTAGAAAAAAAAATAACCCTAAACAACAAAACCCCACACATAACACACAAACCACCCCACAAACCTGAAGCTAGGGAAGATATTTGGTTGAGGCACAGTCTGCGAGGGGTGGGGAATTAGGGGAGAGATGCAAGGACATCAGCAAACCTTTAAGTTACGGAGCTAACCCCCCCCCCCCTAAAAATGTAAGGGTTCAGGATGGGTACTCAAGGTAGTGTGTGTGTCGGGGGGGGGGGGTGTTTTTATTTCAAAACACACTTCACAAAGCACTTTTGGCTCACTCCAAGGACTTGGGGCATCAAGTTGAAAAGAAGAAAAGTTAAGGAGAAAGATCTTCCTGCCTGCAGGGGAGTGGGCCAGCGGGGCGGAGGCCATTCCACACAGGCTCTCCGCTCTCTCCCCACCACCCCACCCGTTGGGTTTTTTTTTTCCACGTCTTCTTCTCGGTTGGGAGGGTTCCAAAGATCTAGTGAAGGAAACAGGACAAGTGAGGAGAGAAAGGGGGGAAGGGAAATAAAACAAGAAGAATCCAAGCCTTGTTAAAAAAAAAAAAAAAAAAATCCACCAGCTTCCCCAGACCCAGCTTCAGTGAGAAGGCCCACCAATTTGGCTTTAGAAGCTGAATGAAACAAACTAGCCAACACCTCTTCCAGCAGGCTCAGCCCTGCCAAATCACCAAAAACTCGGAACCAAAGTGCGGCCGTAGTGATTGAAAGGCGAGAACTCCCTTCCCCTCAGTCCTCAGCCCTGGCGCCCATTGCTGTTCCTTTTTCCTTTTTTCTTTTTCTTTTTTTCTTTTCTTTTTTTTCTTTTAAATAGAAAATATATAATTAAATTTACAAAGGCTATTTACAATTTTAATTACAAACCTGGTGGGGGTGGGGTGGTGGGCAGAATGATCTTTAAAAAGCGACCTAAAAAATAAATGGTTTCGATTGTTCTTTATTTAAAAAAATAAAATAAGGAGTCTGTAGGAGCCCCCATCCCGGAGAGGAGGGAAGCGCGGCGCGGCCCCGGGCCCCTGGGACACCCCCCTCACACGGTGGTCTCGCCGTGCCGGCTGTTGGTGAGGCGGGTATAGAACTTCCTCCACGAGTGCAGCGTCTTGCCGGACCAGATCCAGAAGCCCGACGTGATGCCCACGATGAGCGTCATGAGGTATTTGATCATGTAGACGGTGAAGTCGGGCGACATGCGCGGCGTGTAGTGCGCTGGGCACGGGATGGCCAGGCTCTTGCAGTGCTGGCTCACCCAGGAGCGCTCCCAGTGCTCGCGGAAGGCCTGCTCGTAGAAGTAGCAGGCGATGACGATGGTGGCGGGCACCGTGTAGAGCACCGAGAAGACGCCGATGCGCACCATGAGCCGCTCCAGCTTCTCCGTCTTGGTGCCGTCGTGCTTCATGATGGTGCGGATGCGGAAGAGCGACACGAAGCCGGCCAGCAGGAAGGACGTGCCGATGAACAGGTACACGAAGAGCGGCGCCAGCACGAAACCCCGCAGCGGGTCCAGGCTATTGAGGCCCACGAAGCACACGCCGCTCAGCAGGTCGCCGTCAATCTGGCCCATGGCCAGGATGGTGATGGTCTTGACCGCCGGCACGGCCCAGGCGGCCAGGTGGAAGTACTGCGAGTTGGCCTCGATGGCCTCGTGGCCCCACTTCATGCCGGCCGCCAGGAACCAGGTGAGCGACAGGATGACCCACCAGATGGAGCTGGCCATGCTGAAGAAGTAGAGCATCATGAAGAGGATGGTGCAGCCCTCCTTCTTGGTGCCCTGCACCACCGTGCGGTAGCCGTCCTCGGAGAAGCGCTCGTTGCACACCACGCGCTCCTGGAGCACGAAACCGGCGATGTAGGCCACCGACACCATGGTGTAGCAGCCGGACAGGAAGATGATGGGCCGCTCCGGGTAGCGGAAGCGCTGCATGTCCACCAGGTACGTGGTGACGGTGAAGAAGGTGGAGGCGCAGCACAGCACGGACCAGGTGAGGATCCAGAGGCGCGCGAAACGCGTCTCCTCCTGCGAGAAGAACATGGAGCCGTCGGGTCTGGCCGGCTCGCAGGGCGCCGCGCAGTCGCGCTCGCCCAGGAACTTGTAGCTGAGATAGGACGGCACCTTGAGGACACGCGGGCAGTGGAACGGGTGTTCCAGCGTGGCGTAGCGCGGGGGCGAGCCGCCGCCGCCCGGGCCGCCGGGGGTGCCCCCTGCCCCCGGCTGCAGGCCCGGCGGCGGCGCCGTGGTGAGCAGCGCGGGCGCGCCGTCTTCCGAGTGGTTCTGGCCCACGCAGATCTGCTCGGCGCCGTGGCGCGGGAAGTGCTCGCAGCGCAGGCGCTCGGGCCACTGGAAGCCGAACTTGTTCATGAGCGCCTCGCAGCCCTGGCGCGCGCGCTCGCAAATGGAGCGGCACGGCGGGATGGCCTGCTCCAGCACGGTGCACACGGGCGCGTACATGGAGCACAGGAAGAAGCGCAGTTCGGGCGAGCACTGCACCTTCACCAGCGGGTAGAACTGGTGCACCTCCAGCCCCGCGTCCTCCTGGTTCGTGTGGCCCAGAAGGTTGGGCATGATGGTCTGGTTGTAGGCGATGTCCGTGCACAGCGGGATGGAGATGGGCTGGCAGAAGCCGTGGTCCGGGATGGAGATGCCCTTCTCTCCGTGGAACTGGGCTGGCCCCGCGGCGGGCAGCAGCAGCAGCGGCAGCAGCAGGCGGGGCAGGGCGCTGCGGGGCCGCATGCTGGCCGCCGCCCCCCACCCGGCTCCGGGGCGGCCCCCGCCCCCGCCCCTAGCCCGGAGACCGCGCGCCTTCCCCGCCGCCGCCTGGCCCCAGCCGCCGCCTCCCGCGCCTCTCTGCAAACTTTGCTCGGGGCCTCGGAGTCGGGGAGGCCGGGCGGGGGAGGGGGCGGCGCGCCTGCCCGCTAGCTCTCCTCGGTCTAACTGAGCAGCTGGAAGCACCGCGCGCTGCTGTGCTCTCTCCTCGTCTTCCTCCTCCTCTCGCCTCTCCCCTCCCTTCTCCGCCCAGCGACTCCTTTGTGCCTTCCTCCGGCCCTCACCTCGGCCTCTCCGATCCTAATTAGTCGGTTTCAAGGGGTCCCCGGCCGGCGGCCCCGCCCTCTCCTCAGCCCCCCAAAAAAGGGAACCTTGAAACCGCCCCGTCGAGCTCTAAGCACCATCCCAAAATGTGCTCTGGGCCAATCAGATTTAAACCCGAGGACCAGCCCCGAGGGCTGGATTGGTCGACCACAACATAATGAGATCAGAAACCAGATGCCAACAAAACTTTCCCCCCCTCCTTTTGCTTTTTAAAGAGACATGCTATTATTATATTAAGGGCTGTTTGCCCAGCACGGGGTTCTATCTCGAGTCGCGGAGGCGAGGTCCGTGGACACGCATTCCCCAGCACAGCCGTGGACCCAAGCCACTCTCGCTTGGATCACTTTTTCCTCGGGGGGAGGGGGGGGAAGGCGCTCTCCAGGGTAGGGCCTCTTTAAATCCTTGCCTCCGCCCCTGCTTCTCAACCCCACCTATTCCAGTCCAATTTTACAGATCAAGTGAAAAAATTTCAAGTTAAAGATTTGTTTCAAAAGAGAGACTTTAAAAAAAAAAAAAGCTAACAGTTAATAAAGACTTTACTCTCAGCCCCTTCTCATGGAGTCCAGACAAAAGTTTCACTTCACCCAATAAGTAGACCCCTAGGAGTTTTCCTCGCCCCTCCCCTACACACACACACCCTTAAATAATCCTCTGAAAAAACGAGAGCCTGTCTCTTTAAGAGGCTCTTAAAGGGGCCTGGACTCCGGGGCGTAATTGCCCCGAAGCGAGCACAAAGAAGCCCATTATGGTTCTTTGTGTTCGGTGGCACCTCAAAGTGAGAAAACTCAGGAACTTAGAGGCCCAGAGCTGGAGGGTTCGGGCGGGGGTGGGAGGAGGTGAGGTGAAAGAGAATGGCCGGGAGCTGCGGCTTCTCCCTCCCCCTTCTTCCGAGGCAAATCTTAATTATGCAAAGTAAAGTTTAGTTGCCATAACGAGGAGGTCTTAATCGAAAGTTAATGGTGGGGGGTGGGGGGTGACGGGCAGTTTTAAGTGAAGAGATGACTTTCTTAGGCCGTTTGGGGGAATTTTACTCCTCTCTCCCCGCTCTGCCTCCGCCCCCTAAAAGCTTCCAGATATCGTCTCCTGGGAAGAGAGTTTTACCCAAATCTTAAGTGATTCCACACCAGAAAGGGATGGTGTGAGGGGGGAGGGAGGAGGCTGGGGTTGTTGTGGATTATCACCCCCTCCTAACTCTCACCTGGTTTGGGGTGGGTGACGGTGGCCAGCAGGGTTCCTACTAGTTTAAAAGGGTTTTCTTTTTTTCCCTTCTACGATTTTAAATTTAAGGGGGGTGGAGGGTCTGAGGAGGAGAGGGAGGATTTGCATGTAAATCTCCTGGGCCTGGTACTGGATGATGGATCAATTATTTCTATTGTCTCTCCTGAGGGAAGGGGGGTCATTTAAAAAGAAGAAAGAAAATTGAGTTGAGAAAACCCCTTTGCTTCTCAGTATGGGCCAAGTCCTCCCAGCCAGGGGAGCTATTTCTTGCTCCAATCTAAAAAAAAATGGTTGCTTTAAAAACAAAAGAACAAAATGAAACAACAACAACAAAAAATGTAAGGAAAGAAGAAATGAGTAAGGAGAAGACAATTTTAGTAGATGCATAGAATGGATCCAAGTTTGACAGGATTATTTTTTTTTTCTTGATTGAATGATATACAATACAGATTTCCCAGGTTCTTTACAACGTGACAACAATCCTTATTGTATTCTTGAGAAGTTGCCTTTTTGGTACTTTAAGAAAAATGTTTTCTTTCAAAACCAGGATAGTTCACTTTTGTCTCCAAGCCATCTGGGAATGGAAAGGTTGTGCTCTCCTGCCCTACCTGGCCCGATCTAAGCCCGGGAACTGTTCCTTCCGCTCTCCCCTCCTACCTTACCTCCTCCAGGACATCTTTAGAGTGGGTGCCAAGCCTCAGGGCTGAGCAGTGAAAACAAAAAGAATAAGATAGGCTCCTATACTCCCCCCAGGAAACCGAGAACAAATCTCCCATGGAAATGCAGCATCTTCAATTTCCTTCCATGAGAAGCTTGTTTTCCTGCCCTAAGGCCAGGCTTGAGTGACAGTTACCCTTCCCCAGCCACCCCCCCTACCCCCAACTCAAAGGGAGAGCTGGAGCTGGAACAAAGAAATAAAAGACGTTATTTCATTCACTCAGTCCACCTTCCCTTCCTTCAGCACACTTTTATTGAGTTTCCTGACTTCAAACCACAGTGATAGATTATGAGGGATGTAGAGATAAATGGCAGCGTCCTTGCCCTTGAGGAGTTTATGGCATTCCAGAAGGAAGTGATCCTATGAAGGTCTCCCATTGATCTATCATTTTTTAAAAAAATACATTTTATTGCCGAGACCGGTTTGGCTCAATGGATAGAGCGTCGGCTTGGGGACTGAAGGGACCCGGGTTCGATTCCGGTCAAGGGCATGTACCTTGGTTGCGGGCATATCCCCAGTAGGGGGTGTGCAGGAGGCAGCTGGTCGATGACTCTCTCTCATCGATGTTTCTAACTTTCTATCTCTCTCACTTCCTCTCTGTACAAAATCAATAAAATATATATTTAAAAAAATACATTTTATTGATTTTTTTATAGAGAAAAGGGAGAGGGATAGAGAGCCAGAAACATCGATGAGCTGCCTCCTGCACACTCGGCACTGGGTATGTGCCCGCAACCAAGGTACATGCCCTTGACCAGAATCGAACCCAGGACCTTTGAGTTTGCAGGCCGACGCTCTATCCACTGAGCCAAACCAATCAGGGCTTATCTAGCATTTTTACATGAAATAAGAAGCCATGGTATTTCATGATTACTCTGGCCTTTCATGTGAGGGATTTGAGCATGAACACGACCAGACCCTGCATCTTCAGACTATAGACCTACCCACAGCACTTTCCATTTCACTGACTTGCCTTTTGATTAAAGCAGGTCTGTAACGAAAGGAAATTAACAGACTCTCTGTTTAAACATTTCATGATATCTTTTTATTGTGCTGTTGGTTTTTTTGTTTTTTGGGGGTTTTTTTTGTTTTGTTTTGTTGTTGTTTTGAGAGAGAGAGAAACATCAGTGTTAGAGAGAAACATTGATTGGTTGTCTCCTGCACGTATCCCAACCAGGATTGAGCCCAAAAGCCAGGTTTGTGCCCTGACTGGGAATTGAACCCAACAGATTTTTAAAATATGAAACTACAGCCGAAACTGGGTTGGCTAAGTGGATAGAGCGTCAGCCTGCGGAATGAGGGGTCCCAGGTTCGATTCTGGTTAGGGGCATGTACCTTGGTTGCGGGCGCATCCCCGGTGGGGTGTGCAGGAGGCAGCTGATCGATGTTTCTCTCTCATCGATGTTTCTGGCTCTCTCTCTCTCCCTTCCTCTCTGTAAGAAAAATCAATAAAATATATTAAAAATAAAATATAAAACGACACAGCCAAAATAATTTCTGAATGACAAAGTTAAATGTCATAATAGTAAAAAAAAAAAATTAAAAAAAAAGTACCTTTCAAAACATGAAGTTACATGAATTACTATTCAATCAGCAAAGCTCCTTGGGTTCCTAAGGTAATTGCTACTATTCATTGAACTCCTACTGAGCACTGCACATACATTATATGTATGCCTACAAAGTAGGTGTTACATTTTGTTTGTGGATGAAGAATTTGACCTCAAGTGAAATTTGGCCACTTTCTCATGGTCATATAGTAAATAATAGAACTAAGATTTAAACCCAGGCCTGTTTGGTCTTAAAGCTGTGTTCTGCCCGGCTCCAGTGGTCCAGAGATTGAGCATCGGCACATGAACCAGGAGATTGAGGTTCAATTCCCAGTCAGGGCACATTCCTGGGTTGTGGGCTTGATCCTCATTAGGGGGCAAGCAGGATACAGCAGATCGATTATTTTCTCTCATCATTGATGTTTCTATCTATCCCTTCCTCTCTCTGAAATCAATTAAAATTTTTAAAATTTCTTTATTGATTAAGGTATTACATGTTAGTTAATTTTTTTTAAATACCTGTGTTCTGTCTCCTACACCACATAGCTCCTAATGTCTATAAGAATTGTGTGCTTTTATGCACTTAACAAATATATGTTGACTGCCCGACCCACCCCTGTTCTGTGGAGCTTATATTTTAGTGGGAGAGGCATTCATCATACAGTCACTTACATGGGTGTAAAGTTGCCCCAGGTTTCAGTGCTATGAAGGGAAAGTCCATGGTGCTGGAAAAGCATAATGGGAGAGGGATCTGAGTGGGGGAGGCAGCGGAGGCCTGTATGGTTGGAATGAGGAGTAAAGCAGGATGAGGGAAAGAAAGGCCAGCCGGTGTCAGACCCATGGGGCCTTGCAGACCTTATGTGTAAGGTGCTAGGTGTAGAAATATGAACCCACCATCTCAAGGCAGGGAAAGGCATTCTGAACACCGGGAACAGCATGTGCAAGGGCATGGTGGGTGAAATAAATGGAATGAGAAGGGGTCACAAGTATATAAGTATTTGGGCCCTGTTAGAGCCCCATGTACATCAGTGAGTGATAGCAGAGGGGGTTTTAAATAAGCAGGGACCTTATATACCATGTTCACAATCTGGACTCCTAGAGATAGAGATACATACACTAGAATGTTTAGGGAAGGGAATTGGTTACACTTAAGTTTTAGACAGTGCATTTGGGCAGCTGTGAGGATCATGACTTGGCTGAGTCAGAGACACCAGTTAGGAATAGATTGTAAGATTCCAGGTGAGAGATGGCAAGGGCATGAACTGAGCTGTGGCAGTGTACACGGAGAAGAGAGGGAGAAGGGAGGAAGCCCAACAAGGTTTCTGACCAGATGACCTGATATCATTAACCAGGCTGGGAAACACAGGGGCAGGGGGAGTAGTGAACGTAGTCAAGCCAGTCCAAACCTATGGTATGTCCAAGGGCAGGTGTCCAGAACCCAGACAGATCTTCTAATCCAGTGCCCGGGAGGGAGCTCTGAGCTAGATTTAGATCTAGTACCTTTAGCCTATGGTTGAAGCTGTCAGAATGGCTAAGATCACCTAGGTATTGGGTGGAAAGACCAAAGCTTTGAGGATGCCAACATTTAAGGACCATGAGACTATTGAGGAGGGAGGGAAAAGGAGTGGGAGGGCCAGAGGAGAATGTCACAAGGTTTGTTATTCCTGGTCTGGAGCCTTAAATCAGAATTGTTATTTACCTTGTTTCAATTGCGAGCATTCAGTGATATAGTGTATAGCACTCATTTGATCTGATCTGAAGCTAAAAGTTTGGTAAATAATAACTATTATTTTTATCCAATAAATTATTGAGCACCCACTGTATACAAAGCAGACAAAGTCTGCAGAGACCCAGGCTCAGCTTCTGGAAGCTTACAGTCTAGGGGGAGCCACAGTTTGCTGGCAAATCTGGGCCACTATTCTTCTCCAAGAAACATTTCTGGTGGCTCCTACTGTGGGCTGGGCGCCTAGGTGTCTCCAGTACACAGTGAAATGCCACTTGTCCCCCAAATCTTGCTTACAATCATATCTCAGCTTACAAATCTCATATCTGGCATCACTGTTGAGTGCCCACAGTAAAGATGCTACATACTCCATTCCATGGGAGAGTCTGCAGGAGCAGAAATGTCAACCTAACAGGAGAGCAGACCAAATGGAAACCTGATCTGGGGCTCAGAATATCCAGGCTGCAGGCTTGGCTCCATCCCATACCTGCTGAGTGGCCTTTGGCAAGTCATTTTTCCTTCCTTGCTTCCCCTTCCTCATCTGTATAAGAGGATCATAAGAACGTGGATTTTAGCTTTGGGCCAGATGTAGGGGGCTGTGGGAATAATGTGTATGGACCATTGAAACTGTCCTTGCTGAATGTGACCTGAACAAGGTGAAAGCTAGTGTGTTGCTGATGAATACAATGACAGCCTGTCAGTAACATCCAGCACACCACAGGCATGCTCAGAGAGCACGGGGAACTCCTCCCAACTAAGGAAATCTGGGAGCTCTGCCCAAGGCTCTCCACTCTTCTGCAAAAGTCCTCCTGTCTGTGGCCTTTGCCTTTGCCTTTGCCAAGGGGATGAGATCTGTTTAGGATGGGGAGAGGTGAGGAAGAGGACATAATTTCAGATACTTTGAGATCCTCAAATGTTTTATTCTTTGAGTAGCAAAACACTCTACTCTTAATGGGGTAGGTCCTAGACACGTTGTGGAACAGAGGTTTGAGCCTTCTGAGAATCTAGTTGGCTAACCCCTTCCACAACCCACAAGGTAGTCCTCTCGTCTGTGAGAATCTCCCCTTTCCTGCTCTCTCCCTGATCCTGGCCACCAAGGGCTGGAATCTACCTTCAGGTGAGACACCAAATTCCCTCTCCCTGAATGCCATCCTCCTTTTAGCTCTCAGGGAACAGGCCCTTAGAATGGGCCACAGAATAATCAGGTCTGGGAATCCTGGGACCCCTACTTCCTGCTCACTGTAGGCCCTTCAGTGCACCTCATCCCGCCCCCTGCCAAGTTCCAAGGCTGCTCCAGTTCTGGGAACGGAGGGGGAGGGGTTAGCAGAGAACAGTTGTTATCCCCTTTATCGCTTCAGCACCCTTCCCCAAGGTCTCCGATTGGCAAAATGAGCCATAAAAGGATTAAACTGATAGAACAGATTATCTCTTAATTAAGGACTTTAATTAGCCCAGGCCTAGGTCAAGGAAAAGCAAAACCTGAGCTGCTCAGAGCCCACTGAAGAAAACAAAGCTGAAAAATGAGTACTGAGTTTGGTTAGTGAGTTTCTTAGGGGTGACTATGCCTTGTTGGCCCCCAAAATAAGCATCTCTGGGAATGTATGAGTCAAATATTTTGTCTCATGGAAACTTCTAGAACCTAAGGCCAAGAGAAGAGGCATGGGAGAGCTTGGATGTTAGACTTGTAGATGTGGAGAGATCCTCAGGTGTGGTGAGTGTGGGGGTGCTCACCGAGACAGGTTTGCTTTCCAGTTGGGGCCCCCTCCTGCTCCAGCACAGCACAGGATTTCATTCCTGGCTCTGCACCCCAGCTCCTAACTTGACTTTCTTCCTTTCTTCCTTTCTTCCTTTCTTCCTTTCTTCCTTTCTTCCTTTCTTCCTTTCTTTCTTTCTTTCTTTCTTTCTTTCTTTCTTTCTTTCTTTCTCTTTCTTTCTTTCTCTCTCTCTCTCTCTCTCTCTCTCTCTCTCTCTCTCTCTCTCTCTCTCTCCCTCCCTCTCTCTCTCCCTCCCTCCCTCCCTCTCTTCCCCCCTCCCCCCCTCTTATCCCTAGTCCCCTTTGCTTCTCCCAGAATTTCTCTCCTTTTCCTCCAGGCTGGGCCACTCACCCCCTCCCCTTTCTCTTTCCTGTAACTTAAGCTGTTGTTGGGAGTTGGAGGAACTGGGCTGGTTTGAAAGGAGGCCCCACTGCTTTTCAGTGAGGAATTGAAACCATGGAGCTGGGGGTGAGGGAAGGCAGAGGGGGAGGGGGGCGACTTGAGAAATCAAAGCGGCTGCAGCTCCATCTGGGAAACCAACTTTGATTTACTAGCAAGGACCTGGCTCTCTAACCACCATCCTTCCCTCCCACCCCCCAGCCCTGCCCACTCCCCCTTCTTCCCTGGACTTTGCTTTGTGGCGTTAACTGGGCGGGGGTTTGAGGAGGGGGGACGCTGACTCCCTCCCCCAGCCTGAAAGCCTGTTTTTGTCCTGGGAGAATCAGCCCCGAGAAGCAAGGCCTGGGGACCCCGGCTAAGCTGGGCTGCAGATGCTTCTAAAGGGGCCCTCAGTCTCAGGAGCTGGGTGTGGGGAGGGACCCCTGGGGAGGAGGAAAGCCCCTCCACCCAGACAGCCTGGCCCCACAGCCTCAGCCCTGCTCTGGCTTGAGGCGACCCACTTCCCCAGACATGTGGGGCTGGGGTCTCCAGAGGAGGCCAGGACTTCTTCATCTGTCTATGGCCTCCCTCTCAGAACGGGATGGTTGGGACTAGGGGTAGAGAGAGAAAAAGCCAAGAATAGAAACTGGCTGATAAAAAGAATGAAATCTATTTTAATAAGACTATTTTTTAAATTCTCACCCAAGGATATGTTCATTAATTTTTTTTTTTATTTTTTTTTAGAGAGGAGGAAGGAAGAGAGAGAAAGAGAGAGAGAAAAAGAGAGAGAGAGAGAGAGAGAGAGAGAAAGAGAGAGGGAGAGAGACATTGATGTGAGAGAGAAACACATCAGCCCGAACCAGGAATTGAACCCCCAGCCACCCAGGCAGGGCTTCTTTTGTGCTGCAATGCAGTGTGGGCTATGGACAACACTGGGTTCTAGCGGGGACTAAGGCCATTTGGATGTGCACTTCTCTCTTCTGTTCCTCTACTGTCCCATTTCTGTTTCACTTTGCTCTTTCTCTGTCAAATCCTTAAGCTCCCCAAGGTTTAAGGTGGTCTCTGATGGGAACTCTGCAATCAAAATGTCAGTGCCAGGGCCAGAAGGGAGAAGAAAGTGGGCCGAGACTGCAGGCAATGCTTGTGCATGTTGTTGACTAACCACCCCGTCCTCCTCAGTGAAAGGGTAATGGTTTAAATCCCTGAACTCTTGGGTCCCAGGCAGAGCCCCTCACTGGGTATTTTTCAGGGTTCAAGCATTCAACCTTCAGGACTAGCTTTGAGGAAGGAGAGGAAGGGATCAATTAGGCATGTGCCCTCCACAAATCAAACCTGTTTAAAGCTCGCAGCTCTGTGTGAGCTCCTACCCTAGGACAATGTTCTTGAGAGCTTAGGGTCCATGCGTTAGAATCATGGGAAAGGGGTGCTGTGGCAGGGTTCGCCTATTAGGAATTCAGACTCCTGAGTCCTCCCAATGATCTGATTTTATAATCCCCAAGTGATTATTTTTTTTTAATTAGATATATTTTATTGATTTTTTTACAATGAGGAGGGAAGATGGATAGAGAGTTAGAAACACTGATTGCCTGCCTCCTACACACCCCCTACTGGGGATGTGCCCGCAACCAAGCTACGTGCCCCTGACTGGAATCAAACCTGGGACCCTTTGGTCTGCAGGCCAAAGCTCTATCCACTGAGCCAAACTGTTAGGGCCCAAGTGATTCTTGTACACTAGGACTCTCTGCTTTCCAGAGCACTCGTTTAACTTTCAGAGCCCGGGTTAATCCTGGCAGCTGCTCAGTCCTGCTCTGCCCCTTACTCCAAACTCATTCAACCACCCTTCAAGATCAAACCCCAATGAATCTTCCCAGCATGAGCTCCTGCATTCGCCATACAGCAGTGGACAGAATAAACTGCATCCGTCCCACTCCCTTCTAGGTAAATTCCTGTAAAGCAGAAGTCTGAAAGCCAAGAATCTCATCTCAGCCTCTCCAGCAGCTAAAGTTCAAGATGCAAAAGGCGTTCATTTGATACTTGGAAGGTGGAGGGGACACGAGGTCATGTTCTTGCTGTTCTGGCTATTTCTGCTGGGAGAGAAGGTGCTGGAATGGGCTTTTCCTGGCAGCAGCTCCCAGTGCTCAGTTTCCGTGACAGCAGTGGCAGCATGGCATTGATTCCCATGGGGCTATGGGGTTACATCCTTGACCTCAGTTCCAGTGGCAGCCTTCTCATTCTCCCCGCCTGAGGGTGGCAGAGGCGGTAGCTCCTCCTGGAGGACCATCTCCATGGCTTCATTATAAAGTTTACTCCTCCAGTCCATCCAACATTTTTGCAAGCACCTAATTCCCTGTTGGCTTAGTCCAGAGGTTGGCAAACCATGGCTCGAGAGCCACACGCGGCTCTTTGGCCCCTTGAGTGTGGCTCTTTCACAGAATACCACGTGCGGGCGCGCACACGTACAGAGCGATTGAAACTTCGTGGCCCATGCGCAGAAGTCAGTTTTTGGCCTGGGCAACTCTATTTTGAAGAAGTGGCGTTAGAACACTCTAGGGGCCAAAGAGCCGCATGTGGCTCTCGAGCTGCAGTTTGCCAACCACTGGGTTAGTCTACTCAGGCTGCTGCAACAAAATACCATAGGCTGAGTGGCTTACACAACAGACTTTTATCACCTCAGTTCTGCCGAAACCAGTTTGGCTCAGTGGGTAGAGCGTAGGCCTGCGGACTGAAGGATCCCGGGTTTGATTCTGGTCAAGGGCATGTACCTTGGTAGCCGGCCCATCCCCAGTAGGGGGTGTGCAAGAGGCAGCTGATCTCTCTCATCGATGTTTCTGACTCTCTGTCCCTCTCTCTTCCTCTCTGTAAAAAATCAATAAAAAATATATTTAAAAAAAAATATCACCTCGGTTCTGGAGGCTGAAAGTCCAAGATCAAGGTGAAGGCCTTCGGCTTAGAGAAAGCAGCCTTCTTGCTGTGTGCTCACAGGGCCTTTCCTTGGTGTGTGAGTATAGCAAGAGAAATATCTTCCTCTTTTTCTTCTTATAAAGCCACCAGACTAGGGTTAGGACTCCACCTTTATGGCCACACTTCACCTTTTTTTTTTTTTTTTTTTTTTTTTTAAAAAAATATATTTTATTGATTTTGTACAGAGAGGAAGGGAGAGAGATAGAGAGTTAGAAACATCAATGAGAGAGAGTCATCGATCAGCCGCCTCCTGCACACCCCCCACCGGGGATATGCCCGCAACCAAGGTACATGCCCTTGACCGGAATCGAACCTGGGTCCCTCAGTCCCCAAGCCGACGCTCTATCCATTGAGCCAAACCGGTCCTGGCCACACTTCACCTTAATTACCCCCTAGGAGCCATATGTCCAAATACATTCAAATCAAGGATTAGAGCTTCAACATATGAATTGAGGGCTGCACAGTTTAGTCCTCAGCCCCTGCATTAAATATCCTTCTGCATAAAGCACCTAGAATGGTTTGTTTCTTGTACCAAAACCTGACTTTACCCGTGAACTAGATAGAGCAGAACACTTGGTACTTTTTTTTTTTTTTTTTTTTAAATATATTTTATTGATTTTTTACAGAGAGGAAGAGAGAGGGATAGAGAGCTAGAAACGTTGATGAGAGAGAAACATCAACCAGCTGCCTCTTGCACACCCCCTACCGGGGATATGCCCGCAACCCAGGTACATGCCCTTGACCGGAATCGAACCTGGGACCTTTCAGTCCGCAGACCGACGCTCTACCACTGAGCCAAACTGGTTTCAGCAACACTTGGTACTTTCATACTCCATGTCCTTGCTCCAATGGGCTGTTTTTAGAATGCTCTCCTAGGCTCTGCAGCAGCAGTTCTCAACCTGTAGGTTGCCTAAGACCATCGGAAAACACAGATATTTACATTATGATTCATTAACAGTAGCAAAATTACAGTTATGAAGTAGCAACGAAAATAATTTTATGATCGGGGGTCACCACAACACGAGGAATTGTATTAGAAAGGTTGAGAACCACTGCCCTCCTGTCTATAATAGGTGATATATAGTAGGTGCTCAGTAAACATTTATTATTATTTAATCAATGTCCTTTACAAGTAGGGCAGGGCCTGACGAACTCCCTACGTTGGGTAGTCCAGAGACTCAAACATCTGCCTTAGACACCCAGCCTGTCTCCCTGACTGCTTGGTCCACCCCTGGAAGCCACACTTAGGGAAGGGGAGAAGCTAAGCTCTGAGGAGGAGAAATGAGCAATCCAGGTCTCTAGGGTTCAGGTTTCAAGCCTCCAGTTTGTCAAGATTATCCAGTTCCTTAAAGCCATATTCAATGCCAATCTGAGAAGGTGTGAAGGAAAAATCAAATTTAATGTCATGGGACCCTACCTGGTTTGGCTCAGTGGATAGAGCGTCAGCCTGTTGAACTGAAGGGTTCCAGATTTAATTCTGATCAAGGGCACATGCCCAGGTTGCAGACTCAATCAATGATTCTCTCTCATCATTGATGTTTCTATCTCTCCCTCTCCCTTCCTCTATGAAGTCAATAAAACTATATTTTTAAAAAATTTAACATCATGGGGAGATCCCATGGAGTGGACCAAGGAGATCTGAGCGCTTGGGCCCTGGCTTTGGTACTTAGGAGCTCTCTGACCTTCAGTGAGTCATTTTGCTTCTCCTTCTCTGAGTATCGGCTCCCTACTTCCTCACCGTATTCCCCTGAACAGGTCAGGTCACTCAAGCCCTTCGAAGGTCAGACCCTTCATCTCTAAATTGCAGGTGCTAACCTTCCCTCTCAAAGGGTCCGGAGAACCAGGTGAAGTGGTAAGTGAGCAGTGACTTCGGACACTCAAGTCTTTTGTATTTGTTTGTCCTCCTCTCCCTAGAACAGGTTGAGGCAGCAGGAGAGGAGGTTTTCCAGGGAAATTGGGCAGGTGACAGACTTCTAAGACCCGAGAGCTTCAAGAAGCTTCCGCCCCAATCTCTCCCCCACCCCATCGCAGGGCTTGGTCACTCTGGTTAGCCCCTGAGGAATTCTGTGGCCTGAGAGCTGGGGGTAAATATGCTAATATTTGGTTAAATTCAAAATCGATGGGTGAATTCCGTTCTGGGGATAGCAACACAAGGCTCTTTGAAGCTGGGGCTGACCCAAGTCACTCTCCAGGCATCTCTCTTTTGACACCTTCCCCAACTCTTTCAGACTTCTCTAATCATCCCCAAACGAGAGAAGCTGACTCATTAGGAAGCAAAGAAAGAGATAAAAACCTTAGCTGAGCCCTAACTAATTTGGCTCACTGAATAGAGCATCGGCCTACGGTCCCAGGTTTGATTCCTGGTTGCAGGCACATCCCCGGGTGGGGGTGTGGAGGAGGCAGCTGATAGATATTTCTCTCTCATCGATGTTTCTAACTCTCTCTCCTTTTCCCTTCCTCTCTGTAAAAAAAATCAATTAAAAAAAAACAAAAAGCCTTAGCTTTTGCCTCTGAGTATCTGCTTTTGATGGGAGGGAACTTAATGTTGAGAACAGAATTGGGAGAAGCAGGTTTTACCTTGTGGAAGGGAGTCATTGAGAGGAGAAAACACACTTCTCTCCTCTCTCCAGGAAGCTCTCCTTCCCTGCAGCTGGTGCCCCAAGGATCCCGCCTCCCCCCCCCCCCCGCCCCCCCTTTCCACCCCAAGCCTTTCCTTAGAGAGAGCCTGCTGAGCCTGGAATGAGAAGAATCTGAACTACAAACAGACCTCCCAGAGGCACCCCCAACTCTCCTCTAACCACTCCAAGCCAGCAAAAGGCTGGCTTCCTGGAGCGGAGACTAAGAGGCAGGGCTGGGGTTTGGGCTGTGGAGAAGGGGCCTAGGTGGGGGGTATTCCTTTCCTGGAGAGGGAGGGAGGAAAGAAAGGACTGAGGCCCCAGCTGGTTTGGCTCAGTGGATAGAACATCGGCTTGCAGATTGTGGGTTTAATTCCGGTCAAGGGCTCATGCCCAGGTTGCGGGCTTGGTCCCCAGCGGAGGGCATGCAGGAGACAGCTGATTAATGATTCTCTCATCATTGATGTTTCTATCTCTCCTCCTTTTCCCTCCCTCTCTAAAATCAATAGAAATATATTTTAAAAGGCGCAGGGGTGGGGGGGAAGAGAAAGAAAGGAACTAGGCTATACGATGACCATATTTTCTAAGCCAAAAATCAGAACCAGTAAAAGTGTACTTGCTGGGACCATGGTTTTTGGGGGATGAAGTCAAGCCTGTCCTAGGATCATCTAAACTGTGTTTCCCACCCTAGGAGTGGCAAGCAGACACCCAAATATAACCAACCCAGGAGGAGAGAAAACCCAATCAGTTCCCTCCGCCTCTTGGGCCGCTCTGCTTGGCTTCTCTCTGCCTCTGAAGCAGTCAGCCAGGGAGGGGCTCCTGGTCCCTGCGGGAGCCAGGCTCCTCAGTCCTCAGTCTGGGCTGCATAAGAGAGTCTGAGAAGGCTGTGAATGAGCTCTGAGGCGCTGGGGGCAGGGGCTGGACTCAGAGGAAAGGTGGAGAGACCAGCCAAAAAGACTGAAGGCACAGAGCCAGAGGGGCCCCCTCCTGCCTGCCACACTTCCCCAGACCCTGGCCTCATGCCCGCCGTCCCCCTGGTATCCGCCCACCTGGACCCAGCCTGGGGCTTTGATCTGAGTAAGCCAGGGCTGTTCGCGTCCGCGGCCGGCCGGGCAGGGGAGCGGAGGGGGAGACCCTGGGGAGGTGACCGGGGAGGAGAGGCCGCTGGAGCTGGAAGCTGCCTCGGGCAGGATGACCTCTTTGCGGGGGCCGCTCTCTCCAGCTTGTAGAACACAGCTCCTGCCAAGGGTGGTATAGAAAGGCACAGAGCCCTCAGCGGGCTGGGGAAGGCCACTGAAAAGGCAGCTTACGGGCTTCCTGCTGGGCGAGATGGATTAGGGGCCAGTGGGGAGAGAGCCAAGGAGGGAGAAAGGCACTGGCCCGGAGCCAGAGCGCCTTGGCCCAAGGCCCTCTGGGATCAGGAGCCCCTGGGTGTCTGGCGGGGAGGCAGGTGGGGTGGGGGGTAGCACTCTCCTCCTGGCCGAGGAGCCCAGCCAGGCCGACATACTGGAATGAGGAGATACTATGGAGTCCCCAAAATAGAAGGGAGTAGGAAGGGGAGGAGACACTCCCGGTAAACCAGCAAACTGCCAGTAGGAAGAGGGGGAGGAAACGGAGTGAACTGACTAACCCAGCTGCTGCACCCGGGTCTCCCTCTCTGCTGCCTCCCGGAGAGAAGGCTTCGTCTCAGAGGTTCCGGGAGTGGGCAGGGAGTGGACCACCCTTCCCTCTCTCCAGCCAGCCCTCCGCTCCTCAGGCACCCCGATGTGGAACAGAATGAGGGGGAGCCAAGATGAACGGTGCAGCTGAGAAACGCTGGGTGGTGTCTGGACTGAGACAGCCAGGGCTGGTTTCACTCTGGCCTTGGGCTCCACTGTTTTATCTGAGAGATGGGACCACTGAGCCACGTGGTGGAGTGGGATGAGCACTTGGGGGAGAAGCCCTGGGATCTGACTTGCCTTCTAAATTTTGAGGTCACCAAAAGAAAAAAGAAAAAATCTATTCCACGTAGCGTATTGTCAAGAGCTGACGTGCATTCTGGAAACTGTAAAGCACTATAGGAATGTGAAGTATCAAGATGTCATTATCCCTGGAGAGAGAGAGAGAGAGAGAGAGAGAGAGAGAGAGAGAGAATGAATGAATATGGGTATTCCCAGAAAGGAAGAGAACACACAGAACCAGGGGCTGCTATGTGGGGTGCTTTTTGTTTCTTCATATCTTGACAAGGACTTCGAGAGCATGATATCATTGCCTCCCCGCTGCTCCCCCCCACCCCCACATTTTATAGATGAAAAAACCAAGATGCAATAGATTGTGTAATTTCTTGCCCAAGTTTATAGAAACTCATAAAATGGGGCATCCAAATTAGAAGGCAAGACTCTCTGGCCCTAACCGGTTTGGCTCAGTGGATAGAGCGTCAGCCTGTGGGGTCCTGGGTTCGATTCCAGTGAAGGGCACATTCCCCAGTTGTGGGCATGATCCCAGTAGGGGGAGTGCGGGAGGCAACCAATTAATGATTCTCTTTCATCACTGATCTCTCTCTCTCTCTCTCTCTCTCTCCCTTCTCTGAAATCAATGAAAAAAAAAAAAAAAAAAAAAAGAAGAAGGCAAAACTCTCTGGTCTTTAAAGGTGATATAGCCCCAGGCTCTGGACGCATTATTCCTACGTTTAGAGGATTTCTCCTGAAGTTTGATTTCTTCTCCTCTCTGGCTGGGCTCAGGCAGGAAGCTGGCTTGACCCCTCCCACTCCCCGCAGCACAAAATGCTGTAAGGTTTGGCAGAGGGGGCGAGGAAGCCCGAAGGGGGGCCTGGCAGAGCAGATAAGGTTCCCGTGGCCACTGCGGCCGTTCCCAGGGGGAAAGGGCTCGGCCATGGGCACCTGAAGCTTCGGGCATCCCTGGACCAGCGCTGCCCAGTCTCCCAGCTCAGCTGAGCCAGCCCCCTTCTTTGTGCTCAGCTTTTTCCCACAGCCTGGCCAGGGGGTGCTGGGATCCCAGGCCCACCTCCTCCTGCCGGGAAGCACCCCACCAAGCCCTCCATAGAGAGCTTGAGCGTGGAGGAGAAGGGGGCTGTCCTCACTCCGAGGAGGCCGGGCACCCCTCTCCCTTTCTGGGGAACAAGAAGCTTGCTAATGGGTCGGGCCCCTTCTCCAGCCCCTGGCCCCAGCCCTGGCTCCCCCAGACAAAAAGCTGCTTTACATGAGAAGAGCAGGCTGGCCTGGCCTTACCCGGGCACTCAAAGAGGCGGTAGCCCCTGACAGCCGAGAGACTGCCCCCTCCCCCACCGAGGCCTCATTTAGTTGCAATTAGCAATTCTTTGCAACCCACGGGGCTGAGGGGACAAATGCCCTCACCTCCCAAACCTGGCCTCTGGGCCTTGGTTCCTTATCCCCCTCCTCTCCCCTCCCTCCCTTCAGCCCCTTCTCACTGCCCCACCCCCAGCTCTTGGACTAGTGTGTTGGCTTCCTTGGAGTTAGTTGCCCAAAGACTGAAGCACCCAGAGAGGCCAAACCAGCGGTGGGGGTGGGATGAGGCTGCGTGTGGGAACCCCTCTTCAACCCACACCGCCCTGCCCCTCTGCTCTTCCCACTTGCCACCCCCTCTCAAAACCAGGCCTAGTGGAGGCGACAGATGGAAGGAAGAGAAGTTTTCAGAGAGCCGAGGACAGACAAGAGGGTGAGCTGGTGGTATAGGGCATGGGGGGTGAGGGAGGGGAGGAGACTCTGTCTCAGATGAAGTCAGGACTCACTTCTTTTTCTTCTGCCCTCGCTGGCCTGACCCTCGATACTGCAATTTGGGCTCCCCCTTTATTCCGGGGGCCTTAGAGTAGGGCTGGGGGCCTGGAGCCTTGATTCAATAGCAGCCAGGCAGCTTGGAAAATGAGAAAGTAGAGATAGAGCCCCAGGGCCCCTTTTAGGCTCCCACAAATCCACTCCTTGGTGTCTGTTCTCCATAGAGAAGGGGTGGGGTACAAGTGAGGGGAGAGGGCTCCAAACACTTCATCCCCTGTTTTTTATTGTTTAAAGTGTTATATATGTCTCCCTTTCCCCCCATTGAGCCCCTCCCCCCAACCAAGGCCCACCATCCCCCTTAGTAGTTTCCAAAGTCTCTGGTGGGCTTTTTCTGTTACCACCAGGGGGAGTCCTGGGTACAGAGGGGGCTCTCAGGTGGAGTGGGGAGATCCTGCTGGGTGAGCACACTTCCCAACGCCCCCCTGGACTTCCTTTCCCCATGGAGGAGCGTGAACATCCCTGGCTGAGGAGAGCCCATGTTCTAAGGGGGTTCTGTCCCAGCTTTAAAGGGTTTGTGGGGGTGAGATGAGATGTCCAACATGTAGTTCAGCTGGTGATCAAGGAACAAGGTGAAGTTAAAGGCCTAAGACTCCCCTGGAATCACCTTAGCACCCCCTTCCCTGCGGGGCTCTTTTGGGAAGAGTTGGGGGTTCCTGGTTGGAATGGGGGGGCAGGGGCATCTCCTAGGGGTCTTCAGGATTTACGAGAGGAAGAGGCCAAGGGGACTTAGAGGCAGAGCAGGAGGTTGGTGGTTGAGTTGAGATGAGCTGGGTTGTTTTGGGGGGTCCTCTCCCCATGTTCATTGTTGATATCACACCACGCAGGTGACTGTGGAGGGGGGCATAGTTTCAGCTTCAGTGGGCTCTCGAAACTCCCATCCTTAGGCCCTCACCTCACAGCCAGGGAGGAAACTGAGATTAGATGGAAGCCCCAGGTGTTTCTAGGGAAGGAATCACATAGCTCCCCTTTTCCTTCAGAAGCTCCCCAATCTCTGGAAAGAAAAAGTGCCCCCCAAATGAAGAAGGGATGTGAGTTCCCACCCGGAGCGTCAACAGGCCAAAAGGAAAGTGAGGTCCTCGCCCCGGGGGAGAGGCGGGGTTGGACTCCTCCACAATTTGTCCAAGGGGAGTCCCCTGTCCTGCCTGGGTTCCGGGTCCTCAGAAGGGCTGGGGGAGGCTAGGTGTCCGGACACCTGGGGTTCTGGCTTCTTCAGCTGCTGACATGCTTGGGTCTCTAGACCTGCAAAGCTTGTGAGGCCCCCGGGGCACCTACCTCCCCTGGGAGGAAAGAATTTAATGGGGGTCAAGTGCTGGAGCTCCGAGCAGGAAGCAGTTGTGAGCCAAAGGCAGGAAATGCTCCTCAAGAGCCATCCTCCCACAGCCAGCCGCCTTTGAGTAGCTTGTTCGCTGCCCTCCCCTCCTGGTGCAGCGAGGAGGGGGGACCTGGGAAGGGGAAAGAAATTGGGTGGAGGAAGAAGGAAGCAGGGCCTGCCACTCACTGCCCCACTCCGCTCCCGTCCCTCCTAGAGCCTCTTGCTGGCAATTTCCCCTGTCCCTCCAGGCCCTTCCCAATCTTGGGTGTCTGAAGTTCCATCCTGCCAACAGTCGAAGCCCCCCACACATCAGAGGCCTACCCCCTTGGCTTCCTCTACTTATCCTGGGAGTGCTAGATGCCCCATCCTCCCTGGTTGACTTGGGGGTTCCCTCTTCTTTGCAGCTTTGGCCTCTGCTGTCCCCACAGCTTTTCTCTCCAGGGCCAAATCCTACAGACCCTTGAAAGCTGCCTCCATGGTGAAACTTCCCTGGTTTCCTATGCCGCTTTGTCCTCACGTCTCAGGGCACAGACCACACTCTCCCTTGCTTTAGAATTATTTGAGATCCTGTCTGTCTTTCCACTGCGCTGAGGGCTCCTAGAACTCCACCCCACAGAAACGGAAGGTGAGCCACTTTATGCCATTTAAAACATTCTAGTAGCCACATTTTAGAAAGTAAAAAAGAAGCAGGTAAAATTAATTCTAGTAATGCTATTAAACCAATGTAGCCAAAATCTTATATTCAAATTAAGTCTTTGGAATTTAGTGTGTATTTTACTCATAAGCACAACTCAGTTCTGCTTAGTCCTGTGCTCAACTAGTCACGTGACTAGTAGTTACCATATGGGACAACACTATATTGAGATCAGGAATGGAGGCCCAGGTTTACACTAAAAGTCCAGGTAGCATCTGTTTAAAAAGCCCAGTTGTGCCCTAATCGATTTGGCTCAGTGGATAGAGCGTCGGCCTGAGGACTCAAGGGTCCCAGGTTAGATTCCAGTCAAGGGCATGTACCTTGGTTGCCGGCACATAGGACGTGTGCAGGAGGCAGCTGATTGATGTTTCCAACTCTCTATCCCTCTCCCTACTCTCAGTAAAAAATCAATAAAGTATATTTTTAAAAAATAAAAATAAAAAGCCAGTTATTGGAACAAGATAGTTTGAGCTTGAGTACTAGTCCAACCACTGTGTGACCTTAGATGGGTCCCTTAACCACTCTGCGCCTTAACTGCCTCGTCTATAAAATAGGTCTTAACAAGCCCCACAGAGTTGTTGTGAAGGGTATGTGCATAAAACAACAGCTGGCACATACTAGGCACTTAATAAAGAGAAAATGAGGTGTTCTTGCTTAATAAAGGTTGCGTTGTCTTCCTCTCTGTATGCTGCTAACATCAGCCCCAAACAATTAACTGAAAGACTAAATGAAACAATTAGTCCTTTGCTCTGCACCAGATTGCGGCAAAGCAAGCTGGGTGGAGTGGGATTCGTCTGGAGAAGTTGGAACAGGACTGAGAAGGAAAGGCTGTGGGTGGCTGGCAGAAAGCTCCGTAGAGGGCCAGGTTTACAGATGTGCTGCCATGGAATTTGGAAACAGTAACAGAGCAACAGAAGGCTGGGATGATTCATTGCTGAAATGAAGCTTCTGGGGTTCAAAGTAGGGAGGTCTGGAGCCCTGGAGCCTTCACAGAAGGCCCCACAGAACAGGGTGAGGTTTGGAAAAACCAGCCGGCAGCGGTGACGGGTGTTTGCAGAGTGCGTGGAGAGAGGAACTAGTGGAGGCAAACTAGTTTGATTGGAGTCAGGCCCACCCCCTTGCCCCTCTCCTCCCTCCCTCAGATCTCCTTGAGGGAAGGGACTGAGGGCTGCATTTTGAGGCAACAGCGCCCTCTGCTGGATCTGGAGACCTGGGGCGGCAGCAAAAATGAGCGGTGCTGTAGTTTAGGGGAGGGGGGTGACAAAATTCTGTGCAGGGGGGAAAAAATCTGGGTCAGATACAGACCTTCCTCATCACCAGACAGTCCTGAGAAGTGCACACAATCAAATTAATAAAAATGTGGGAAATTTATGCAAAATGAGCAGTCCCTGACGGTAATCGCCTGTTGGATCATCATTATTTGCTCAGTTGTGGAAGATGAATGTATATTATATTCATTTTACCTCGTAATCCTTTGGAGTTATAGTGCTATGAGTTAGAGGCAAATAACAATAATAACGGTGACAACAACAACAACAACAATAATAGTAGCAAATGCTTATATAGCCCTACTATGTGCCAGGTACTATGCTTTTATTATTTTATAGATGGTGTACCAAGGCACAGAGAGGCTTACATCACCTGCTTCATGTGACACAGCTGACAGATGGCCAAGCCAGACTGCACACTCTGGCTCCGGAGTGTGTGCACTGAAACACCACGCTACCTACTGCTTCTCTGAGATCATCAAGACCATTTCCTCCCTTAGGTGAGAGATGGTGCGTCTAGGTCAGTGGTCGGCAAACTCATTAGTCAACAGAGTGGCATACTGCGGCTCACGAGCCGCATGTGGCTCTCGAGCCTCGGTTTGCCGACCGCTGGTCTGGCAAACTCAATCAACGGAGCCAAATATTAACAGTAAAATGATTGCAATTTCTTTGGAGAACCAAATTTTTTAAACTTAAACTTCTTCTAACGCCACTTCTTCAACATAGACTCGCCCAAGCCGTGGTATTTTGTGGAAGAGCCACACTCAAGGGGCCAAAGAGCCGCACGTGGCTCTCGGGCCGCAGTTTGCCAACTACTGTCCTAGGTGCTCCATGAATCTAGACCTTTCTAGTTCTGATTCTGATTCTCTGAACACTGCTCAAGAGTGTTTGTTTGTTTTTAAAATCAGGGTTAACATCTGTTGATTTTGTGTGCACTAAATACATGCCAGGCACTGCACTAAGCACGCTGTTCGGGTGATCCCACTGAGGCTTTATAATGGCCCCATGAGATGATTATTTTTTACACCTGATGGTGTAAGAAATTTCTATAGCTACATAACAAGTGACCACAGATTCAAAGGCTTAAAGCAACACTCATTTATTATCTCATAGTTCCTTCCCCCCACCCCCTAATAGATTTCAAAAAGGAAGGGAG
Source organism: Nyctalus aviator (assembly GCA_036971965.1). Classification (NCBI taxonomy): domain Eukaryota; kingdom Metazoa; phylum Chordata; class Mammalia; order Chiroptera; family Vespertilionidae; genus Nyctalus; species Nyctalus aviator. Next base: position 34,698,976 of record CM072937.1, on the reverse strand, counting down.
AGGGAGAGAGATGGAAACATCAATGATGAGAGAGAATCATTGATCGGCTACCCCCTGCACGCCCCCTACTGGGGATGGAGCCCACCTCCTGGGCAGGTGCCCTTGACTGGAACTAAACCCAGGACCCTGAAGGGTCAGTCTGTAGGCTGACGCTCTATCCACTGAGGCTATTAGCTCACAGTCTCTATGGTTTAGAAGTCCAGACATTCTCATCACAAGGAGAACTTTTTTATTTTCTTTTTCATATTGTATCTGTATGAGAAGATGGATGATAGCTGAAACTCTTGTGGTAATCATTTCACAATATATGTAAACCAAACCATCATGGTGTATGGCTTAAACTTATGCATTTATGTATGTCAATTATTTCTCAATAAAACTGGGAAAGAAAAAGGAAGTGCAGGCATGGCTTAGCGGGTCCTCTGCTCAAGGTCTCACAGATGCAATCTAGGTGTTCTTATCTAAAGGTTTGACTGGAGAAGAAATGTTTCCACATTTAATCAGATTATTGGCAGTAATTTTTCCTCCAGGGCATAGGACTGAGGATCCTGGCTTCTTATTGGCTGTCAGCTGAAGGCAGTTCCTTTCTACCTGGAGAATAAGCACCAGGTGTGTGTGTGTGTGTGTGTGTGTGTGTGTGTGTAAAAGGTATTTTTATTCCAAGGAATTGGCTTTGGCTGGCAAGTATGAAGTCCACCCACATTACCAAGAATAATCTCCTTTGCTTAACTGATTGTAGATATTAACTGATTGTAGATATTAACCACATCTATAAAATATCTCCACAGCAACACCTAAATAAGGGTGTGATTAAATAATTGGTTTCTACAGACGAGCCAAGTTGATGCATAAACACCTGACATCGCTGCTGGCATCACCAAGCCAGCAACTCACTCTAGAGTTGGGAGTGATATCCCATCCCCTTTGCCACTGCTGCATCAAACCCCTACTAGCCCCAAAGGACCTCTTTCCTAGAGCTGGAAGCTGTTGGGAGAGGGAGCTTCCAGTCTGGAAACCCCATTTCTGAGATATTATTATCCTGGGGGCAGGTGAGGCATCCCCAAGGCCTTTGCATTGCCTCGGTACGACGGTAGGTGGCAGCACACACATTCCCATTGCAGCCCTTGGAGCTGTGCGCGCACTTCCGGGTTGGGCCAGGACCTAGCAGGGCACAAAGGAATGTGATTGCCTCAGATTGGACCTTTTAGTCCCTAGTGCCCGAAATAGAGTACGGTAAACAACCTCCCCTCCAACCCTCTCCCTGTCCCTCTTCCTCTGGGCATAGTGCGAGGCAATCCCCAACAAATTCCAGCTCCAGGTCCAGCACTGCTTTGCGGGACGTCTGGTCACGTTTGCTTTCTTGCCTGCTTACTCTTTGCCCTTTCTGTACTACCTGTTGAAACGCTCTCCCTTTCATTCCACTCTCCTAATCATTCTCAGCAAAAAAAAAAAAAAAAAAAAGGTTGTTGTTGTTTTTTGACTTGGTTACCATGATCTTAAACTTTACATATGATAATGAGTGCCAAAAAAAGTATGACAAAGAAGAAAGTGAGCATTAACACAAGCATAGCCTTAGCCAGGTTGTCTCAATGGTTAGTGCATAGGCCTGCATACTGAAGAGTTGCAGGTTTGGTTCTGGTCGGGAGTGTATGAGACGCAATCAGTGGATGTGTCTCTCTCACATTGATGTTTCTCTCTCTGTGTCTCTCTCCCTCCCTCCCATTCTCTCTAAAAAAAATCCATGGGAAAAAATATCCTTTGGTAAGGATTAACAACAACAACAACAAAACAAGCGTAGAATTCTGAGTTCAGAGCCCTGTTCAGCAGGCCTGTGCTTCTGCCTGGAACTATCTGGCCCAGTTTACAATACCCTGTTCTCAGCTCAAATGTCACCTCTTTTAGAGGTGTCACATGATTGTTGCTGAATTTAAAGTAGCCTCACCCAGTCCCTCTCTATTGCATCACTCTCTATCACATCGTCTTCCCAGTAGCTGGCTGTGTCTGAAATAATCTCATTCACTTGTTTTTGTCTGTCCTCCCCCAACCCTCTTAGCAGGGCTGTTTCAGGCTGGGCACAGAATAAATATTTTGTGAATAAAGGAATGAATATGCTGAAGAATGCACTCCAGGAAGCTGGTCTAGCATATTGGACACCTACCACATGGCCAGCAGGTTTTCCCCTCTGAATTGTATTTTAACGTACTTTATTCCCACTGCCTTAATTCGATCCCAATTCACACACTTAAGTTCCTGTCTCTCCTCCGGGTGAGCAGGGATGGACAGGCCACGTTAGAATCTAATTAGCTGTGTGACTGTAAACAATTTATGAGCCTTGCCACTTCATCTGCTCCAGGAGAATAATTATGCTACCAGCTATTTGGATTATTTTCAGATTAAATAAAATGACACCCACAAACTGCATGTAAATACTAAAATGTTTACGAAATGTCATTATTACTAGTTTAAGAGAGGCAGTGATGAATGGGAGGGATACACGGTTCTGGTTCCAGCTCTTCACATACTATCTGTGTGACCTTGGCCAAGTGACTCTACCAGCCTGACACTCCCTGTCCTTTTCCACAAAACGGTTGGGTTGTGATAACAGTGACGGCTATTTCACAGTATTGTTGGGCTTACCAGAGAAAGTTCGAGATGAATATATGAGGTGTTCTGAATTTTCCCGGAGGGAGCACGGGGAGGGGAATATAGTAGGAGCCCAGGGACAGCCCCACCTGGGGCATGTGGTCACTAGGGGCCTGTTCTCCTTTGCATTGTATCCGGACTCCCCAGGAGACAGAGCTAGTTCCACCGGGCCCAAACAGAGACAGCCCTGCCTCTCTCCGTAATGAGAAAGAACAAACATCAGATTTCACAGCTAAGCAAGTTACCCCCCGCCCCCATGTGTGTGTTTGTTGTTGTTTTAAATCTAACCTTTGTGCCTTCCAAGATGTGCAGCTGAAGGGTTCAGACCATGTTATCTCCAAATATGGCAGTGTGACATATTGCATATTTCAAGCTGAAGGAATTTAAGAAATGGCATGTGCAGGACTTTCTGACCTTCAGGTCATAAAACTTTCATGTGAGAGGTGCCTTCTCTATGCCAGGAAGAAAGGAGCATCCTTATTTCTGAAAACCAAGGGGCACAGAGAGGAATCTGAATGAACAGATCTTGCTTGCTAACTTTCTCCCAGTGTACCATACCTACTTCATACTCTTTGTCCTGTCACATCTTTCCACAACTTTCCATTCTTAATCCAACCTCGCTTAAAACCACTCAGGTTTAACCATGCCTTTAGGTTCTCATTTCCTTATGAAGGCTCCCATACCCCTTAAAACTGATATTATGTAAATGTGTATGCTCTTCTCTTGTTCATCTGTCTTTTGTTACAGGGGTCCCAGTCAAGAATTTAAAAGGGTAGAGGAAAAAGATAGTTTTCATCTCTGGCACAGCCCTCTATCCACACTTATTGATCCTACACTTTTGGGGGCTGAAGGTTCATAGAGTCAGTCCTACTCTTGCCATTTGGTGCCAAGAGTCTGACTTTGGGTGAGGGTCAGGGTTGGGGATGTCTGGAAGAAAAATGGCAATTCTGTATTCTTTCCTTTGTTCTTCTTACCGCTGATTCTTGTTACTTGGAGCCAACCACTTTCAACCCCCTCTCCCGTCCCACCGCCCCCATTTGCTTAGTTTTGTACATTCTTTTTTTTTTTTTTTTAAGATTTCTTTTTTTTTCTTTTTTTAAATATATTTTATTGATTTTTTACAGAGAGGAAGAGAGAGGGATAGAGAGTTAGAAACATTGATGGGAGAGAAACATCAATCAGCTGCCTCTTGCACACCACCTACTGGTACATGCCCTTGACTGGAATCAAACCTGGGACCTTTCAGTCCGCAGGCCAACGCTCTATCCACTGAGCCAAACCGGTTCCGGCTGTATATTCTTTTTTTATTTTATTTTATTTTTAAATTTATTTCAGAGAGGAAGGAAGAGGGAGAGAGTGTTAGAAACATCAATGATGAGAGAGAATCACTGATCTGCTGCCTCCTGCATGCCCCACACTGGGGATCGAGCCCGAAACCGGGGCATGTGCCCTGACCAGGAATAGAACTGTGACCTCCTGCTTCTCAGGTCCACACTCAACCACTGGAGCCACCAGCTGAGCAAGTAAGTTTTCTATATTCTTATCACTGATTCCTCTCCCTCTCCCCTGACACACACATTCTAGAGAGGTATAAATCTCTCTTTCAAACTAGATATTACATCAGATTTCTTTTTGTCTTGTTAACACTCTTCCTGGGGCCTCTGTTCTCCCATGTCCTCCTGTTCTCATCCGGACTGGATTTAAAAAAAATTTTTTTTTAGGCCTACTGTACAGTTGTTATCCTGCAGGTCTCTACACTGTCACCCTGGGAATTCTCTTTGCCTTTCTGTCAGGTTCTATCTCTGCTTTCTGGATCTCAAGTCTCCCCTTTTCTTATCTTACTCCTTTGTTTTGCTGTAGAACATTCTCTAGTGGCTTCCAAAGAATGAATAGGTAGGAAATGTTCCTTTTGAGTGCTTGCAGGTCAAAAATATCGTTTTTCTCTTTCAAGTTTATGAATAGTTGACTGGATATAGATTTCTAGGTTGGAAACCATCCCCTCTTAGAATTTTTAGGGCATTATTCCTTACTCTCCTTCCCTCTGATGTTTTAGAGACATCATTTCAACTCCCAGACCTTTGTGACCTACTTTTCCTGTGTGGAAACCTTCAGGGGTTTCTCTTTGATCCACGTGTCCTGAAATTTCACAACACTGTACCTAGCAGAAAGTTATTTTTAATTCGTTGTGTTGGACCTTCTCAATTTGGAAACTCAGGCCCTTAGTACTAGAAAGTGTTTATATGTTATTTAAGAAATAACACATATATACTAGTAACCCGGTGCATAGATTCCTGCACATTGAAAGGAAATTAATTAGAAGGTGGCCAGCAGGATGGGACTGGGCGAGAAGGACCGGACACACCCTAAAGCCAACATCTGCCAGTCCCTCCCCTGCTGACCACACCTGGGGTGGCACAATGGCTCAAAAGGCACCTGCAGAGTGAGTGGGGTACTTCAGCAGATGGGGTCCCTTGGCCTGGCCTGGATTCGGCCAAAATTGGCTCTCCTACATCCCCCAAGGGGTCCTGGAGTTTGAATGCACTCTGCAAAGTTGCTGTTGTACAGGGTGTGGAATACAAACACAACTGTGCAGTAAACCAGATTCAGGGCCAACAATGCTGCAGCAACAACAATAACCCATTGCTGAAGGTGGAATTGCATGAACCTGCAAGAAATGGGGCTCCTTCCCCTCTGGTTTTAGGATGCATCACCTGAGAACTGCATTGAGCGTCTTCCCCTTGGTGGTCAGTGCATGTCATAGCAATGGGTTAGACGGTCGGACACTTAGCATATTAGCTATATATTAATTGTTTAAAGTATTACATATGTCTCCTTTCCCCACGATTGACCCCCCTGCCACTTCTACCCCCTATATGTTATTTCTTCAATATTCTCTTCCTTCCAGTTCCCCTGTTCATTCTGGAAATTCTATTATTCAGATATTGAATCAATCCTCACATTTTCTTACCTGTTATTTCCCATTTCCCTTCTTATCCTTATTTAGTGACCACTATGTGCTGTTCATTATTCTAAGTGCTGGGGATATAAAAGGGAACAAAACTGAGAAAAACCCCTGCTCTCATGGAGTCTAAATTACATTTTAGAAAGCGATAAGTATTATGGAGAAAAATAAAATTAGGGAAAGCCCACCTGGTATGGCTCAGTGGTTGAATGTCAACCCATGAACCAAGAGGTCACTGGTTCGATTCCAGGTCATGGTGGCACATGCCTAGGTTGTGGGCTGGATGCCCACTAGGGAGCGTGCAGGAGGCAACTGACTGATGTTTCTATCTCTAGTCTTCTCTCTATCTCTCCCCCTTCCTTTCTATCTATCTATCTATCTATCTATCTTTATTTCTCTCTCTATCTCTCTATCCCTCTTCCTCTCCCTCTAAAGTCAATAAGAACATATTAAAAAATAAAATTAGGGAATGATAGGCAGAAAGAACAGCATATACATAAACCAGTAAGTGGAGCAGGTTGATGCAGGAACAGTCAGTCCCATGGAATGAAGGTAAAGCCAGTGAGTCCAGAGAGGTGGGAAGCAGGTTGCAGAGACAAAAATGAGGTCTGAAAGGTGAGGTGGTGGTAGGTGGACTTTATTCTGTGAATGATAGAGAAAGCTACTGGAGGTTTGGACTGATGTGATCTGACTGACCTTTTTACAGGATCACTATAGCTCCTTTGTTGAGTGTAGGAGGTCAGGGTGGAAGCAGAGCACTTAGTAGCTATTGCAATAAAGAGAAATAACGATGACTTGGTCCACCTTTTTACTGTTTTCTGGGAGATTTCCACAACTTTATTATATATATATTTAAGTATATTTTATTGATTTTTTACAGGAAGGGAGAGGGATAGAGAGTTGGAAACATCAATGAGAGAGAAACACCGATCAGCTGCCTCCTGCACACCTCTTACTGGGTTTGTGCCCACAACCAAGGTACATGCCCTTGACCGGAATCGAACTGGGACCCTTCAGTCTGCAGGCTGAGGTTCTATCCACTGAGCCAAACCAGTTTTGGCTCCCCAACTTTATTTCTATTCTTCTATTGAATTTTTTATTTCTGCTTGGGAAATTTGAAATTCCATAACTTATTTTTTTCCTTCTTTTTATTTTATCTTCAAAAAATTTTTTTTATTGTGAGAAGGACCAGAAGCCCCTTACAAGCCCAAAAGCATAAGAATTAAATAGAACAGATAACTTTTATACACAGTTTTCTATACAAAAGTTTAGGAGGGAGTTAGGGAGCAGAGGAGCTGCAGGCCTGCCCTTCAGCCCCAGAGCGAAGGAAGGGTGGACTCTGCACTGAATCTGCCAGCAGAGCCAAGTGCAGGAAGAGAGCAGAGGCCACCTGGGAGCCAGCTGGGCGGTGGCCGTGGAGACAGCTGGTGGTGAGGGCTCAGGTGCCTCAAGAGAGCAGTGGGCCAGGTATGAACCCAGGCTGGTGTCCTGTCTGCAGTGTCCTGCCTTCTACCTCAGAGTGGCTGGTGCCCAGGGGGACTGGAGACTCTGACCCTGAGGAGGCCCCATTCCCAGGCTGGCAAAGCTCCCATCGAGTATTTGCAGCCAGGGCCCCTGGGGCCTTACAGCTGGTCCCTCTGCTCCAGGGGGTCATGATTCTCACCTGTTTCCATCTCTAGTTGACTTTTTTTTTTAAAATATATTTTATTGACTTTTCACAGAGAGGAAGAGAGAGGGATAGAGAGTGAGAAACATCGATGAGAGAATCATCAACCAGCTGCCTCTTGCACACACCCCCACCGGGGATGTGCCCGCAACCAAAGTACATGCCCTTGACTGGAATCAAACCCGAGACCCTTCAGTCCGCAGGCCAACGCTCTATCCACTGAGCCAAACCAGTGCCGGCTCTAGTTGACTTTCTAATGCCAGCAGTTATATGTTAAATACCCGCACTCATAGTCACATGATATTTGCAGGGGATTTATGTGCAGGAATTTGTACCTGAGATGTCTCTCGGGAGGGGAAGTGCCTGATAAAACCAGGCAGATGGATGTCCCCTTGCCTTGGGACGTAAATGATCACAGCTGTGAGCTGGGCAGGTAGCACTGGAGCTGGCAGGTCCACCACAGCGTTATGCTCATGACTGTCCTTCCCCCCTCGGGTGATGGTCTCTGAATGGGTTGGGTCCTCCTGAACTGAATGGGGCCCAGTGAACCATCTCCACTATCCCTGGAGCTTGGTGGCACTCCCTCAGATAATCTGAGGCACAATTGTTTCAGAAGCCTCCTCAAGAGGCTCATTGATGGGGGCCTTTGCTTCTGGGGAGGCTCATTTGAGTCGTGTGTGTCATCCTAAATGCAAAGCTACACTGAACGGTGTCTGTCTGCAGCTGGGGATGAAACCTAGGGGTCAGGGTCCTGATGTCTGAGGGTTTGTTTCCAGGGTAGGTGTCCAGGGGCAGAGCTGAGGGTCGGAATGGCCTGGAGCCCTGACATAGGCACCCTCGTCTCTACCTGGAGCCCTGTTTTTCCTGTATTCCCCGAGTGTGCCAGAAGGTTTCAGACCTCGGTGCATACAGGGCATTTTGGGAACTCCTGTAGGGAAAACTAAGTCAGAACCAGCTGACACGTGCAGCCTGTTTGCTGTGTGAGGTCCCATCCCTGCTGTGTGCATCTGGTGCCTGGAACAAGCATCTGGTCTCTCGGCCTCCGTTTCCTCATTTGCAATGGGTGATGTCTACCGTTTCTTCCTGGTCAAGGATGTGAGAAACAGCTAGCCGGTGGTCCTGACCATGGACCCCGCATCATCGGCTCGGGCACCTCTCCGCAGCCCTGTGCGACTCTGCGCTTCTTCAGCGTCCTCCTCTCCGCAGCAGAGCTCCAGCAATGGCCACCCTCTTCCTCTACTTTCTTCCTTCTTATTGAATTTATTGGGATGACACTGGTTAACAAAATTATACAGGTTTCAGGTGCACAATCCTACAACACACAACCTGTACACTGTATTGTGTGTTCACCACCCCAAGCCAAGTCTCCATCCATCCATCACCATTTGCCCCCCTTTAACCTCCTCTACTCCCCACCACCCATTTCTGGGCAATCAACACACTGTTGTCTGTGTTCCCGAGTTTTCCCCCCCTCTTTTGCTCTATCCCTCCTTTTAATCCTCACCTGAGGATGTGTTTATTGATTTGGGGGAGAAAGGGGAAGGGAGAGGAGAGAAAGAGAAACATTGATGTGAGAAAGATTGATCAGTTGCCTCCTGCATGCACCCTCACCAGGGATTGAATCCTCAACCTGGGTATGTGCCCTGACCAGGAATAAAACCCGCAATCTTTTGGGGGAGTGGATGATGCTCCAACCAACTGAGCCACACCAGCGAGGGCCCAAAACTTATTTATTCTATTTTTCGCATCCCTTGTTCCCCTGATGTGCTCTTACGGTTTTTGAGAATACTGATTATAATTCTTTTTAAAAGATCTTTCATTTTATTTATTTATTTATTTAGAGAGGAAGAAGAGAGGGGGAAAAAAAACATTCACGTGAGAGCAAAACATCTATCAGCTATCTCCTGTATGCCCACTCCTGGATATCGAGCCCACAACCCAGTCATTGGCATGTGTCCTGGCTGGGAATGAGACTGAAGTATACGGGAGGATATGCAACCAACTGGGCCACATTTTCAGGGCTGATTATAATTTTTTTAATGGTTTCTTTGTATGCTTCCATTATCTCTGACTCCTCTGAATTCCTTTTCCTGTTTGGTTTTGGGGTGTGGGTGTCTTTATCTTTCTCGTTACAGGTTTCCTTCAAATGTCTGATAATCCTTGGCTATCCATTCTTTTTATTTTTTATTTGTTTAATATATTTTTATTGATTTCAGAGAGAAAGGGAAAGGAAGAGATGGAAAAATCAATGATGAAAATCATTGATCAACTGCCTCCGGCACACCCCCTACTGGGGATCAAGCCAGCAACCCCAGGCATGTGACCTTGTCCAGAATTGAACCTGGGACCCATCAGTCCACAGGCCGATGCTCTATCCACTGAGCAAAACAGCCAGGGCTTGGCGATCCATTCTTACATAACAAACAACTGAGTGGGAGCTCTGTGTAGATGGGGCTTCTTGAATGGTGGACTCTTCTGTGGACTATTAGGGCAGGAACATGACCTTTATGTTGGGGAGACCTTACCTCTCACTCCATTTTCTTGTTTCGTTTTTTCTTTGTAAGCCAATTTCCTAGAGAGGGATCCTGTGGCCTCTTGTTGGAAGAAGCACCACTCTCTGACCATAATGTGGGCTGTCACCGAATCTTCCCATTTTCAGCACGGTATCTCCTTCCTTTGCTCTGCCAAATATGTTAACGGTTTAGCTTTTCCCAGCAAAGGAGAACCCTCCAGTCTGCTGGGCAAGGGATTAGATTCTAACTGCTCTCCAAACTGCCTTGTAACTAATCCTGTTTTCAGCCCCACCTACACCCTCAAGGTACCTGGTGATTCCAATTCCTGAGCATTAATCAACTTGTTTCCTGGTTTCCCCACTCAGGAACTTCATTTTATGTATTCTGTTACAGCCATTTCCATTTACCTATGCTTTTCAGCTTCCAAAATGTTGACATCTCTTGTCTGCTATTGTCCCTTCTTCAGGTCTCTGTCTTTGTGAATTTATACTCTTTTCATCTTTTTTACTGTCATTTTAGTGGGTTGGTAGAGGGAAATGGGTAATTTTGTTTTGCTGCATCAATCTGCCTCATTTATCCTCAAGTCTCTTTACAATATATAAATTGTGTGTTGTGCCTCTTCTTAGCAAGGAGCTCTTTTCACTACTTAGAACTGTATTCTGTTTGGACTGGGGTAAGATGAGGCATAAGGTAACAAAAGATACACACCCTTCCTCCAAAAAATTACATTTCATTCGACTCTCTCAGGGTAGGTAAGGGCCATTTTTCCATTGTGTGATTTCTCTCAACTACTTTTTTCAAAAGCAGGGAAGTCTTGCTACCCATCCTGTGTTTTATGTATTTTGGCTAAGAGAGCAAGAGGGCTGGGTGGGATCCTCAGGAAGGTCATAAAATAGGAAAAATTGATTCATAACCCATACAAAATTAGTGCTGGGCGTGGGCAGTAGAGAGTACCAAATCCAATTTCCTTACTTCATAAAAAGAAAACTGAAGCCCAGACAGCTTTAGTTCATTTGGATCAACTTCAGTCATTCCAGAACTCCTCCCAAACGATCGCTTGAAAAAGGCCAAGTTCTTAGCTGTCATTGGGTCTCTGGTTTCCTCTGCAATACGACGTGAATTCAGGGGAAAAGTTCGTTTCAGAGGTCGTCCCTGTACCTAGTCTTACTTCATGTAGCACTCGCTAATACCTGAAGTTATGTAATTATTTTATTATTTACCTGCTATTCCTCACTGGAATGTGAAGCCCTATGAAAGATGCTATCCTTCCTGTTTCGCTCACAGTTTAATCCTCAGGGAGAACTGGGATTTGAAACTAGGAAGTCTGGCTCCAAAATCCGCGCTTTCAGCCACTCTACGATGCCACTATTTGACGAAGAAAGCAAAGGCGGGGCTTCTGCAAACACAGGGTAGCAGGAGGTTAATGAAAGATACACACAGGAAAACCAGCAGGTGGAAAACATCCGGAGGCGTGCGCGCCGCGCCCCCTGTGACCTTTCTCTCCGGAAGCACTTGCCCTCCCCCTGCGCGAGTGCGCATGCGTCGTACCCGGGCTCGCCCGGGGAGGGGCGCCGAGCCGGCCGCGAGAGGGGGGAGGCTCCGCCTCTCGGGCTGAAGGGCGCATGCGTCTCGGGGGCTCCGCTTAGGACCCACCTCCTCGCTTCCTCCCTCCCTCCCTCGCCGGCGCGCGCGGGTGGGCGTGGGAGGAGGCGGGGAACTGGGGAGGGGAGCGAGGGGGCGGGCGTCGCGGCGGAGAAGGAGCGAACCGGAGAGCGTCGTTCCGAGAGCAGTGAAGGCGGCAAAATGGCGGACCGCTTCTCCCGCTTCAACGAGGACCGAGACTTTCAGGTAAACACGGGTGTCGCCGAAGATCCGGGCGAGGCGCCGGCCGAGCGGGAACCTTGTCCTCTGCTCCCGGCTCCCTCTCCGTCCAGGTTCTGCTCCGGCTCGGGCTCGCTCTTCTCCGCCTCCGATTCCTCCGCGGGGGGGGGGCCTCCCAGCTTGAGCCGAGGCCGCATCTAACCCCGTCTTCTGCTGCCTCTTCAGCTCAGGTCGCCGTGTTTGCGGCGCTGGCCTATTTGGGCTCCGGAGCCCCGGCCTGGCCGCCGGCGGGGTCCGTGCTTCCCGGGGTCTTCCCTGCTGGGCAGGCGCCGGGCTGGCTCCCCGGGGAGTAGAGGGTTGGGTCGGAGGGGCTGGGAGAGTATTACTAGACCAGAGCTTCGAACCCCTGGGGTTTGCTTGCACGGCTATTTTTTTTTGGGGGGGGGGAGGGGGTAGGCGGTGGGGAGGGGGGTCCCTCTCTTTAATAAATAAATTACTTTCATTGTCTTTCCAATTCCTCACCCGCAAAAGGATGCTTTAGTTATTAGACGCTTTCTTAGTCAAAAATTGAGGTTTCCCGGGCCTAAATGTTTTGTTATTAGTATTAGGCCGTTAATTGAGCCTGAACAACAGTAAGTTACAGGACGTGAGTTTCGCCCCAAATTTTACCTCGAAAGAAGATTCATAAGAAGCAACATCATGATGGACTACCCAAGCGTGTGATAACGAGTGCCAAAGCTTGATTTTTCGTTTCACTTGCAAATGCCGTATAGAAAAATGCCCTTGTGCTGGCAAGCATTATTGGGGGGGGAATAAATAAATAAAGGCAAATTAGAATAACTCATTTTTCGGCTGTTTAAAATACCTTCTGGTGAGCATCGTTACCACAGATATCCGGGCCTAAGTAGAGATTTAGTAGAGATTGGCTATTCCTAGGATAAAATACATCCTCAGAGTCTCAAAAGAAACCACTGCATTACTACCGCATATCCTGGCAACAGCGATTTGAGTCAGGGGATGAACCTCTGAACTCAGGTTTTTTTCCTGCTGCAGATCTTCCTCAAAATAATAAGGGAATATTCCAGATAGTGGTTCAGAAAGCAGTTTGAAGGCTTTGGATTCCCTGAGGTGATTGGGCTGGTAAATAAACAGGTTAATCCAACACTGGACAGTTTAGTGCATAGAACGCTTAAGAAGTTTTTGCAGCAGTAAGGGATCTGGGGGCCGTTGAAAAGCCTTGTGAGCATGCGCCCGCTGTACAGCTAGCTGCAGCACAATACAGGATCTCGGGGTGTTTAAGGATATATATATATAAATAAAATGCAGGTCCAGGAAGTTTGAAGCAGTTCATATTAGCCGTTTGATCCCTGAGAGAGATCGTTCTTTAGCAAGCACCATGAAACATGAGTAGGCTGCAAGATGTGTGGGCTTTATTACTAATTTTTAAAGGGACATGCTGATAACGAAAACTCTCTAGTGCTTTTCAGAGGAGAAAATTTCAAGGTGACATAAAATTTTAAGTAGATAACATGAACAATTAAGTTCTGAGGGGAAATGGCTGTGAACCATATAATTTTAGCAGACTTAAACAAAAACAGGATTTCCAGGGCCTTGAAAGATTTTGAAAACTGGATAGCCGAGTATGAATGCTGTCACCTGAAAAAATTTGAGAAAGCCTCTACCTTTTCAAGTGAGATGACTATTTCTTTCTTGATGCTGAAGATACTACATGTATATTTCCTGTTAGGATGGAATAGCCAATTCCTGCTGTATTGAGTCAGCTGGGGAAATGGTGGTGTGTGTTTTTAATCCTCGCCCAAGGATAGTTGTTCCATTGCTTTTTAGAGAGAGAAAAGGAGGGATGAAGAGGGAAGGAGGGATGAAGAGGGAAGGAGCGAGAGAAACATCGTTGCCAGAGAGAGATATTGAATGGCACCCTCCCCTCCCCTTACCCCCCCTGCATGCCTCCTGACCCGGGCAGGTATCTAACTGAGGTATGTGCCCTTGACTGGGAATCAAATATGGACTCTTCCTGCAGGGGCAGGGGCCGGGCGGACTCTCTAACCGCTGAGCAACACTGGGCAGGGGTTGGTGTGTTTTTTTTAAAGTCAGATATCCTAGAATTATGGATGGGTAAGTAGGGCATTGGAAATGAAACCTTTTAGACAATTGCAAGATGTTAAAAATTTTGTAAGTTATTGTGCTAACATTCCAAAACATTCATTTAAAAATAATGTTTTTTACTAAAGGGAAAAGTATAGGTTAATTTTCATTAATAATGTCCTTTGATTTACTAAGTTATTGGAAAGAAAATTTAATAGGACACTCCTGCATATAGTATACCAAACATTTTTCAAGGTCAGGTTATTCAAAATTAAATGTGGCCTCCTTTTAAGATTTTAAGTGATAAATAAGGTGAAGCCACTGAATATACTTGAAAACAAATCCAAAGTAGGTTTCCAAACACAGTACACAGATCCTGTTGCTTTAAACAGATCTTATAGTACTGGAAATTTTTCTGTGCATCTTCTCTGGTAAGTTCTAGATGGCTATTATTTTCTTTGCCCATTTACCATCAAGTGCAAATTTCCAAGACAACATCAAGTTGTCTTTTGAACTTAGTAGTATGGAGTCCGAGGTGGGTTCACTATTAGATTTTGTGAACACTTAAAGTTTCAAAGTTGTGTAAAATATAGTGAGGAGCATAACTGGTATGCCACTTGAAGTACTTATGAATATAAAAAGTAATTATTAGGGATTTACATTTAAACGTTTTTTTTAATTAAATGTATTGGGGTGACATTCATAAGATTATAGTGGTTTTAAAAGGCTTTGATAACTTCATAATAATAAACAGGTACTACTTTACAGACTGTCTGTATTACCTCAGTCTCCACAATAACCCTATGAGATAGCTACTATTACATTTTCAAGTGAGGCAGGTGAGGCACAGTTTTAAATACTTTGGCTAAGTACACAGCTGGTTTGGCAGACTCTGGATTCAGACTCCAGCTTTTTAACTCTTGAACCTGTGCTCAGGACCATTATCTCTACTGCTAATTATCTATCTATCTATCTATCTATCAAAGCCTAAGCAACTGTTTGACCGTCCGAGCAGTAGGTATGACGTGCACTGACCACCAGGGGACAGACACAACGCAGGAGCTGCCGAGCTGCAGTGACTTGGCAGCTGTGGTTCTCGGGTGACGCACCCTGAAACCAGAGAGGAGGGAGCCGGATTCTGGGATGCATCACCTGAGAAACACCCTCTTGCAATCTGGGACTCCAGGGGATATCGGAGAGCCAGTTTTGGCCTGATCCCTGCAGTCTACGCCAACGGACCCCCCTGGTGCATGAATCCATGCACTGGGCCTCTAGTACGTTTTATATAACTGAGTCATCAACTGTGAAGGATAGATTTATAGGTCAAAATAAATGAGCTTTTAGAGGTGATTCAATTAGTTTTTACTCTATTCTAGTTTGTTCAGATCGGTTGTTGATCTCCCAAGGACTTCTAGGGAGACTTCTGTTACACTGTTATAGAGGATATATTAACAGTTTTACTTTCATCATCCTTCTGTGTAGCCTTTTTGAGTGGTATTTTATCTTTGGAAATTTTTATGATCTATGCTGATTTTTTTAATGCTTTAAGAGTTTTAACTACTTTAAGAGTCTGTCCTGTTTCTGAATGAGATATGACTTTTGCCTACATTTATCAGGTTTAGGCATATTTATTTACAGATTGAAATGTTATGCAAACTATAGGAAAATACATACTAAAATTTAGGATATAGATGTATTCAACACTTTGACTAGTAGGTTCACTAAAGAAAGTTTTGTTTGTACAGTCACTTACAACAGAATTGTGTTAAATACACAGCTTAGCATTTAGTGGTTGCACAGCTACTAATGGTAATGCAGCTCAGTACTAGTGAGGAAATGTTCTTCAGGTTGTATACCTTCAGCAGACTCATGATTTAAAGGAGCTTCTCATTCCTTCGTGTTCTGAATGTATTGTGCATTAGGTCCCTTCTTCCCTTTCTCCCTTCCTTCCTTCCTCCCTCCCTCCCTTCCTTCCTGGAGAGGGAGAAAGAGATAGAAACATCGATGATGAGAGAATCATTGATCTGCTGCCTCCTGCCCACCCTCTTCTGGGGACTCAGCCCATAACTGGGGCATGTGCCCTACCAGGAATCCAACTGTGACTTCCTGGTTCACGAGTTGATGCTCAACCACTGCAAAACACTGGCCAGGCTGCACTAGATTTCTACTGAAAGGAGCTATGATAATGGTGAATGGTAAAGTAATGAGAGAAAGGTCATAATAAAGCTATAAAAATTACCCAAGAACTTCATATAATCTGTATAAGTAATCATGGTGATCAATAGCAATAAGTCTTGTACTTTATGTAAAAGTTTGTAGGATTCCTCTTCTTAAAAAAAAATAATAATAAAAAATATATATATATATTTTATTGATTTTTTTTACAGAGAAGAAGGGAGAGAGAGTTAGAAACAATGAGAGAGAAACATTGATCAGCTGCCTCCCGCACAACCCCCACTGGGTATATGCCTGCAACCAAGGTACATGCCCTTGACCAGAATCAAACCTGGGACCCTTCAGTCCGTAGGCTGACGCTCCATCCATTGAGCCAAACCGGTTTCGGCTATAGGATTCCTCTTTGTGTTTCATATATGATATCAGGATGTTACCTTCAGATAATTCTTACTTGAGACCATTAAATGAGGGTGTTTACAGTTTAACAATACTTACATCACAAAAGTGTATCAGAATATTTTCTTTGTGGTACTATAGAGTTGGCACTCTGGTTAATGTAGGCATGCTAGAGATGACACATGGACAAGTGCTCTAATCTCTGTTTTCTGGGTCTCCCATCATCTGAAAGAGAGACCGTTAGCAATGAGAATCAATGTTAACTTTGCTTGAGATACTACAACTGATGCAAAATCATCATTGTTCTCTTTCTTATGCATGGTAGGTGGAAAGAATTGGAACAAAGGCCATACAGATTTCAAAATACTGATGATGAAGCAGCATGATTATAAACAAATTCAGAATTACTGGTTACTATATTCTCAGGAGATCAGTAGTGACCAAATAAGGTCAGCATAAGGAAAGGCTCCCTGGTGGTGATTTGAAGGGTAAAGGATACATACGCTAAAGATAGAAGGCACTTAAAAACATGGGACATATCAAGAAATAACATCAGAGAGAGAGAAGTTGTGCTGTTGGGAGAATGGGGTTAACAAGAACTGCTTATGGGGCTTCATGTGTTGGTATGCTTGCTTGTTTTCAAGGTGGGCATGAGAAACCAGGAAGTAACAGATCTAGACAGATATACTTACTATTATTAGGCTGATTATTACAGAGGCTGTCCTAATGCCATCAACATTATAGAAAAAATGGCTGTCATGTTTACTTGTATTTTATATTTGTCACACAATTCTCATTAGAGTACTGCAGAGATACTTTTTTTAAATCACATTTTCTTATGTCTTTAGAAGTTACATAACCTGAACTAAAATTTGTGACTTACATTTATAAAAACAACACATATATAATTATCCTGATTCTGCTACTTCGTAGCTGAGATACATTTCCATATAATTTCTCTCCATTTGGGTACATTATAAAATGAAATAAAAAGAGTTTTCTGGAGGTGGTCAAAATTACAATTTTCTGAAAAGGAATAGCAAAAGTTCATGAGATTTTGATTATGGATTTGAAATCCATGTAGAGGTTTCATCTTTGTTCTTTTGATTTAATAAGTTTCTAATATTTTATTAATGAAAACTGATTCCAGCTTGAGGTAGATATCCAGTTCTTGAATTCTATTAAAATTCCTTCCCTGAAACAACTTGATACTTTTGCTTGTATGTCTGGCATTAGTTCTCTTTTCATATTAACATTGCCATTTAGTATTAAGTGAAAGCTGACTCATTGTAATTACCAAAGGAATTACAAATGACCACCACAAATACTGAAAGAAGTCATTGATTTGCTGTTGCAGTGAATACCAGAAGATGTTGTAATGATTTCCCAGTTATAAAAAGTGAATTGTCTATTTAACTAAGGAAGCCTAATCAGATGTGCTTAATGCATATTGTATTAGTCAATGCAAAAATTTAAATATGCTCAGGCTGAAAGACAAAATACTGTATTATTTTGCTTATATAAAATAATTTCCTTGGGATTTAACAAATACATTTAACATTTTATACCTAATTTAGGAATGTATTGAAGAAAAGGTATAAAAATTTCTTTGGCATTGTACATAGGTTAACAGCACATAATGTTTTAGTAAGTGCTATAGATAGGAAGAAATTACAATTAGGGCCAAAACACGAGTTTCCTGTTAATTTGCTTTAATTCTTCTTTTTTTTTTTTAATTGACAATGTTGAGATCAAATAAATCTTGCATTGTGTGTCACTCAAGCAACCAGAAACTATCTTTGTAATAGTACATTTGGTCTCGTCTCACAAGGTATCAATTATTTATTGTTATCCTTGCTTTTGGCAATTGCATTGATTTCAAAGAAGGATTTCAATTTATGTCTGTGCTTTATAGAAGTGAAATACAAAACAGTTTTGTTTTTTTATTTATTTATTTTAAATATATATATTTTATTGATTTTTTTACAGAGAGGAAGAGAGTGGGATAGAGAGCTAGAAATGTCGATGAGAGAGAAAACATTGACCAGCTGCCTCCTGCACACACCCCCAAAGGGGATGTGTCCGCAACCAATGTACATGCCCTTGACCGGAATTGAACCCGGGATCGTTCAGTCCCCAGACCGACACTCTACCACTGAGCCAAACTGGTTTCAGCCAAAACAGTTTTTAAAGTTGAAGTAGAAAAAAGTCATTGATCGTGTTTTGTGGCTGACATTTTAAATAATGATTATTAGAAAAGCCAGTACTCATATCTCATGTAACATTATTTTTCCAGAGTTGATGAGGGAACAAAAGTCGCATTTTTTCACCCTTTTTGTAGGAAGTACTGATCAAAAACCAAGAAATTAATTTCATACTCTAAAGAGATTCCACTAGCAATGAAAATCAGTGTTAGCTTTGCTTGAGATACTACAAATAAGTCTTGACTAAAGAAGAAATTGAGGCTGATGCTTGTGTATTATATGCTGTGCTATCAGTAATTTCCCTTGTTGCTATGAGTAGTATGAGATATCTTAACAGAAAGAGTGAAAATTTAGTTGGCTTAATACTATTTTAGGGTATCATTTGCATAGGAGATATCAAGGGATATATTTACCTCGAGATTATTTTCTAGAATATAAAATAACTTTTGAAAAGGT
Organism: Nyctalus aviator; assembly: GCA_036971965.1. NCBI lineage: Eukaryota > Metazoa > Chordata > Mammalia > Chiroptera > Vespertilionidae > Nyctalus > Nyctalus aviator. The sequence goes on along the minus strand of CM072937.1, from coordinate 34,680,037 downwards.
AGTTAAAACTATTTTAATAGTAGTTGTACAGAGAAGTATGTGTGAGTATGTCTGGGGGAAGTTCATTAAATGGTATTTTTCAAGGAGCTTTTGTTATAAATGGAAGAGAACAAAAATAATAATATTTAGTTTATTAAGGCCAACATGATTATCATATGAATAGTGTAATGTAAAACTCCAAGAAATGGAGAGAGCCCTTAAAGTCGGATGATTGGGCATGCCTTTATGAAGAAATTAACGTTTAAGCTGGTTTGAAATGTGATGGGAGTGTATCCTTGCAAAGGAAAAGAATGGGAGGCATTCAGCTGGAGAAAATAGCCAGGGTAAAGTACAGAAGTGGAACAAGCAAAATTGGGTTTCTTTAGGACAGTGAGTAAGCCGTTGGACATAGGGCAAAAGTGAAAGTTAGGGCTACAGAGGTCAGTTCTATTTTAACGCTTTAAGCAAGAATGTGCTAGCCATTAAGGCATTAAACGGGGATAAACTTCAAAGTAATTTTTCTTCAGGAATATTAGTTCAGGATAATTGTGTTAGATGTAAGGGCAAGGGATGAGGGTGTATACAAGTTAGTGATTATAATAATGAACTGTCTGATTTTGAGCTTGCCAGGGAGATAGGTGAGGACTTTGGTGTTGAGGGGTAGAAAAGTCGGATGAAAGGATTGTCGGTTTTGACGGGGTTTAAGAATTGGAGTGGAGGTATTAGAGGAAACGATCTGGAAAGATGGAAGGTTGTGGTTGGAGAGCACAGTGTTTGCAATGGAGGTGATGGAAAGGTTGAGAATATGGGTAATGACAATGAGAGTGAACAACAGGATTTTTCATTGTAGGAAAGGAAATTAAGGAACTGAGGCACCAAGATATTGTAAAATCATCTAACTTGGATATTTGAATGGTAATGCAGTAGAACCTCATTTCTCAAACCTAATTCATTCTGGAAGGCTGTTCAAAAACTGAATCATTTTTTCTCGTTAGAAATCATGTAAATTAAATTATTCCAGATCCCCAAATGATTCCCTATTTTAACTTTTCTTATATACAGTACATGTCTTTTGTACTGTTTAATCTATAAATGAACACTTTAAAAACAAAAAGGACAAATACAAATGAAAATTTAACAAAAATGAAAATTTAACAATAATTAAAAACAGCAACAAAAGTAAAATAAAACACGAAAATATTCACAGCACAATATCCTGAGATTTTAACAGTGGTAAATTGACTCATATTTGCACATTCTCTCTTGTCACCTGAGAGATGCATGGCTCATCATACAGGTAACAGCATGAAGGGTTGTCAGGTTGAGAAGTAAATTGTTCGAGATGGAAGATGTTCAAGAAACGAGGTTCCTCTGTATTGTATAGTTGTATACTCATACAGTTTACTAAGTGCCCTTACATACATTCTTATCTAATTCCAATAACTCAGTAAGGTAAATGGATTAGAAGTAACTCTTATTTTATACATGAAGTTGGGGTCCAGATAAGGTATTTTGCCTACTATAGAGCTGGGTTTTGTACTTTGACTTTCTGATTTCTTTAAAAAAAAAAAAAATTTAATTTTTTACAGAGAGAAAGGGAGAGGGACAGAGAGCCAGAAACATCGATGAAAGAGAAACATCTATCAGCCGCCTCCTGCACCCCCACAGGGGATGTGCCTGCAACCAAGGCACATGCCTCTGACCGGAATCGAACCTGGGACTCTGCAGTCCGTAGGCCAATGCTCTATTCACTGAGCCAAGCCAGTTTTGGCTCTGATTTCTTTTGTAGTGTTCTTTCTGATTTGGCATATACATTGGCCTCTTTTCAAAGAGATGAGTGCTGGTGTTGTCTATGGAATATAAAGCATTGTTTCTCTTTAATACATAGCAGTATTTTCTACCAGTTAACTAACTGGTAAGACATAGTTGGTATGCTTATCATTAAATATTATATAGTTTTTCCAGAAACATCTCAGTGTTATAAGTTTGATTGTTTAAATCAGTCAATTTTGTTCATTTGTTCCAGTACAAAGTAGCAAGGAGAGAATGGTACTTCCTTGAGACTGTCAAATTAGGATACTATAAATTTATCCTTGACCAATATCAGAATCAAAAGTTAACTACTGTGATATCTAATGATGATAACAGCTATTATTTGTTGAGTACATATTACAATCTAGGCTCTGTGCCATGGCATTTTGGATATATTTAACTCAAGTAACCTTCCAGACCAGGTGGTGGTATTTTAGAGATGAGAAAATAAGCTTACAGAAATTGAGGCCTCACAGATAGTAAACTCAGATTTAAACTTTGATATCTCATAAGCTGTGACTTTTCTTGTGGTTCCTGATTGTTTCAAGAATAAGATCCAGCCGAAACCGGTTTGGCTCAGTGGATAGAGCATCGGCCTGAGGACTGAAGGGTCCCAGGTTCGATTCCGGTCAAGGGCATGTACATTGGTTGTGGGCACATCCCCGGTGCAGGGTGTGCAGGAGGCAGCTGGTCAATGTTTCTCTCATCAATGTTTGTAGCTCTCTATCCCTCTCCCTTCCTCTCTGTAAAAAATCAATAAAATTAAAAAAAATTAAAAAAAAAAAGAATAAGATCCAGCCCTAACTGGTTTGGCTCAGTGGATAGAACGTCAGCCTGCTGACCGAAGGGTCCCAGGTTTGATTCTGGTCAAGAGCATGTACCTTGGTTGTGGGTACATCCCAGTAGGGGGTGTGCAGGAGGCAGCTGATCAGTGTTTCTCATCCTTTCATCCGATGTTTCTAACTCTCTATCCCCTTCCCTTCCTCTCTGTAAAAATCAATAAAAATATATTTATATAAAAAAAAGAATAAGATGCCGAAACCGGTTTGGCTCAGTGGTAGAGCGTCGGCCTGCGTATTGAAAGGTCCCAGGTTCGATTCCGGTCAAGGGCATGTGCCTTGGTTGTGGGCACATCCCCAGTGGGAGGTGTGCAGGAGGCAGCTGATCGATGTTTCTCTCTCATCGATGTTTCTAACTCTCTCTCTCCCTACCTCTCTGTAAGAAACCAATAAAATATATTAAAAAAGAAAAAAAAAGAATAAGATCCAAACTCAATAACTTGGTTTCTAAGACTTTTAAGCATCCTGAGTCCTTTGTCTTGTAATAGGTATATCTCTTTCCCCTCATCCTGCCATCCAACAATTTCTATTTGGATCAGCTAGGCTCTTTCATTCTTGTTTTTGCGTATGTTCTTACCTGTCCGGAATTCCTACTATTCATTCTTCAAGATTCAATTTGATGTTATCACTGACATCTTTCCTAGGCAGTTAGTTGTTTCATTTTCTGTGCTTGCACAGCACTTGGTCATATAAGCAGTAACAGCACTTTTATTAGTAAACAAAACAGAGAGTGCTTACTCTATTAGGAATTATGTTATGTACCATTTTCTCATATAATCCCCCAGTAAGTTAACTTCTGTTGTTCCCGTTTTACAAATAAAAAACATCCCCATTCACATAGCTAGTTGAAGAGATAGCTTTCAGGTAGTTTGGACTAGTCTCAGCCTTTAACGATGTTTTAACTTTTCTACTATATACTTTTTTTTTAATAATTTATCTCATCTCACTAAACTTAAAACTTCTTGAATGAGGAGCTTTCTTGTTTTTGTTTTTGGTGTTTTTTTTTTCATTTTCCCCAGCATTGGGGTGAGGTTGTCATCTAGAAGTTGCTCAGACATTTGAATTAATGGTTAAGTAAAAGCAAGTATATATGTAGGCTTTGTAGAGGCTGAGAAGAATGTCCAGATGGGAGACTCAGCTTCCTGCTGTGTTGTGGGTTATTTCTGTGATGATATTTCTGTGTGTTACATTGTACATACATTTGCTTTTCTGTGAAAAGTTGGTTAAACCTCTGCATAGAGATCTATCATGTCAGCCAGTGGTAAAAGAAATAATTTTCATTACTATGGGTCCCAGAGGAATTCCTGACTGTTGTCTCCCTCCCTTTTTTAATGCCTCAGGAATTATTTGCTCTCTCTTGCATGCATTTCTGGAAAAGGTTGATTTCTCCTTTGGTGTTTTTAAAAATTTCTAATTTTTAAATCTAGTGTTCTTTTGGAAACATCAATCAATGCCTCTTGCACACCTCCTATTGGGGATGTGCCTGTCCAACGAAGGTACATGCCCTTGACCGGAATCGAACCTGTGACCTTTCAGTCCGCAGGCTCATGCTCTATTCACTGAGCCAAATCTGTCAGGGCAGTAAAAACATATTTTAAAAAATAGATCCACTTAGTGACATTAGAGCATGTCTAAAGGAATATTGGTAAATACAGTACAACTAGTAAGTGTTGGTAGAGAAGATTTGGAGCTGAGAGAGACGGGAAGGTCTATAAGATGCAGTTTAATAGAGCCAAGTGCAAAAAAATAGGGTTAGAACGAGTAGTAAAATATACTGCCAAAGAACCTAGTTGGTTAGAGCATTGTTCCAATACACCAGAGTTTCAGGTTCGATCCTGTTCGGGGCACATACAAGAAGCAACAAATGCATAAATAAGTGGAACAACAAATCATTCTCTCTCTCTCTCTTTCTAAAATCAATTGAAGAGTGTGTGTGTGTGTGTGTGTGTTGCCAAAAATACAACTACTTTAAATATCCCTGATACCTAGACTAATGGGAAAAATCAGACAGGATTTAAAACCTTAGTCTGTATAAGCCTTGTGTTAATGACTTAATCATCAGAAACTTTGGATCCACTGACTTTGACTATGAGTAATATTTTTCATTAAATTTTTTAAAGAAATTGTATTCAATTTTAATGGCCATAGGAAGATGGAAGAGATTATCACCTCTTTTATGGTCTTAAGTAAATGTGTTTAGCTATTTGAGGTAGTGGGCTGTTGGTTGTCATTTTTAAAGAATTGTGCTGATAATTTCCTCTTCTCTAGTTTTAATTTTCCCTGTTAGTTACCATGTAGTTAATTGATAGAAAAGGTCCGGCTTATGTGGGTTCTCAAATCAGCACATACATGGATAAATTTAGGGCAGTCTCTGATTCTTTTGTCTCTATATTTAAATGATCACTACAGCTAAATTTGTATTACAGAAGTTTCCACTTTTGTCCTGTACTTGGAAGCAGAATCCTTGACCTGTAAGAAACTAGAGCTCCAGTGTATTTTAATGATGTGCTTGTCCGCTAGGTTCTATTCATTTGTCATTTGACCTGCTAGGAATTGAAGCTCCCCCTCCCTTTTTTTTTTTTTTTAAAGAAGAGGCAGTTGAAGGAAATTCAACTGGCAGTATGTATAAGTGTGTGCATTTTAAATCTTTAATGCTTTTTTTTTTTTTTTTAGAAAAGTGAATTTACTTTTTGTTTGATCCCTTTGAATTTAAATTTCTAATCAGTATAAATGAAAAGCTATTTCAATTCTGAAAGCAGATAGTATTTAGAAAGGAAGAGTTCATTTAGAAATGGAGAAAGTGTTCCAATGAATCATCATTAAACTTAAATTTTAGGAGTGCTCTAACATAGAATCTGAATTTTCACTAGAATGTTCCAATTTATGCCTTTTGTCCTGGTATAATTAACTACTAACACTCCCTTTTACTCTCAAAGTGTCCAATACGTTATCTGTATGATCATACTAGCTCTAAATGAAAGTTGAGAGATCTAAATGAGGTTTTGAAAGCAGGGTAAAGAAAAAAAAGAGAAAAAAAATCAAATCCCTGTTGAGGCCTTTAGATCAGATGCAGTACTATTTTTGGAAGGAATGATCTTATTAAGCCTTAGTTGATTAGAGTGACTTGAAAAAAATTTGTGAGGAAGGGAGAAAGGCAAAAATGAAGTATTTATCACTACTACTACTACTTCTGCACTTTGTGCACTTGGGATTGCAATCACATTTTATATTTATTTTTTATCCTCTCAAATTTTATGTTTTGCTTTTGCAGTACAGTATTTAAAAGGAACAGATGAATAAAAGGATTCAGAGCAAAAAGTAAACTACTTAACCTTCTCAAAAACAACCACTGTTTTGCCGAGACCGGTTTGGCTCAATGAATAGAGCGTCGGCTTGGGGACTGAAGGGTCCCGGGTTCGATTCCGGTCAAGGGCATGTACCTTGGTTGCGGGCATATCCCCAGTAGGGGGTGTGCAAGAGGCAGCTGATCGATGACTCTCTCTCATCGATGTTTCTAACTCTCTATCTCTCTCCCTTCCTCTCTGTACAAAATCAATAAAATATATTATACAAAAAACAAAAAACAACCACTGTTTCTAATTACATGTTTGCTCTTTCAGAGATTTATGCGAACATATTTTTCAGCACTTTGATTTTTCTCTGAATAATATGAGTAGAGATTATCCCATAACAAAAAGTCTTTCATTTTTATTTTAAACTCATTTTAGATTAATAGCATACTTGCAAAAATAGTATAGAGTTTTGGTTTACCATTCACCCAACTTCCCCTACAGCAGTATCTATACAATAACCATAATATAATGATCAAAACAAAGAAATTGAGTTTGGTACAATAATATTAACTAAACCATAGATCCACTTTTTCCTCTAATGCCCCTTTTGTGTTCTAAGATCCCATCTAAAAAAATCACTGCCATAGGCTAATTGATATGAACAAGAGTTAAGTTTTTGTTTTTTTTTAAAATATATTTTATTGATTTTGTACAGAGAGGAAGGGAGAGAGAGAGCTAGAAACATCAATGAGAGAGAAACATCGACCAGCTGCCTCTTGCACACTCCCTACCGGGGATGTGCCTGCAACCAAGGTACATGCCCTTGACCGGAATCGAACCCGGGACCTTTCAGTCCGCAGACCGATGCTCTACCACTGAGCCAAACCGGTTTCGGCAAGAGTTAAGTTCTTACAGCATTGATTGCATTTAGTTATTTTTTGTTTCTAATCTGTAATAGTTCCTCACTCTGTCCATGTCTTTTTTTTTTTTTTTTAATATATTTTTATTGATTTCAGAGATGAAGGAAGAGACAGAGAGAGAAACATCAATGATGAGAAAAAATCATTGATCAGCTGCCTCCTGCTCATCTCCCACTGGGGATAGAGCCCGCTACCCCACCATGACCGGGAATCAAACGGTGACCTCAGGTTCACAGGTCAACCTCAGATACTGAATGAGCCATGTGGGCCAGGCTGTCCATGTCTTTTGTTATAACTAAGTTTTTACTATCTCTGCTTTCCGTAGAGAATATTGTTTCAGAATTATAGAAGCAAGGTTATTATTATTTTTTAATCTTTGGGTTTTGTATAGTATAATACAGTGGGAAAATGGTACTAAGAATCAGAAGCTTTTGTGAATTAGTGACAATATTCTGTGTTGCTTATTTGTAAAATAGCAATGATAAAAAGAGTCTCTAAACTCTGTACAGTGAGTCCTTGCTGAACGCCATCTACAGGTTCTGGGATGTTAAGCAAAATAACCTATGAAGAAACCACAGTGATATTTACCCAGTGTGCCGAGGCATGCTGGTGTGCCACGAGACACATTGATGTGACACCAAAAAAATGTAAAACGTGCAGTACCTGACTATTTAGTTAGGGGCACTGATCTCTTTTCCCTTAGATTGTAAAATTAAAAAATGACAACAGCCAGCACAACAGTGTCCATCTGGCATGAATTAATCAAAATTATACTTTTTAATTTATTTACTAGAAGCCCGATGCATGAAATTCATTGCAGGAGTAGGGTTAGGGTTAGATGTTTCTAACTCTCCCTCTCTCTTCCTCTCTGTAAAAAATCAATAAAATATATATATTTTTTAAATTAAAAAAATATGGACATATTGTTTGGAAGAAATACTTTAGAAATATTGACTATGGGTTGTACAAATTATTAACTTTATCTTTTTATTGTTTACTTTTTTAAAATAGACTTTATTTTTTAAAGTAGTTTTAGATATACAACAAAGTTAAGCTGAAAGTATAGTTTCCATATATCCATTTTCCTCTTCATATACATAACCTCCACCCAGTTGGTCAATTCAGGACTCACAGATCCTCATGCCCTTATCTTTGTAACAAGAAGGGAACCAGAAAATTGGTTCTGATTTAAAGCCAAATTACTAGTTCTTCCTTTTCTGATGAGAGAGAACCTCAAGCTGTCCGAACCTATATTCATCTTCAATTCAGCTGTTTTGGTTTATTCTGGTGGCAGTGATAACTTGCCTGATTATGGCCAAATATGGCATTATACAGGCTTGTTTATCTCTTGGCAAATTATTTGAGGAATAGCTGCATTTGAGATACTTTGTCCAAAGATTGTGTTTTTTAATTCCTTGAATCTTGATAGTTTAGTTTGGTGGTTGAAAATGGAATGTTTTAACAGTTTCAGTATAAAGCAATGTTATCAACATTGAACAGTGTAATATTGGTTTTATTTGCATTCTATTACTATGATATATTTTTTTAGTACAAGATTGTTTATGAAAATAAAACAAAATATGGCCCTTGGTTTTTAAGATTCGGTAGTTTTTCTAATATGGTTAGTCTAAGAAAGCCGATATCCCAGTGGTTGGTTGCTAGTGTTTTAGTTAACAATTTCAATGCTTGCCATTGGAAGGAGAGTTCATATTACTATACTCCTAATTGTTTAGATGTCTTTAAAAGTCTGAATTTGTGCCAGTTTTGATTGTCTACAAAAGAATGAAAAATTGTAAATAACCCCTCATTTGATTGCTTTTGAAAAAAATAACTAGTCTTTTTTTTTCTTTTCAGGGTAATCACTTTGATCAGTATGAAGAAGGACATTTGGAAATTGAACAAGCATCACTTGACAAGCCTATTGAATCGGTAAGATGATCAGTGCTTAATTTTGGGTCTAAGCTAGCTAGTTAGGTAGTATTCGTGTGACACTTGATGTGAGTGAAGTTAAACTTATTAATAACTTATAGTACAGGCTAGAGTTGTTTTCTTGCATGTCTGACAGTAATCAAAGAGAATTTGGGATATAATTTAATATGTTGGGTTATCAGTCTGAAATCTATAAATAATTTATAATTTTGATGAAAAAATATCATTTGGCCCACACTGATATTCTGTTAAAGATAGCAAGTTAAAAGTTTAGTGTTTTGATAAATTGAATAAAGGAGTAAAATGTATTTTGATCCTTTAAAAGCTTCACCTTTCCTGGGCAACACAACCATATAATGTCCTATTAGGAATAGTTAAAGACTAACAGATTTTATTTACCAGACAGACTTTCTAAGACGTAAATTTGGTTTCAGTAGCTTAAGAGATGTCTGGTTTTTGTCAAAAGTTGATTATCCTATCTCTTTACACAATTTAGTTTTGGAGATTGATAGCAAAGCAATACAACAAGGAGATTTCTCTTTTTGACTCTTAAATTTTTTAAAACCTTAATTTTTGAACATTGTTTCCATTTTGAGAAGCCCTTTATTTTGAAAATACACAGTCCATTATTAAAATGTCTAAACTTGTCATTATTTAATATTTCTGCTAGGGTATACATATTAAATAAGCATTCAGTGAGTTCAGCTTGAATGAAAAATAAAGAGGGAATCTTAATCTTGATAATAACAGTCAAGACATCCCCTCTCTCCCTCAGGAAAAGGAGGCAATTTAGAGAGCACAGTTATTGTAACTTCAGCTTTTATTTTCACATCTATAACATAGTAAAGGATCAACATATATTTATGTTCCTAAATTAGGTTGGTGTTGTGTGTTTGTGTGTGTGTTTAGATGTTTACAGAAATTTACACAACTTGGGGTGTTCGACATTTTTCTTCCACAGCAGTTGGCCCATATTAGCTAAGCAGCCATGATCTGGTTTGTATTGCACGGTCTGCCTTTTTTAATTTCTTCTCTAGGGTTTCTTTCTCCCCCACTTCCCCTTATTTCTGTTCTTCTGGTCCAGTGAACACTGCATATAGTACCTTCTGTCTTAACGTGCTGGCATGATGCTAGACTTAGGCATGGCAGTAAATGATGACGCATGTGATAATGCTGCAGAGGGAGAATTCACATCTGATGTTGTACTAAAAGCCCAGTCTTGTGTTTTGACTTAGGATAAAATGCCAAGCCCAATTTGCTCAGTTTAAATAATCCCTGAAGTTTTTGCCTTGTATCAGTTTTCTATTTTAATTTAAATGTGTCTTTGGGTCAAAGTTTAAGAACAGAGAACTGTCAGAAGCAGGCCCAAGTACCATATTCTACATGTTGATTAATATAATTCTGTGGGTATTCTGATTTAATAGTAGCAGGACATTTACTTAGACTAAATTTGCAGCCTAGTATTTATTATCACTTGACGCAACAAAGATTTTTTTTTAAAGCAATAAATTAAATGACATATGACATCTTTAAACCCTTCTTTTAGGGCTAATTTTAAGGATTTGGGGACATTCATTCCTTTGGCATGTGAGACTAATGATCTTTTTCCTCTCACACTGTCCAGGGTTTTTTCTAGCCCATGTCGTAGGGATAACAATATCAGAAGACAGTCTGACTGAATAATCAATATTGAGTAATGTCAGTGAATAGCAGTGGAATTAATATATGCCTTTTTTATTAAATAATAGTGTCTTCTCCATTTAAAATAGTAAATGATATAGCACTCAAACTGGATATTTAATTTTTTAATAAATAGGTATATGATCAGAGATATATATTAATAAATTATACTTCTAATATAAGTTTACTCCCAAAATACATAAATATGTAAATGTATGCATTATTTGTGCTGTGGTATTTAGGTAGGAGGAAGAGGAGCTTCATAGCCTACATTATGCTAGATAAAGGCCGGACACTTAACATAGGGGAATTTTATTTCTGTTATCAACTCATTTGGAGATAAATTTTAAGTTCTTAAAGACACTCAAAATGATTAGCATTAAGTGTGGTGTGTTTCCCCTCACCCCCAACAAAGAAGTGCCCTCTAACCTAAGGAACCCCCACCAAGTGCATATATGTTAGTTTTATGGCTGGCTGAGTATATTGAGTTGTCTTATTCTTAAGGGGGAAATGGTTGCTTTTAACACACAGAAAGAGTATCTGCTGAATTAAAATCTTTCTCTGCAGCAATATCTATTGAGAGGTGCTGACTGTTTTGCTACAGCATGCAACTCAAAAGTGGCTGGAAATATGCAGCTTTGGGAGTCTACAGATCATTGCAGGAGCTAAAGGTCTAGTCATTTTTTTTTATTTAACAAAGGTAATCTGCAGCAGCTGGTAACCGTGGAAGTCTGCACAGGTTTGTGCCAAGAATATGCCTGTTTGAAGGGTTATTGTGAGTATAGGATTAAAACTTTTGTTTTGTTTTGTAATAGGGTAAATTTGCTGCAAACCAGCAAGATGGGGAATGAAACACAAAGATGCAATAATGCATTATGCTTTCAGTAAACTTGTGAAGCTTAGATTTGTTAATGAAATGATACAGGAATTTTAATTTCAATCAGGAAATGTTGAAAACACTTAAAAATCTAACATTGGTAAAGTATTTCATAATCTTTATTAAAAAGTTATATTTCAACCAACTAAATATTTTTGAATAAAATTTCTAGTTAAAAATAAAATGCCGTTCTAAGAAAATTATGAAAGAACCACTAAACAACTTGATTATACTAGTATGAATTAGAGAGAAGGTAGAAAGTATTAACATTTTACCCTTATTACAAAAACTTTTTAAAGCTTGAATTTTAAGTTATTGCTTTAATGAAAGTTTTAGGTCCCAGCCATAATAATGATGACCGTCACATACTTAAAGATAAAATATTTAGAAAACAAATAAAACTTAATCTACAACCATAGATAGCCCAGTCTAGGATTTTGCCATAGTTCCAAGAATTGATCAGTCATTTAGGATCTATGGTCCTTTATGACCCTTACCATAGAAAGAAGATGACAGATCAGAAGAGAGACTGATTATAAGCTATTCATAAGGCAAAATGCCTGCATCATAGACTTAAGATTTCTTGTCATTATTGCAGTTGGAAGTAAAACTACCCATCAACCATTAATTGGTCTTTTTTCTACCTGACTGATTAAAATCCTATCTTTAAAATTGTCAGGTTGACCAAAGAATATTTAAAAATTAATATTAGTTTTTAAACTTCAGTTGCTGATGTTCATTTTGCTCACTAGGGTTTTAGAAGTCTATGTATAATTGGTTTTTGTCCTGTTAAATATCTGTTTAGATCTGTGGACTCCACTAGTTCCAAACTGTAACTCTGTAAGACTGCTGATTTGACATTTAGCAGTGACCATATGTGGACTGCACTATAAATAATGTGCTTCTTGGAGCTGAATGGTGTAGCATTACTATATGGCTTTTCTCTCCAGTCTTCATTGTGTCATCTGTAGTGAGCTATAGATTTTTTGTTTTGGGAATTTTTACAACTTGTTTGCATGGGTTCACCTCGTAGCATTTGGTTTTTGCTTATAGAGTCTTTAATACACAATCAGCAAAGCTTACAATCCACTCAAGAAACTTAACCATTTTTGTCACTGTTTAATATAGATTAAGTGTAATAAATTGAATGTGGCTGTCAACTAAAAGAAAATTCAATGTGAAATTAATACTCATCCAGTCATTGGCATAATTATATAATTTCTCTTGAGACGTGATTTAATATTCTATTTCTTGCTATAAAAATTTTGAATGAGCCCCATACAAAAAAGCAAATTTTTATGTGTTTTGGCAAACTCCTATTTACACAGATTGGTGGTCACAATTGCCAAAATAATTATTGTTACTTTGAATGGTATATAGCTTTATGAAACAGAGCAGTTCCCTGGGGAAATTTTCTACCTGATAGTCAATAAACAGAAATGTTAACAGAATTGACTGAAACAATTAATAATGGGTGTTTCGTTTGTTTGTTTGTTTGTTGTATTTTCAGCATATTGGTAGTTGTTTATGATACATTTTTCTTTCAAAGATCTTATTTAAAAATTATATCCTTATATATATATTGGAGGGGAACAAAGGATAAAAATGTAGCGTTTTAATTATACATTTACGTTTGTGTGGCCCCCCCCCCCCTTTTTTTATATTGTTTCAGAGAGGGGAAGAGAGAGAGAGAGAGAGAAAGAGAGAGAGAGAGAGAGACATCAGTGATGAGAGAGAATTATTGATTGGCTGCCTCCTGCACACCCACACTGAGGATCATGTGCCCTGGCTGGGGATTGAACTGTGACCTACTGGTTCATAGGTCGACATTCAACCACTGAGCCACACAGGTTGGGCAATTATATACATTTAAGTTTTGAACTAGAAAAAAACGTTTTAAAAGCTAACTAAGGTAAAAAAAATAGTTTGTCAGCTCAGCTTCAGACCTTTTAACTAGAATTAAGAAGAATTGTTTATGCCTAATCAAAGAAAATGGCACCATTTGGAAGTCTCGTGCATACAGAGTAACTAATAGGTTGTGGGAAACTAGCTTTTTGTCTACTGCCCTTGAAAAAAATTCACTTGCTTTATTATTTTAAAGTTAGTATTTCCCTGTAGTTCTTCCATGTGCATTGAAATTAGGCTGTCATGCCCCATTGTTAGTCATAAGCCAACTGTGTTAAAAAAAAAATCCATTTATTTTTCATTCTATGAGATTATAATTAAATTCCCAATCATATATTCTTTAAAAAAATAATATATTTTTAAGATTTTTAAAATTTATTTTTAGAGCGAGAGAAAGGGTGAGGTAGAGAGGGAAACATGGGTGTGAGAGCACAGTATCGACTGGCTACCTCGGCATTCCCCCTCCTGGGGATTGAGCCTGCAATCCTGACATGTGCCCTGAGTGGGAATCGAACCAGCAGACTGGTGCGTAAGGTGACGACCCACCAAACTGAGCCACATCAGCCAGGGCCACATTATATATTTTATTTAAAAATAAAAAACTGAAAGATACTTAGTCTCTGTAGTGACTGAAATAGTAATTGTTACTATTTTAGAAGTTAAATTTAGTGCTCATCACTTTTGTTAGGTCTAGATTACCTGTTTGGGCTATAAATAACATCCATGAGAAGAATTGGCAAAATCACAGCCCTAAACAGAGAAAGTAGATTAATTATTTTCACAGGCTGGTGATTGAATCCCTTGTTCTTTTACAGTGGAAGTTCCATGAACATTTTTATCATTTCAGATGTAGATAAGTCCGCTTTGTTCTTCTTTGTACAAGGCTTTGTGGTGTGCCGTCCTGTGCTGCCCATCACCCTCAAACCTATTGGTTTTTGACGAGTGTTTATAAAACCTTTTTTCTTTTTTTCTTTTTTCTTGGTAAAAAAAGAGACCATACTGAATACCGGCCCTTTCTGCAGAATCATAGAGCTTCCTATTTTCTTCCAAAAGCTGGTAGTCTGGAACGATAGGAAGGGTCCAGATTTTTGCTGTTGGTCATTCACTAAATGTAGGGGTCGGTGGACCTAAAAGGTTCTTGGATAGATGTCTGTTGTTTAGGTTGCCTTTGTTATCATCACAAGGACATAAAGTAGCATATTAATAATTTAAATACTAATTTCGTTTGTTCCTGACATTTCATTCCTTAGTCATACTTGGGAAAGTAGATTTAATTAAAGAGAAGTTTTCACCTGAAGTTTTAGAGGAGAATGGCCACTACCATTTTGTATCAATAGCTTTTTGAGAAGGTGACAGCCATCTTGAGTGGTTTTGTAAAAGTGGTGCTAATGTGTATAACCCTAAATTTTTCTTTTTTCTCCCTTTAACATTTGCTTTTCCTTTCACTGTTGTCAGTCACAACACGCTGCTCTTGAACCTCTCAGCTGGTCTTGACTCGTGAATTTACTTATGCTTTCACTCTTTAGTATATAAATTAATTGCAAGCAGTGAATTGAAAACAAGACAAAAAAAAAAAAAACGACCATTAGTGAATGGACAGTTTCTTACTTTGTGTTACATTTAACTGTTCTTTTGACAGCCCAGTTTTTAAAGCCAGGTTCGTATGGAAATGCTTTCACTCCACTTGCACTGCTTTTGGAAATAGCATACTGCTTCATCTGTCTGTTTATTTTAGTGCATTCATAATATAACACAGTCAGCATAATGTCTCATCTCCACTTAGCCAAAGATTTAGTGTTTTTTTTTTAATAAAAAAAGGGGGGCAGCAATTTTTGTCAGCATTGTTTAATACCCTAAATCTCTGTGCCAAGTACAATTCTAACTTTAGCCTGTTAAAAGATTAAACAATAATTTAATCTACTTAATCTTAGAGTCATTCTGCTTTCTTTGTCCTTTCTGTAGTTATTTAGTTGTAGGAGTTATGATATAAAATAAAGATTTTATGTACAGGTAAGTTTATTTTCATAATCATGTAATAAAGGTTTCTTTACCTTTTCATATTTTGCTAATACTGCTTGTACTAAGACTTTTAATTGTTACTTATTTTCTTTACAATGAGATTATTTATAAATATTTAGGCAATCAGTTCTGGTTAAAGGGATGCTTTTTCTAACATTCCTTTGTAAGGAGAGAAGGGAAGAAGAGGCAGCAGTGTTAGATTAAATGTTTGTGATGTTTAACAACATGGAAGTTATCACCTTGGATATAACACATAACAATAGCACTCTCTAATTCTTTCAGTTCCGAGCAAAAAAATTTCTAGTGACTTTTTGTGTACCATAACAATTGTGAGTGTGTGTGTGTGTGTGTGTGTGTGTTAAAGCAGTAGTATCTTTTGTTTTAGAAACAAGTTTTTCATTGCTTCTTAAAAATATATATATTGTTATTGATTTCAGAGAGGAAGTGAAAGGGAGAGAAAGAAACATCAGCGATGAGAGAAAATCATTGATCGGCTGCCTCCTTCCTGCCCCACTCTGGGGATTGAGCCCACACTTGGACATTTGCCCCAACTGGGAAGAGAACCATGACCTTGTTTATAGGTCTATGCTAACCACTGAGCCATGTAGCCAGGCTCATTATCTTTTGCTTCATTTTTGTTTTTATAAAAGTCCCCTGATCTTTCTCTCTCTCTCTCTCTTTTTTAAAAAGATTTTTTTAATTGATTTTTTTTTTAGAGAGAGAAACATCGATATGATAGCAAAACATCAATCAGCTGCCTCCTACATGCCTCCTACTGGGGATTGAGCCCGGTATGTGCTCTGAGTTGGGAATAGAACCAGCAACTTGCAGTGCATGGGATGATGTCCAACCAACTGAGTGCACAGTCCAGGGCTCTCCTGATCTCTTTTTCCCCATCGGCTGCTCAGCCTAGTTTTCCAGTTGGTATGCTGTCATAAACTTATAGAAGGAAATTGTCCTTTTAAAAAAAAAAGATATATATATATATATATATATATATATATATATATATGGGATCTTTAATCTTCCTCTTCTAACTTTCTGTCAGAGAAGGTAACCGTACAATAATGTTTTCTTTATAACTCCAAAGAGCATTTTATCATTGATATGGAGCTAAAGATAAAGAAGCTTCATATGTATGTTTGATTTTTATATAGAGATTTATGGTTTTGTTAGCTTTATAAATTGATTTCAGGAAATAATGAGTGATACCAGATTAGTACTATAATTTAACTTTAGTAGATATAGAACACTTTAAAAATAATTTTTAAGCGTCTTCCTCTGGATAAGCAGCATCATTTTATCTGACACAGTTAATGGTTATTTTAGCTTTGTCTCTATACTGGACAGTATTTGTAAAAAGCAAAGAATTGGACAAAGGTATGCAGAGGTTTCTAAGATCTTGACTCCTTACACAAAAGCTGACATTTAATTGTTGTTTCTGGTGTCTTTCCATACAATTCATATTGAAATGCCTTTCTTGGTGTGCTTTCAGGAAGATGAGACATTATGTATATTGTTTTTCCCCTACATGCACTAATGGTTCTTTACTGTTAACTTATTGCTAGGCCTGTTTCATTCTAACATTTAAGCATTTTTGTTAGATTACATGTTGAAATGCATCACTCAGTCTGTGCTTGAGCTCATTTTATTTTTCTGTTTAATCAATTTAATTTCTTGTTTTACTAACCTCACTGTTTTTTCGGTTTAATATTGGCTGCATGCTAGTTAAATATTTACATTTTATATATATATATAAAAACCAATCAAGTCTAGCCTGGATTTTGCTCTGATTGTGTTTTCATTTCTAGTGGTGGGGCAGTCTTACACTTACAACTTACTTTGTACCATGAAAGCCTGACACACAAACAAAATAACTAAACACAACATAGATTTTCTTTTTAAAAAATCTTAAAGTGGTGCTGTCTAGGTGGTGGATATGATTGTATAAGTACCTTGATTTTATGCTTTTTTAATGTTAGTTTTAAACTTCATAAATGTATTCTTCCCTCTTTACCCCTTCCCGTTTTTCTCCTTTTTAAAACGTCATGTACAAAAGTTGCCCAGCACACCATCAGAAAGGACTTTACCCCCTATATTATTTTCATATGAAATACTAGCCAGCATTTCTTTTTACATTAATGTCCCTTTATTGGGCACATTTACTCCCTATTATTAGCACCTTTTTGCATGCATATATGTAGACTTATCTCTTGCTCATCACCTGTTTAAATGTCACTAGGAAGGGAAGAATATATTATTGGAATATTTTTGGTTTGTCTTTCTGTTCTGTCTGTCAGGATAATATTGGACATCGCTTACTCCAGAAACATGGGTGGAAGCTGGGCCAGGGATTGGGAAAATCTCTTCAGGGTAAGTTTTTTAAATATACAAAAAGAAAGAAAACAGTGTTTCTATGCAGATCTTGTACCTAAATATATTTGTTGTCCTTTTTAAAAACTTTGTTTCTTTCCCGTCTCCCTTCCCCTTCCCTGCCCCCCCCAATAGTCTGTTTTTCCTATAACTGTATTTTAAGCTGCTAATTTATAAGAGTGAGCTGCTGTGTCATGAATACTTTCTGGTCAAAAATATTGTGTATGGCTCCACCAGTTTTTAAGGTGTTTTTTGGTGGAAGTAGTCAGTGAATGGAATAAAAGAAATACATAGCAGCAGGGTATTTGTGTCGTTTAGTTGTATTGTGGCTTCAGTATTTTAAAGAGAGCCATTCAATAGCAGGTTTTAATTTTTGTGCTACCCTGCCTCTTCCTCATTCTCTCCGTAGCTGGTTATTGCCTTGGCTCTTTTTTCTCTGCAGTCATACTCTATGTAGTAGTAGAGAGAAAATTATCCCATTTTATATAAAACATAATGGAAATAGAGGTTTATTTTGGTTTTCTGAGCAGAGAGGCCATTTCTCAGATTCCGATCAGACTGTAGAAAATGTATGGCTTAAAGTTTCCATTGCATTTATTTTTTATTTTAACTGTACTAATCATTTGGATAAGAACAAAATATTTAATATTTCTCTGAGTATTTGCTAGTTGGAAACCAGCCAACTTCATTCATCTTTTTTTGCTCTCTGACATTTAAGAGTTATTGCTTATTGTTTTTGTTGTATTGTTTATTCTTTGCACATGTGAACACTCCTTCAGAAATGATGGGGAATCGTACTTCTACATCCTGTCATGAAAGATCTCATTGTAGAAAGGGATCTTTGGCGAGAGATGTGCTACTGTTGACAAATTATTTGCATTTTGGAAATAGATTTCCATAAAGTAAGTGTGTGTGTGTGTGTGTGTGTGTGTGTGTATGTGTATGTATGTGAAGGACTCAGAGGAATGACGACTAGGGAAGACTTTATACTGAAGTCTTAAGGAGCGTGGGTAATTGCTATTACCAAATATAAGATGATTATATTTGGCAAAGAGTAGATATGGCTGGCGGGATCAGAGAATTCCCATGGGACAGTGGATTTTATACTTTATTTTTTTAGCATAAGAATCTCTCCAGCCAAAGCGCTTTTTTTTTTTTTTTTTTTTTTAAATATATTTTATTGATTTTATACAGAGAGGAAGGGAGAGAGATAGAGAGTTAGAAACATCGATGAGAGAGAGTCATCGATCAGCTGCCTCTTGCACACCCCCTACTGGGGACATGCCCGCAACCAAGGTACATGCCCTTGACCGGAATCGAACCCGGGACCCTTCAGTCCCCAAGCCGACGCTCTATCCATTGAGCCAAACCGGTCCCGGCAGCCGAAGCTTTTTTTTAAAAAAAAAAGAATCTCCAAATTTTTTTTAAATGTTGAACCTTAATATATAAAGGGGAGGAGGAAGAGAAACCTACAGTTTTGGTTGAAGTAAAGCTCTAGGTTGTCAGGACTAGTTTGGAAACCATAACTAGAGGGCAGTAATGGGAAATTTGTTTGAATAGGCACAAATCTAGTGTTTACTATGTGCTAATCACTTAACAGGTATCTCATTTAATTCTTACAAGAAGACTGTGAGATAATTACTGTTGTTCCCATTTTGCAGAACAAGAAACAGGTTTAGAAAAGTTTATTTTATTTTAAGACTTTTTTTTTTTTAATATATTTTATTGATTTTGTACAGAGAGGAAGGGAGAGAGATAGAGTTAGAAACATCAATGAGAGAGAGTCATTGATCAGCTGCCTCTTGCACACCCCCCACTGGGGACATGCCCGCAACCAAGGTACATGCCCTTGACCGGAATCGAACCCGGGACCTTTCAGTCCCCAAGCCGACGCTCCATCCATTGAGCCAAACCGGATTCGGCTATTTTAAGACTTTTTAAAATATATATATTTTATTGATTATTCACAGAGAGAAAGGAAGAGAGACAGAGAGCCAGAAACATCGATGAGAGAGAAACATCGACCAGCTGCCTCCTGCACACCCCCCATGGGGATGTGCCCGCAACCAACGCACATGCCCTTGACCGGAATCGAACCTGGGACCTTTCAGTCCGCAGACCGACACTCTACTGCTGAGCCAAACCGGTTTTGGCTGGAAAAGTTTATTAAGTTGATAAAGAATAAGCAATCATTTACCCAGGGATCCTAATTCTAGGAATATATCCTAAGAAACTAGAAACACCAGTTAGGAAGGACATATGCACCCCTCTGTTCATAGCAGCACAATTCACCATAGCTAAATTTTGGAAACAGCCTAAGTGCCCATCAGCAGATGAGTGGATTAAAAAAACTGTGGTATATCTACACAATGGCAATTTTTAAAAAATATATTTCTTTATTGATTTCAGAGAGGAAGGGAGAGAGAGAGAAACATCAGTGATGAAAGAGAATCATTGATCGGCTGCCTCCTGCATGCCCCTACTGGGGATTGAGCCCACAACCCAGGCATGTGCCCTGACCGGGAAGTGAACCATGACTCCTGGTTCATAGGCTGACGCTCAACCACTGAGCCACCACATCCGGGCAAGAGCATTTTTGGATTAAAGAAAAGATATAGACTTCACAGCAAGAAGTATTAAAGATAATGTAATCAAGAATTATTTATTTATTTATTTATTTATTTAATATATTTTATTGATTTCTTACAGAGAGGAAGGGAGAGAGCGAGAGAGCTAGAAACATCCATGAGAAACATCGACCAGCTGCCTCTTGCACACTTCCTGCTGGGGATGTGCCCGCAACCGATGTACGTGCCCTTGACCGGAATCGAACCTGGGACCTTTCAGTCCGCAGACTGACGCTCTACCACTGAGCCAAACAGGTTTCGGCTCAAGATATATTTTACAGATGAAGTAATTTAGGTTTAAGATTCTAAAATACGTTAGAGATAGTGCTGAAACCAAATCCAAATATTCTGATCAAAGTATATCTGAAGATGAAGATGGAAAACCATTTAGAAAAAGTTGTTTGGGTTTGAGTTAAGGGTCTAAGATAGAGTGACAGCAATGGTAATGGAAAGGGAGGTATAAATATAAAGTATAACACAAATCAACAATGAAACACAGTGTACAGTCAATTTATATATGTCTAGCAAAACCTTGTTCCCTGGGTTTAGTGTAAATCCTTTTTTTTCCCTTAATCCTCACCATAGGACATTTTTTCCATTGATTTTTAGAGAGAGTGGAAGGGAAGGAGGGAGAGAAAGAAAGAGAAGCATCAATGTGTGTGTGTGTGAGAAAGAGAAAGAGAGACATTGATTGATGTCCTCAGGAATCAAACCCTTGATCCTTCAGTGCACAGGCCAACGCTCTAACCATTTAGCAACACAGATCAGGGCTAGTCTAATCCTTTGGAAGAATTTATTAAATGTTTATAGAGTGTACATGGATTACCTAACTTAAGTCTTCTTTGTGGTGGATATCATTCCTGTTTTATAGATGAGGAAACTGACATTCTGAGCAATACTCTGCTCAAGATCTTTAAAAAAAAAATGCTATAATTAACATGCTCTAATGGATATAAATTCTGTCTTCTAGAAAGATGTGATGTTGGTGAGAAGTGCAGGTATTACAGAACTGAAATATACAATAGTTAATTCTGGCTCAAAACATTGGAGATAGCTTTGAATATGATATTTTTACCTTAGGGTATTTGAAGCAATCATTTATTATATTCATGATTAATATAAATTTGTATATATTCATTAGAAACTTGAAGCTAGATTGAGCATTAAGAACCTTGGCCTCAATTTTAGGGTTGGTTGGTAATTGGTCTCTAGGGAAAAAGAAAATACTATCATTTCATCGCATACTTTTTTTCTTTATACTTCACTGAGGCCCGGTGTGCGAAATTTGTGCACGGGTAAGGTCCTAGGCCTGGCCAGCAATCAGGGCCGATCTGTGGGGCAACTGGCAGGGCATTCAGGGGACCCCCAGCTTACACCTGCCTTGGCTGGCCTGGGGCCTGCGGGCTGGAGGCAGCTCCCACATCGAGCATCTACCCCCTGGTATCAGTGCACATCATAGTGACTGGTTATTCCATTGGTTGGTCGATTTGCATAAGAGGCTTTTATTATATAGGATATTTCCTGTGGCATTTTTATGCTCTACCTTATATAATTTATGTTTTATGTATCTCTTAACCTTCATTAACTGTAAACTCCTAAATGCTAACAATTGTTATGCATTTACATGTATCTATTGTTGCTTTTCATATGTTTTTTATTCTGCATATTTATCGAATCCTTAGAATGTTCCAGATCTGTACTAATTCTTAGGAGTTCAAGGATTAATATATAGCCTCTGCCCTCCAGAGGCTCATGTCTAATAGGGAGACAAATGTAACAAATAAATGGAATGCAGTATAACTGTGAAGTTAAAAGTATAGTGGGGGCTGCAGAGCAGGTTGGACATGTGAAATTTCAATTTATTTCTTGAATGATTTTACAAGTGAAAAAATCTCAGAATGTGAGAACAAGGAAGCAAGCAACTACATCACAACTTTGTTAGTAGATATTTGGAATCTCCTCATTCTTCCATATAGAAGCACTTATATTTTAAAGTAGAATCAAATATAAACATCAAAAGAATTCAGCAAAACCATTTTGGCTCAGTGGATGGAGCGTCAGCCTGCGGACTGAAGGGTCCCAGGTTCGATTCCGGTCAAGGGCATGTACTTGGTTGTGGGCACATCCCCAGTGGGTGGGGGGGTGCAGGAGGCAGCTGATCGATGTTTCTCTCTCATCGATATTTCTAACTATTTCTCTTCCTTCCTCTCTATAATAAAATCAATAAAATATATTTTTTAAAAGAATTCAAAGTAAAAAGTGTGTTTTATAAGAAATTTATTAAAGAAAAAGGCTAAAAGTATTTTCATTAGAATGGCTACCAAAATATGAAAAACAAGTTATATATTTAGAAAAGAAGACAGGACGTGAAGCAGGACATTTCATTGTACAAAACCTTTGCTTTTTGAATTATACAAATTCTATTCATTGGTGACACAAATGAGATGTTTAATATGTATATTTCAAATTAATATTTATTAGTAAGCATTAACCTATTTGGGGGATAGAAATAGAAATAACTTTTTTTTTAATTGGGGTTTTACTTTTTTTTATTATTGATTTTTTATAGATAGGAAGAGAGAGGGATAGAGAGTTAGAAACATCGATATGAGAGAATCATCGATCAGCTGCCTCTTGCACACCCCCTACTTGGTTGCGGGATCTGCCCGCAACCAAGGTACATGCCCTTGACCGGAATCGAACCTGGGACCTTTCAGTCCGCAGGCAGACGCTCTACCACTGAGCCAAACCGGTTTCAGCAGAAATAACTTCTTGATAGAATTTGTTCCTTCGGTTTGCATAGTTTTAAGTGTTGGGTTGAATTGAATGGAGATGATTGCTCATAAGAAAGTCTGAAGACTGGATTTGATCTTTCTCTGCTATTTGAAACATCTTTTTCCCATACAGAGATGCCTGGGAGCATTGTTAATGTTGCTCTCTTAGTTCAGGCACACAGGAATTAAAATTTGGAGGCACTTCTTAGGGGCTAGCTAATCTGTTTGAATCCCAGAATGTTTCATTGTAAGCACCATAGACTTTAAGTACAGCTAGAACCTGGAGAAAGACAGGAGTGATAGAAAATTATTATTAATGTTTTAAGAAAACTTTAGAATTTTGGTTCTCTTTAAATGTTGAGCTCTTTTGGCCGGGACCGGTTTGGCTCAATGGATAGAGCGTCGGCTTGGGGACTGAAGGTCCCGGGTTCGATTCCGGTCAAGGCCATGTACCTTGGTTGCGGGCATATCCCCGGTGGGGGGTGTGCAAGAGGCAGCTGATCGATGACTCTCTCTCATCGATGTTTCTAACTCTCTATCTCTTTCCCTTCCTCTCTGTATAAAAATATATATATATATATTTTTTTAAATATATTTTATTGATTTTGTACAGAGAGGAAGGGAGAGAGATAGAGAGTTAGAAACATCGATGAGAGAGAGTCATCGATCAGCTGCCTCTTGCACACCCCCCACCGGGGATGTGCCCGCAACCAAGGTACATGCCCTTGACCGGAATCGAACTCGGGACCTTCAGTCCCCAAGCCGACGCTCTATCCACTGAGCCAAACCGGTCCCGGCTGTATAAAAATATATTTTAAAAAAATAAATAAATAAATAAAATGTTGAGCTCTTTTGAAAAGAGGAATTAGGTTTTTACCCATCGTTTAACTTCATCTCCATGGTAGCAAGTATAGAATAAGCACGCAATAACTCATAAATCCATTATTCATTTAAATACAAGAGAGCCCTGGATAGTGTGACTCAGTTGGTTGGAGCATGGTCTTGTACACAGAAAGGTTCAGTTCCCCATTAGGGCGAGTACAGGAGGCAATCAATAGATGTTTCTCACTTAAATGTCTCTCTCTCTTTCCTTCCCCACCCCTCCCTCTACTGCCGCCACCCTTCCCTCCTCTAAAATCAATAAAAAAATAATTATTATAAAATAAAATCCAAGAGAATTTTTCTTTTTAGTTGCGGTTAAAAAAAGTAAAATTACCATCTTAATCATATGTTTTTATTTTTTTAAAGACTAGTCTATTGATTTTTAGAGTGGGAGGAAAAGAGAGAACGTCAGTTGGCTGTCTCCTGCACCAGGGGGAATCAGGGATCGAGCCCACAATGTGCCCTTGACCTAGGAATGGAATCGGCAACCTCCTGATGGCATAGATGACGCCCAACTAACTGAGCCACTTGGGCCAAGGCCATCCTAAACATTTTTTAAAGTATATTTTTATTGATTTTAGAGAGGAAGGGAGAGAGAGAACCATCAATGATGAAAGGCAATCACTGGTGAGCCGCCTCCTGCGCACCTCCTGGGGATCGAGCTGGCAAACCTGGGCATGAGCTCTTGACCAGAATCGAACCTGGGACCCTTCACTCCACAGGCTGATGCTCTATCTACTGAGCCAAACCGGCTAGGGCCATTTTTAAATTCACATTGTTGTGCAAAGCCCCTCTGTTTTGAATGGCTAGTACAGTGTCTTCACCCTTCTAGATGAATGGAACCCTTATTCTGTTGCAACAATAAGGGCTGATTTTAATTGTCTTATAAATGCCTCTTTTTTTTTCTTTTTCTTTTTTAAGTGTCATTTCTACAGTGTACAGGCATTATGCTGGTTTCTCTTACATAATTCTTTCTGTAATAACATGATTTGACCTAGAATATAGCCACATTTATGGCATATTGAGATAACTCATTACAGATTTATTTTTTTTATTGAACCAATCCTTTGCTATAAATAACCACTGAAGAACATCTTGTTCTCCTAGTGAAAATGATAATGCCACCTTAGTTTTGCACAGACTAGTCAATGCATAGACTTTCTAGACTCGTGACTTTTTAAGTTCTTTGTGTTTACTAGTTTACTGTTAACTTTCAGTTCTTTTTAGTTGATTTTAGGGCTCTAACATCTTTAACATTTAAACCTGATATCGTTAGGACATTTTGTTAACGTTTAAAGTTATTTTGACCCGGGCATGGTTTTGGCAAAGAGTGAAAGTTGTTGGAACTACAGTGCAGATATCTTGTCACTAGATAGAGTGGGTAATAGGGCATGCTAACTCAGGTATGAAATTACTGTGGCAAGATAGAAAACTATTTTATAAAGTGGGTTTATTTTTGTACTTGAATTTCCCTTATTATTCAGCTTTTGTTCTTCCTTTTTGTTTCAAAAGTTAAAATATTTCAAAAGTTAAAAAAGTAAGAATGGGGTCTTGTATTATTTTATATCTTATCCTGTTTACAAGGTTCAATCAATAAGACAACCAACAAATATTTATTGAGCTAATAATATATTTTAAGCTATCTCAGCTATTACTATCATAAGTCATGGTTAGAGTAGATCAGACATCATTCTTGCTCTCAGGGTTATTTTGCTTTTTATTTTCATTCCTTTAATTAATTTTAGAGAAAGACAGACATCTGTTTGTTGTTTATCTACTAATGCATTTATTAGTTGATTCTTATATGTGCCCTGTCTGGAGGAAAAGTATATTTCCTTTAGGTGATTTTTATTAAACCCACAACCTTGGCGTATAGGGACAACACGCTAACCAACTGAGCTACCTGGCCAGGGCAAGTCCTGTGATTTTTCTTGTTAATCCTCACCCGAGGATTTTTCCCATGGATATTTAGAAAGAGTGGGAGGAAGAGATGGGAGGGCAGGGGAAATAGGGAGGAAACGAGAGAAACTTCAGTGAGAGAGAGACATTGTTGGTTGCATCCTGCACTCAACTGCCCCAGGCTGGTATTGACCCTGCAACCCACCAGGTATGTGCCCCTGACCAGAAATCAAACCCAGGACCCTGCAGTGCTCAGGCCGATACTATAACCGCGAGCTACACAGGCCGTGGTCAAGTCTTGTGTTCGTTTGTTTGTTTTTTGGTTTGTTTGTTTTAAGACAGTGTAATTTATTTTTTAAATATTTTTATTGATTTTTTGTGGAGAGGGAGGGAGAAGGAGAGAGAGTTAGAAACACTGATCAGCTGCCTCCTGCACACTCCCCACTGGGTATGTGCCCGCAACCAAGGTACATGCCCTTGTCCGGAATTGAACCTGGGACCCCTGAGTCCGTATGCTAATGCTTTATCCACTGAGCCAAACCGGTCAGGGCCCAAGTCTTGTTTTTAATTACTGTACTCCTTTGAAGATTTCTTGAGGCTAGAGACCTTGTATAGATCACTAAACAGTTGTGAAAGTTTATTCTTGTATTATTATTTATTAATTATTATATTATTTTCCATACTAACAACTGTAAAGCTACTTTTGCCACACCATGTTTTGAGACCCATTATGAACATGTTCATTCTCTTGTCAACAAATATTTTTTAATTAAATGCTTCTCTGTCCTTGATACTGTGTCATTTAGGATACAAACCTAAGTAAAACAGGGCACAAAAGTGTTTCCCAACTTTTTTTTTTTTTTAACCAAGAACCTTACATTCTTTTTCCCATCTCCCCTAAGTCTCATGTTTTGGATTATTTACTCTGAAAATCTATTTATTAAATTAATTTTTCCACTTAAAAAAGAAATTGATCTTAGCATAATGGTTAGCACGAGACAGCCTTCAGTGAGTTGATATAATTTTTCACCAAACCAGTCTTATCTGGAGTAAAAGTATATTTCCTTTAGGTGATTTTTATTTTTTTAATTGAAAGTGCTCCTGAATTCCCTTTATTACCTCTCCCAAGGTTTGACTATCTTTTGTCGCCACTGGATGAGATATCTTTTCGTGGCTTAATTAACATTCTGATGCCATAATATTTGACTAAAGTCTTTTTGCCCCTTTTCTGTCCCTGTTCATTGACATATTAGATTATATGATTAAAATTGAGCTACCTTATCCTAGAAAGCAGCTCCGACACTTTGGAAAGATGAAAGGATGGAGATTCTTTTAGGTCATAGTTAAACTGTGCCCCTAGAAAACGTCTATATTTGCCCAGCAAGCGTGCCTAGTGGTTGAGCATTAACCCATGAACCAGAAGCTCAGGGTTTGATTTTGGGGTAGGGCACATGCCTGGGTTTTGGGCTCAATCCCCAGTAGAGGGTGTGCAAGAGGCAGCCCATCGATGATTCTTATCATTGATATTTCTATCTCTATCTCCCTTTCCCTTCCTCTCTCTGAAATTAATTTTAAAAATAAAATAAAACATCTATATTTGAAAATAAAATTAGTGGTTGTATAGATCACCAAACAGGCTATGACAAGAATATAATTAGTTTTTTCATATTGGAAAAATTGAATTGTTCTGATTAGAAAGTCTTTTTATTTTTTTCTCTTCCTTTTTTTTTTTTTTTATTAAGTAGGAAATAATTTATGTGTCTGGTATTTTCAGTTAATGTTTATTGAGAGGTAGTATATATTATGTTACAGTTACTAAGAAAAATATCTCAGTGATGCTAAAAGTAATCATTGTTTTTATGCTATGAAGACTATCAATTTCAGAAGTTTGCAGAAGTGAATGAAGCTTTGTTTTAGAAATAGATGTACCATTTTTTACTCAGTGTTTCTCAAAATTCTATGTAATTCTAAATGGAATTATATTTAAATGCACTAACATATAGCTTACTATAGAGACCTCTTTTGGATAGTTTGCAAGTATTGCAGAGAATAGTCATCATCCTAGTTTTATATTACCCTTGATTTTCACATATGTGTTTAAGTCGCTTAAAGTAAGAAAAAATATATTTAAAGTTGTTAGCTCAGGTTTTTCAATTAAATGCTTTATTAGGTTAGTATTTAAAAACTATTTTAGCTGAAACTGGTTTGGCTCAGTGGATAGAGTGTCGGTCTGCGTACTGAAAGGTTCCAGGTTCGGTTCCGGTCAAGGGCATGTACATTGGTTGCGGGCACATCCCTGGTAGGAGGTATGCAGGAGGCGGCTGGTCGATGTTTCTCTCATCCCTCTCCCTTCCTCTCTGTAAAAAGTCAATAAAATATATATTTAAAAAAAAAAAAACTATTTTAGACATCTTTAAAGGACAGTTTCAGACATTTTTAAGCTTTTGAATCATATATACATTGGTTCCACAAATGTTCTGTGTCATGCCCGCATCTCTCATGCCAGAAGTTTAAAGTGGTAAGATTAAATATCTGTAATAAATATTTGTTGTTGAATGAATCTTAGTAAATGGAAAGGCAATAGAGATAAATTACATTCTTGCATCTGTTGACTATCCAACCAGTTTTTAATCACTTTGAAAACTGCTTCATTTCTAATTTATTTCTATAGGAAGCCATGTGCCTTCAGTGTAGATAATTGCCAGATTTTGATTGTCCTTTAATATGTTTTTCCCAATTGTTCTATTCCTGGATTTAAGAGGCACGTTTCTCAAAAGAAAAGAAAAATAGTATTTCTCCACATCCCAGGTCTTTGGGGCCAATTTTTTTTAAAAAATATATATATTTGATTTTTCACAGAGAAGAAGAGAGTTAGAAACATCGATAAGAGAGAATCATCGATCAGCTGCCTCTTGCACACCCCCTACTGGGGATGTGCCCACAACCAACGTACATGCCCTTGGGCGGAATCGAACCCGGGACCTTTCAGTCCGCAGGCTGATGCTCTATCCATTGAGCCAAACCGGTTTCGGCTTTGGGGCCAATTTTAAAGATCGGTATATCTTTAACTTTTAAAATCAAAACTAATTTATGAGGGTTTGTTCTCCGAAACAGAGGGGCAATCAATGGATTTTTATTTTTGGCTTTCCTCTATAGTTATAAATCACAATGCCTTGATATTTTAGCAAGAGATGTGTGTATGAAAATTTAGCATTTTTGTCATTGTAGAAGTAAACTGCCTTTTAAAATGTAGAAAGTACAATTCTAGTTGGTCAATAAAACATCATTTACAGGTGTGTTTTTTCTCAAAAATTTTTATTGAGATACACATTATATCTTAGGTGTACAATATAATTCGATATGTGTATATTTAAAGTTTTTAAAAATATGAGTATCAGTTTTCCCCTCATCACATGAATTCCGTATTGGCACATTCTAGATTTGATATGGTTTTTGTTTTTTTTTCTTTCCCTTCTCTAGTTGGCCAGATCAAAGTCATAGCATCTATAGATCTTTGGCTGAGGAAGACAATTTCTTTGTAGGAAAGTATTAAGTATTTTGATTGAAGTTTCCTTCTTTGGAGTGAAATAAGCAAAATGTTCTTAAAGATTTTAAGAAATATTTGCCACCTTCAAAAGAAACCAAGAAATAGGGAATCTGGATAGAGAGTACAATTTATTTTAAAAAGAAGTTGAATTTTCTAGAGAATATCATATTAGCAAACATTCTATTGCTACCTACTTTTTGAAATTCATCACTAAGTTGTTATGTGTTCCACCATGGTGTTAAGATAGGGTTTAGCATTGATCACAAATGAATAAATTGAGGGGATTTTTTTACTGCTATAACTTCTTCCTGTATGTATAGAACCTCCTAATGGAAAGACGTTACTACTTGGCCTAGGCAGTAATGTCACTTTCAGATTGTTTTTGAAGCCAGCCTTTTTCTTTTCGATGAGTCACCTCTGAGTGGACTGACTGAAATTTGAGCGCCCTTTTGATGCCACTTTCTCTGGAGTTCCTTGTCTCGTTCAAAGCTTGACTTTTTTAATGCAGAAAGATGTTGGCAGGCCTGGGAAGACGACATTAAAGAACAAAAAATTCTAAGGAAAACTAATTCAAGAGTTTTACTCATTCATAGCAGAACTCAAATGCACGTAGTTTTCCAGGCACTGAAGATCTAAGGTTATTTTCCAGACCTTTACTCATATCTATATCTAGATATAGATGTATTTTTTAGAAAGGTCTTGATGACTCCCCTCCTACTCCTCAAACCTCTTAGCGTTCTTTAGTGAAGCAGATGACCGTCACTGTCCAGCTGACCTCTTTGGTATTATTTCTTTAAAGACCCGCCTTGGACCCTGAATACTGATTTAGTTAAATGAGAAATTGGAAACTAGAGTTAGTTCTCTCACTTTGAGGGAACACCTTCTTGCACCCCTGCATAATTAAAGAGGAGGTTGTTTATGTTCTCACGGAGCAGCACAAAAGCCTCACCCCCTGGTCCGGTATGAATGCGGCACAAAGTGCCCTTCTCTGTCCTCACTGAAATTGGGGGAGGGACAGAGCCCAATTGTCACTTTGCCCGTCCCATCTGCCTGCTAGGCCTGCTTCCTACCCTAATTGGTCTCTGCCTAACAAACGGTGTTTCTTTTTTACAGCATTATGATCCTGGACTTGTTGTGGTGATGGTAAACTTAGCAGTGGTAATTTTTTATTTTCAGACTGAATACTCCTTTTGTCATCAGTGCACCAATATGTTAGGCTTACTTTCTCTGTTGTAGCCTTCATCCTTCTGCTTGGTCTTTTTCATTTTCCTTTCCTTTCCTTTCCTTATGCAACTTGTCTGATCCTCGTTCATTAAAGGGTAATGTTAAGAAGGGATGTATCTGTATTAGAAGTGAGAAAAAAATCAGTTAAAACATTAAATTTTAATACTGTCAAAAACTTGATTTCTCCACAATGTAATGGGCACTAGCACTTGCTACTGCAATTTATAAATAAATTAAAACAAACTTTGACTGCCTTAGAAGGCAAAAGTACTAATGCAGAGTTTATAAACAGGGGTTTACAGAGGTAATGAATTTATACCAAAACTTTCTTGATTCTTACATAACGAATTCTGACAGACCAAAAAAGATACCAAAACAATAACAAAAAGTAAATTCCTTTGTTGTTGTTGTTGTTTTTCAATTCTTTTATTGGACCATTTGTTTTTACCAGTAAATCCCTGATTGAGACGTTATGAAAGTGATATTGCACCTAGGAAGTCATTTTTATAACCTGTCTTAATTTGGTCCTTTTGCTAAAGATTGCAGTCACTGCTTATTTATTATACCATTGGGCATAAGATAATAATGCATTTCATTTTAACTGGCAGTCTTTGAAAGTATCTAAAAGAAGGCTGTATTTTAGAACATTTTTCTGGCATTAGAGGCTCTTTATTTACTTAAACTTTTTTTCACTATAATAATTATTCCTAATTATCTCCTTATTGTTTAAAACGTAATGGAATATTGATGATAAGTAAACTTCTGAATTTGTTTTTATTATTATTTTTAATAAAAACTAATTCCATAGTTATAAAGCAACTAGGTGCAAGCAGTTGCTGGTCCCTTTGAAAACAGTTTCTTCTTTTTTGTCCAGGACCAAACCTAGTCATGATCATGGCATCTGTTATTATTTTTTAATTTGATTTTGGTTATAGCTCAAATTTAGCCTGACAAAACTTAACTTTTAGCCCAAAGGTATAATATACATGTGTGTATAACAAAAACAAAAAAATTAAAATTAAAAAAAAGACAATTGTTTACACCAGGCTGAGTGAAATGATGAGGGAAGTAAACATTGTGTTTTTTCACTAAAGGTGTACAACGGATAAGGTAAGTCCTCTTATCAGTGGGCTTACATCACAATAAACAGCGCAAGTTGTGATGTAAAACAGCTGTGGTAGTAAAGTGCTTGTCTGCCCCATTTTGCTTTGTTTGGCTGGTTATGAGTGGATTAAATATACATTTTTAAAAATCTTCAGCATAGATCGACTAGATTAAAGTCAATTTTCTTCGCAACTAGTCCTTTTCACAGCTTACCGATTACCACAGTCAGGTTAAGTCCATTTTGGAAAAGGGGACCTCAGTGCACCAGTTCAAAAGAAACACTGTTCTTGTTTCTAAGGGCAACTGTTGTTGCTTATTTAAATTTTTCATAGCCCCACTAAACTGTAAAGCATCTTTTGAAAACAAAACAAAAAATATTAAACATACTGAGTTCTAATTACAGTTTTCCTGTATCATGTTTGAAACTTTTTTTTTATTTAAGCATGTCAGTTGAAATATTTATTCCAGTTTTAAAAGTGTATATGGGAGGATGTCAGTGAACAGTAGGAGTGAAGTGATTCTTGATGAAAACTTATTTTAAACCTCCTGGGACCATTGCTTAGAAGTGCTTTGCATTACTTAATTTTGTCACAGTAATCTGGACTTATTCTCACTGGAAGGACAATCAAGGTGGTTAATTGGGCTTAAACTGGGAGAGGTAGGTTTGGTTGTAAGCTGTGAGAATGGCTTGTGTTTGGTTCACTGTAGCTTTCTGGTCTCTGCACTCCAAGGCAAGATCTCTAACCACCCAAACCCAATGTGTAAAGTGAGCTTTTGGCTTGGCTTAGCTTTGCATCTTAACCTTGATTGTGTGTTCCTGTTACAGGGAGAACCGATCCCATTCCGATTGTTTTCAAGTATGACGTCATGGGCATGGGTCGCATGGAGATGGAGGTAAACTGATCTCATTAGCTCACTCGTTTTATGGAATATTTAAAATTGATATTAATTCCAAATTCAGATGCCAGTGCAAGAATACATTTATTAGATAGAATGTGGTTTTAATATTTTTCTTTGGAAATTTAAAATTACATTTTACATTTTTACTTAGTGCTGCCGTTGAGGTAGGTAGGTGGCAAATAATAACTCTGTTTTAATTGAGGCATAGAGAAATTCAGTGTTTTGTCCAGGATTATGCCACAGACCCTGGTACTCATTTCAATAGGCAGTGTTGCTTAACTCTTAAAATATTTGCTATGGTAGAAGATTTGTCCCTTAGAGATGTGTACAACTGTCGTTTATGGTATCTTCATCGGCTAAAATATTTTCTCCATTTACTCCTAATTCTTTGACATAGATCTCTGAATTAAAGTCTGTTATTGTTTTTTTTAAAAACGTACCTGTTGCCGAAACCGGTTTGACGTCGGTCTGCGGACTGTAGGGTCCCGGATTCGATTCTGGTCAAGGGCATGTACCTTGGTTGCGGGCACATTCCTGGTAGGGGCTGTGCAGGAGGCAGCTGGTCGATGTTTCTCTCTCATCGATATTTCTAGGTTTCTATCTCTCTCCCTTCCTCTCTGTAAAATATCAATTTTTTTAAAAATGTGCCTGTTGGGAACCAACAGCATGCATGTAAGGATTAATGATTTTCTGCAAGCTATTTTCTCTGTGGGTGATAATAAAGCAAGAGGTTACTGAGCAAAATACAGAGGGTTTTTTCATCCAGTACTGTAGTTTGTGCAGATGACTTTTAAATTGCTAATTGGGGAATCGTTAGGAATTAAGACTAATTATATCTTATTTTGTTAAGCTCGATTATGCCGAAGATGCTACCGAACGGCGCCGTGTCCTAGAAGTGGAAAAAGAAGACACGGAAGAATTAAGACAGAAGTACAAGGTACTTAAATGAAGCTTTTCTTGCATTTGGGGTGTTCACACTGAAAGATATTTTCAGTGCGAAGGATCTCTGTTGACAGCACTTGTTTGGCATTTGGTGGTGATTAGTAGATCTCATCTGTTAGTACAGCCACTCACCAATTGCCCCACCAACTTACCCCTTAGGTTTCGTTCAGCTTTTACTTGTGCCACTAAATTTATGAAAAGCCTTTTTTTCTCTTCAGGTAAGACTACTACTTTACAACATTCACTTTAAAATTCTACCAAGTTCATTTTTTGTTATATTTTGTGCTTCTTACAGGATTATGTTGACAAAGAGAAGGCAATTGCTAAAGCATTGGAAGACCTCAGAGCCAACTTTTACTGCGAACTCTGTGATAAGCAGTATCAGAAACATCAGGAGTTTGACAACCATATCAATTCCTATGATCATGCACACAAACAGGTGAGGAATAGTTATTTGCTGACAAAGAAAAATATACTTTATTTTTTGTTATAACTATTGAATTTTGAGTGGACCCCCAAAATTGGAGACTATGGTTTCTCTGGTTTCTTGTATCTGCCAGTCTTAATATGAAGTCATCTGACTTTTTTCCATGACAGAAGTCCTGACATAGACCTCCCCCTTCCGACTTATGTAGAGTGAAGAATTGTGAACTTCATAAATCTTGCATAAAATTTTTGTTTGAGTGGTTCTTAAATTTGTATTTGGTAATTCAAGTAAGGATCACTAGGAGCTTTGTTTTTCTTTCTCCCTCTTTATGAACTTGTGAAACTTTGAACAGTTATCCCAGGCTGGTTGTTTCATCTTCTGAATAGACGAGTTCTTGCTTTATTAGGCTACTCTTTCTTATTAGTAAGAAAGAGTATTTGTTATACGGTACTCTTGGAAGGTAGGTAAATCTTAAGAAGGAAAATAAAATTAGATGCTATCTTAACTTCAACAAAAAACTGATGCTGCTCCTAAGCCATTTGGCTCAGTGGATAGAGCGTCAGCCCTCGACTGAAAGATCGTGGGTTTGATTCCTATCAACGGCCACATGTACCTCGGTTGCGGGCTCCCTCCCCAGCCCCAGTTCGGGCCTCTGCAGGAGGCAACCAATCAATGTGTCTCTCAGTCAGTGTTTCTCTTTCTATCTCTGTCTCTCCCACTTCTTTCCAAACTCTCTAAAAATCAATGGGAAAATATTCTTAGGTGAGGATTAACCAGAAAACAAAACAAAAAAACTGATACTACATGTTGAAAAGTTTTCTGAAAAATAAATTACACTTTCTTTGCATTCTTTTTTAAAAAATTTATTTAGGGGATAAAAAAATCAGTACCTAATGAATTACTGGCATAAAGAAAGCAGCAATACTCCTGAGGGATTTTAGAAGGAGAAAATGAATCTTTATAGCACAGTTCTGGCTTATTAAAGGATTTTGAGCTATTTGATTTTGGATGACTTTAGCATAACTTGTTCCGTTGGAGGGGGGGGCATAGTTGTATTTGTTAGGTTTGTAAGATTTATGGGCTTTGCTGGAATGCTCTCTTAAGCTGAACCTGTTAAACCAACATTATTTTAAACCTTTGCTTTATTTTTCAACCAACCAAAGATTTCAGAGCACAGGTTAAAGATAGGCTTTGACTAAGCTTTACTTTTACTACCAAGGGGGGTACTTTTCAAGGTGGTTGAAGTATTATCCTTTATGCAACAAGCTCTTCCACATTTAACAACTCCTAACCAATTTAAGATTATTTTACTGATAGAGTTTTATTTAAGACAGATTTTCAACAATTTATACACATTTGGACATTATTTTAATATATTGTTAGCTCTGCCTGGTTTAAAAAACAGAAATTGAGAGAGCTTAGACAGGATGTGGCAAAAGTGGGTTTATAGTTGTGTTGTGTAAGAAACACAGAATTTATTCTTTTTTCTTTTTTTTTTTTGAATTTATTCTTTTTTTAAAAGTATATTTTATTGATTTCAGAGAGGAGAGGAGAGGGAGCAAGAGAAACATCAATGATGAGAATTATTGATTGGCTGCCTCCTGCACACCCCCTCTAGGGATTGAACCCACAGCACAGTATGTGCCCTTGGCCAGAATCCAACCTAAGACCCTTCATTCTGCAGGCCGATGCTCCATCCATTGAACCAAATCAGTTAGGGACAGAATTTATTCTTGTGTTATATGTTAATTACTATTTTCAATATGAACAGCTATAAACCTACTTTTGCCCCAACCTGTATATGAACAAAATATATTGGCAGTTACCTTACTCCTTTAAAGAATGATCTGCCAAGAAAGAAGAATGCAATAGTGAATAATACTTATTCAGTAGCTTTTGCAGCTTTTCAGTATATATATAATTCAAACTTTGGGGTTATTTTTTATGGATTTAAGAAAGACATTTTATACCTTAGTACATCTTTACATTTTTGGGCTTTTGAGAATTTCTTCAATTAAGTAGTCTTTGTGATTAGTTAAAAACATTACAGAAGAAACTTTAGGGACCAAGTGGACATTTAGAAAAGTTACATTTTAATTAATGAGAAGTCTCTTGAGTAAAGTTTTAATTATAAGAGAATAAACTAGGAAAAATGTAATTCAAATTTGAAAAACTCCATCAAAGCAAAAGCAAAACAGATTTACAATTAAATGTAGAACTAATAAAATTCACATTGACAACATTAATATGATGGATGATAATGTTTTAGTGATATTTCTTTGAACTTGAGAGAAGTAGATATTGTCACAGCTCTGGTTCGTTTGAATTGACCTGTTCATTCTCCCGTGCACTTTGGTCTGACTCACCACTTTCCCTGTTGCAGTGGTTCTCCACAGGGGGAGATTTGTCCCCCAGGATATTCTTGGCAATGTCTGGAGACATTCTTTATTATCACAACGAGGGGCGTCTGGTGGTGGAGGCCAAGGGTGCTGTTAAACATCTTACAGTGCACAAAACGTTCCTTGCAACCAAGAATTGCCTGGCCCCAAATGGTTGAGAAACCCGTTCTATTAGGACAACTGAAAACTTTCAAATATATAGGTTTTGTGATATCATTTGACTTTTGCCTGGTACAAACAAATCACTATCATTTTAACTTCCCAGTTGTCAATATTTACAAAGTGCTCTTTAGATTATCTCAAATATTCATTTATTACTCTTTTTTTTTTTTTTTTTAACCATCAGAATGAAAACACAAAATTAATTTATGGATTACCTTATCCATTAATATAGAGTACTAGACGCCCCGTATGTGAAAATTTGTGCACGGGTAGAGTACCTAGAGCCATGGCTGATGTGGCTCATTGGATATAGAGTGTCAGCCTGCGGACTGAGGGGTCCCAGGTTCGATTCCGGTTGGGGGCACATCCCTGGGTCACAGGCTTGATCCCCAATCGGGGACGTGCAGAAGGCAGCCAATCCATGATTCTCTCTCATAGATGATGTTTCTCTCTCTCTCCTTCTCCCTTCCTTTCTGAAATCAGTAAAAAAATATATTTTTTAAAGTTTTAAAAGAAAAAAGATGTAGTATGATTTTTGTTAATTTTGTTTATTTTTGATGGCATGTTCTTAATTTGGTTGAAATATAGGCTTTTTCATTTTCCTTTATACTGCTGTCTTATTGGAAGTGGTAGAATCTTGAAACACAATACTATCTATAGTAACAAAAAGCCAGATATCATAGTCAGAATGATCAGTCGATCAGTTGCTATGAGGTGCATTGACCACCTCTCAGTCCCTCACCGCAGCCCACAGGCTCCCTTTGCTGGATGGCCAACGGGGAACCACAGGAACCGGGCTGGGTGGCAGCAGAGTGGGACTGGGGACTGGACTTGAGGGGCAGCAGCAGCGTAGCGGAGGGTGGTGGGGCGGTGGCAAGCAGTGTCACGGGGCGGCAGTGAGCAGCTTCGCAGAACGTGGAGGTGAGTAGTGTCGCAGACGGGCGGCAGCAGCATCACAGAGTGTCCCGGGTTGGTGGCTAGAGTGTCACAGAGCAGCAGACACGGCTGTGATTGTGCACTGGGCCTCTAGTAAATATATAAACAGAAAAACACATGGCACTAAATTTTTATATAGTTACACTCTTCCCTGCACTTAAAATTTCTAAGGAGCCTAGCTGGTTTGGCTCCATGCATAGAGCATCGGCCTGTGGACTGAAGGGTCCTGGATTCAATTCAGTTCAAGGATACTGAACTGGGTTGTGGGCTCCATCCCCAGTAGTGGGTGTGCAGGAGGCAGCCAATCAATTATTCTCTCTCTTTAAACATAGATGTTTCTATCCTATTTTTCCCTCTGCCTTCCTCTCTGAAATCAATAAAAACCTATCTAATAAAAGAGTAGCATGCAAATTGACTATACCTCTGCTACACCCACAATCCACACCTACCAGCCAATCAGGAGCAAATATGCAAATTAACCCAACCAATATGGCTGCAGCCACAGAGCAAACGGGGCTTGAGTTTCCCTGGCAATGGAGGAAGCCAGGCTTCCTGCACAACCTGGCCGGCCCAGGCCTATGCCCAATCTACAAAGTTTCAATTATAGAACATAAATAAATCCCAAATGCCAAGGCCTCCGCTTGGGTTGCCAGGGGCGTGGCCGACCTGCAAACCACCATAAGCCCCTAGCCCAAGCTGCCTCATGCCCCAAGAGAACCCCCACCTTGATTCAGGACACCCTTCAGGGCAAATCAGCTGGCCCCACCCTTGCATCGGGCCTCTATCCTAGCTAATAAAAGTAATATGCAAATTGACCGTTACTCCAACACAAGATGGCCAGCAGGGGGAGGAAGTTGGGAGGGATGGAACCAAGAGGGGAGGGCAGTTGTGGATGATCAGGCCAGCAGGGGAGGGCAGTTAGGGGTGACCAGGCTGACAGAGGAGGGAAGTTGGGGGCAACCGGGCCCACAGGGAAGGGAAGTTGGGAGGGAACCCAGGCCTGCAGGGGAGGACAGTTAGAGTCAATCAGGCTGGCAGGGGAGCAGTTAGGGGCAATCAGGAAGACAGGCAGGCAAGCAGTTGGGAGCCAGCAGTCCTGGATAGTGAGAGGGATGTCCAACTGCCCATTTAGGCCCGATCCTGGATCTCAGTTGGACATCCCTCAAGGGGTCCCAGATTGGAGGGAGTGCAGGCTGGACTGAGGCACACACACATACACACACGCCATGTGCATGGATTTCATGCACCAGGCCTCTAGTAGATAATATAAAATTCCTAAGGAATCTTTAATTGACTGTGATACAGCACAGTTAAATAACCCCTATGGGAGGTAGGTCCTATTTATTATTCCTCTTTGATAGACATGACCCTACCATACAAATGGACCTACCATTTTCCAATTTATGCTTTAAAATCATAAAGACAACCCTGTCTTGTCTTCCAGGAAGGCACACAG
The DNA here is from genome assembly GCA_036971965.1 of Nyctalus aviator. Taxonomy (NCBI): domain Eukaryota; kingdom Metazoa; phylum Chordata; class Mammalia; order Chiroptera; family Vespertilionidae; genus Nyctalus; species Nyctalus aviator. Next base: position 34,641,132 of record CM072937.1, on the reverse strand, counting down.
GATTTTTATGAATCTGAGATAACAGGTAAGTACATTCAACCCTATGCTAGTAATCCCTAGTTTGCATCTTCCATCAGATTTTCACCATTAAATATTTTTAGGATGGGCAGATTCTGAATGCCCATATCTTCATTAATCACAAATAATCTCTCAAAAGGGGGCTACGGAGTCACCCTCATTTGTGGGATTTTTGTTTTGTTTTGCCTCTCACTATTCACTATTTTCTAAGGCATTTTGTGAAGGAAGTTATTAATACACAGATATCAAGAACCAGCTTGATCTTCAAAGATGAAAAAGCTAATTGAATATTTTGGCTCTTTTCAGTAGTTTAACCCTTACTTTAAAGTAATCATTTCAGTACATTTTGAGGTCTTAAAGGATATATGCCTTCCCATTCTTCAAGAGATAACCAGTGATTTCTTTTTATATTGTAAGTTCATTTTGGTACGCCCGATGCTCAGTAAGCATTAGAAGCTATCTTCTACCTTTGTTGACTGAGTTAACGTTAAAGTTGTCTTTGAAACTAAACATTTTTCCATCTCTATCTCCCTGCCTCTTCAATTATTTTGCATGTCTTAAAACAAACAAACAAAAAAAAAACACGTCTAGCTGAAGCCAGTTTGGCTCAGTGAACAGGCCTGCAGACTGAAAGGTCCCAGGTTCAATTCCGGTCAAAGGCATGTACCTTGGTTGCGGGCACATCCCCAGTAGGGGGCGTGCAGGAGGCAGCTGGTCGATGTCTCTGTCTCATTGATGTTTCTGACTATCCCTTTCCCTTCTTCTCTGTAAAAAATCAATTAAAAATATATATTTTTTAAAATAAAAATAAATAAAGCACGTCTGGCCCTAGCCCCGTGGTCAGCAGACTGCAGCTTGTGTGCCACATGCGGCTCTTTGGCCCCTTGAGTGTGGCTCTTCCACAAAATACCACGGCCTGGGCGAGTCTATTTTGAAGAAGTGGCGTTAGAAGTTTTAAGTTTAAAAAATTTGGCTCTCGAAAGAAATTTCAATCATTGTACTGTTCATATTTGGCTCTGTTGACTAATGAGTTTGCCAACCACTGCCTTAGCCCATTTGGCTCAGAGCATAGAGCATCTGCCTGCGGACTGGAGGGTCCCAGGTTCAATTCCGGTCAAGGGCACATGCCTGGGTTGTGGGCTTGATCCCCAGTAGGAAGCATGCAGGAGGCAGCTGATGAATGATTCATCATTCATGTTTCTCTATCTCTTCCTCTACCTTCCTCTCTAAAATCAATAAAAATATCTATATATTTTAAAGACTTAATAAATAAACAACACATGTTAATTGATATGACAATGGAAACTATTTTCTTTAGTTTTCAAAGGGCTTAAATTTCAAAATCCAAAGAACATTTTTTCCCCCCAGAGGTAAATTTACAGCAGCACAACAATAGTCAGTGCCTTATTTTTTTATTATTATTAATTTCTTTATTGATTAAGGTATCACATATTTGTCCTCAACCCCCCATTCCAATCCCCCACCCCATCCCCACTCATGCCCCTACCCCACTATTGTCCTTGACCACTGGTTAGGCTCATATGTGTGCACATCAGTGCCTTATTTTTGTAGTTGTTTTGCTTTTCTTTCTTGGTGCCTTGTTACCTACTCGGGATTTTTCCAGTCTTACTCTGTTTGTGCCACTAAGGATCTCCTCATTAGCCTCCAGTAGATAAACCAGAGACCATAAATTATCCCATAGATGTATTTGTGTGGCCTTTGTGGTGATAGTTTTTTCCCCTTTGATTTATTTCAGTTGGTTCCCAATTTTTGAAAGTGAGACTTTATAGCCCAGCCAATGTGGCTCAATTGTTGAGCGTCGACCTTTGTTCCAAGAGTTCACAGATGGATTCCCAGTCAGGACACATGCCCGGGTTGCAGGCTCAATTCCTCTATAGAGGGGTTCGTGCAGGAGGCGGCCAGTCAATGATTCTTTCCCATCATTGATGTTTCTAACTCTCTCTCCCTCTCCCTTCCTCTCTGAAATCAATAAAAAATATATTTTAGAAGTAAAAAATAAATAACAAATGAGACTTTATATAATTCAGGCTTTGGCTTATTTTGAAAAATTAAGATATCTGAACATTTGTTATACATTTCAGTATAACAGTTGGCTAAAACTAGTAACTGCTATCGTCAAAAAGGCATGCATATTCACAAACTCTCCAATTAACTCTGGTTTCCACTTCATCTCTCCTCTTGTGTCATCCTGTGTGACTCGTCATATTACTTGCCAAACTACTCTAAACATTTGAGGTTGTGACCCAACCTTACATCTTTCCCTCCTGTCAACACAGGCTCCCACGGTTTCTAGTTGACATTAGAAAAGTAGCACATTGAAAAGCTGCCTTAGCGTTGGGTCTAATTTTCTTGCATTTTTATAACCATCTATGATAGTGTCATCCAGTGATCAGAATCTAGTATTGTAAAGCAGCTTTGAGAAAATTCCTTTAACTTATAAAATCAATATCTCGGTCAGAAGAAAGAGTGCTTTCAGCTAAATAACTTCATTGTGAAAACCCTGGTAATTTTTTATTTTTTGAAAAGATTGAAATTTTATTTAATACCAAGGTCTATTTTGGCTATAAAAGCAATGGTTTTCTGAGCTTTAAATAGCTGAATTAAATTAAACCTATAGCAATCATCAGTAACTTCTCGATTCTAAATTGTATAGAAGATATTACTGTATGATTTAGTTAACTTTGTCTAAACTGTTACAGTAACAGTTTTAAAGCATTGCATACTTTTAGTTGACTACTTCACTACCCAGGAATGTATATTATCAAGGAACAGAAATTTTAGAGTTTTTCTCATTACTCAAAAATGAAATAAGTTCTGACTTTATTTTCTGAGACATTTCATAGTGATCAAGAAAGGAATAATCACGTGGATTTCATTCAGCTTTGGTGGGGTTACTTCCCACTTGAAGTCTCATTGTTTATTGGCTGGATTTTCGCCTTGAGATATATTTTACTGCATTCTGCCCTCTGTGTGCGTGGCACATATGGCATCAGGAACAAAAGCACATCAAAACCTCTGGCAAGCCACTGCAGCTCTAAATAAATACGGACTGGGTTCCTCTTTCAGGGGTACTTTGATATTCAATTGGGGGTGGAGGGGAACAACACAAAAAAACAAGGCAAGAGAAAATTTTAAAACTAAAGTAGAAAGTAGCAAAATCACTAAGATCATATATCAATGAAGATATTCCATAGATGCTCTATATTTTGGGTCTTTATAGAAAGCTTATCAATTAAAAAAACCATAAGTTGTTATAAAGATGTGAAATAGGTTAAGAAAAGTATATAGTATTTATGAATGCCAAAGCTTCATAAATGTTGACTTAAACAGCACAATTTACCTCTTGAGATTATACTTCAAAACAAAGCAATTGTGAAGAGAAGTATACATCTTAAACCTTGAGCATGATGTAAGTTGTGTTGTTTTTAAACATATTTTTATTTACTTCAGAGGGGAAGGTGGAGGGAGAGAGATAGAAACATCAGTGATGATCTCCCTGTGTCTTTGGGACCTGTCACTGTGGCAGTCTCCCTTCCTAGCCATGGAAGAGCATTTTCTTGTTTATTGGCAAAGCTGTCACCATCTAATTGGTACCAGGTTCTGACTTGCACAAGTAACATTCTTCACCTGTAAAACCCTGAAGGGCGCTGGGTTATCACAAAGATGTTTCTCAGTGTTTCCGCTAAGTTGAACTAATTGCTTCAATGGTGATGGAGACAAGGGATGAGAAACCCATGACCAGTGAAGCCTCCTTTAGCTCCCTGCAGTGCACAGGATTTCCAAGGCGCCAGCTCCAGGGTGGAGTGGGAAAGGTGATGGGAAAACAAAAGTTCTGGAAGCCACAGAGGGAGCATTTTCGGCACAGACCTGAATGTTTTAAGTAGCAATGAATGTATGTTTGTTACAGTTAAATAAAGTGCTTGGTTCATCTGCAAAAAAAAGAAAGAAAAGAAACATCAATGATGAGAGAGAATCATTGATCACCTGCCTCCTGCATACCCCACACTGGGGATCGAGCCTGCAACCCAGGCATGTGCCCTGACTGAGAATCAAACCGTTACCTCCTGGTTCATAGGTTGGTGCTCAACTGCTGAGCCACGCTGGGTGGGTAAGCATGTTGCAGTTTTAATAACCTATAGCGGAGAGATTAAAACTTGATGTTCAGTGATACTTTGTACCACTCTGGATGCCATTTCTTTGGGAATGTTTTGCTTAATAAGAAAATTTACATCCTTTGACCTGTCTTCTAAAAATTGAGCATATTTAGGCTTTTCACCTGTTCAATCTTACCACCTCTGCTTTTGTCGGGAATACACATCTTACACCCGGCTTTCACAGCCTTGGAAAACTCGGCATCTGTTTAGGGAAGCTCGCTGCTTTTGTGAGCAGAAATAACCCTAAAACATACCTTCTTAAGAGCTAAGGTTGCTGGTAAAATTCTGTATTCTCTCACTATGTGTGTCTCACTCTGTTCTTCTTGGCACACAATCCAGATTTGAGTAAAAATGATTTTACCTTATGGTATTTAGGTTCTTGGAAATCGAGACCTTAAGCAAAACAACATAAAACCAATTTTACCAGAGGCTATAATATAAACAAGCTAAGTTCCTATAGCATATTTCTTATCACAAAAATATCACCAAACTTAAACATGGAAATAAATGTAAGAGCTATACATACATTTAAGAAAGATTAATAAAAACAAATGAAATAATTGTTTTTGACCCTGATTTGAAGGTAATCAGAGCCTCTCCCAGCAGCTCAGGGAGTAAGGCCAGGATATCCATTGTAGCGCGCACCATCCACACTCTCCGTCACTCAGATAGGGACAGTGGATAGACACCAATTCTCCTGGTGTGGGAGGAAACGAGGAAGCAGAAAGAAAAAACAAAACATGTAGACGGGGAGAATGTACAAACTACGGATAGCAGCCCGTGCTGGGAATTAATTTCTTTTTCTTCCCCTCTCATTAACTTCATAATGAAACAACATTATTCAAGGACCTGCTTATGTTTATCAGTGTTGCACAGTGGTGGAAATTCTAGGCTAAGGCCATATGTTGTATTAACTAGTCAGAAAAGTTAAATTAACTCACGGACTAATGAGAGTTTATGAATGACAATGCTTTGAACTGGGATGCTGCTGCACCATTTGCTTTGGGCTCAGGCAGCTCTTATGAATTATAATCCTTCAGATTTTACATAGAGGACAGATATTTGCCTCCAGATAGGACCTAGAGGGCTATATAGATATACTTAATATTTGTTATCCACAGCCCTGGCTTGTGTGGCTCAGTGGATAGCGAGTCGGCCTGTGAGTGAAGGGTCCCAGGTTTGGTTCCTGCCAGGGCACATGCCACGTTGTCGCTCGATCCCCAGTAGGGGCATGCAGGAGGTGGCTGGTCAGTGATTCTCCCTCATCATTGATATTTCTATCTCTCCCTCTTCCTTCCTCTCTGAAATCAATAAAAATATATTTTAAATAAAAACCTTGTTATCTACAAAAACACAATGGCAAACCATTTCACATGTACTAGGATGTCTAAGTATTGGAGAGGATATGGGGAAATTGGATCTCTCCTACATTGTTAATGGGGTGGGAAAACAAAACAGTTTGGCAAATTCTCAAAATGTTAAATATAAAGTTACCATATGGCCAGTATATACCCAAAAGGAATGAAAATGTATGTCTACACAAAAACTTGTAACAAGATTGTCCATAACTTTTTATTCATAATAGCCAAAAAGTGGAATGGATTAAAGTGATATTCCCCTGCAGTTGAATATTTCAGCATTTAAAAGGAATGATTTACTGGTAAATCCACGTTGCACAAACCATGAAAATATTATGCTAAGGAAAAGAAGCCAGTCATAAAAATGCTAATATTGTATAATTTAATCTGTGTGAAATGTCTAGAATAAGCAAATCTATATGGAATGTAGGTTAGGTTTCCAGGGCCTGGGAGGAAAGAGGCAACGGGGAATGACTGCTAATGAGTATGGGGTTCCATTTGAGGTAATGGAAATGTTCTAAAATTAGATAGTAGTGGTGATTGCACAACTCTGAATGTACTATTCCCACCAAATTTTATACTTTAAATGGGTGAATTTTATAGTATGTGGATTATATTCCAATAAAATTATCTTTAAAACCTCATTTTTCCAGCTTAATGTGTGTGTGTAAAATAAAGTAGACACACCTGGTATTAAAGAATATACCATATATTTAAGGCCTTTTGCTGAATTCCTGAGCATAAAAAGCATCCATTACACAGTGATTTTTGTGACAATTTGATATTCACCAAATATTAAGAGTCACAGTGTTACAAAATCACTGGGCATAAAAGGTAAGTATTGCCCTAAATGACTAATTAGTACTACTCTTAAAAGAATGTATACTTTTTCCCTCTGATTTTTTTCAGTATCTATAATCAACATTAGTGTTTAGTGTTTTTTTTCTATTACCAAACATTTCGTTTTCTGTGTTACTGAATAAAATTCATTTTCACCACTTACTGATATGCATAGCTAAAAGAAAGGAATTTACATCTATCTAGTAATTTGGACTTCCTTAATCATTTAACTATAATCTTCCTTCTCTGAATACCTGAATGCTGAAACTTTGTGTTCTCTCCTGGTGTTCCCGCTCTCATCGCATAGTGATGTTCTGGATGGTCTCATCCACAGGCATCAGACACAGACTTGAATCAGAGTAACCTGGCCAAGTAACAACCACAGTGTGATTACTCCAGTTTGGGAGAGGAAATCCGCATTAATCTTACGTTATGAAAGTGAAACAGGGAACGGTGAGGCGATGAGGACATGGATCTGGGTATGCAGATTGTTAACAGAGGAGAGGAAGTGACTGAGGTTCAGGAAAGACCAGAGTATGCATAGCCAGAAAAAGACTGAGGTGCTGCATACAACCACCTCATCTCTGCTTATAACCAAAAAATAATACATAAAAGTATATGTGTATGATTCTTTTCCCAACTCATTTTAAAACTGAACATTTGGTAAATATTTATTGAGCATTTCTTGTGCCATAAACAATGGTGTGTTTATTGCAGAGTTAGTAAAAATGGAAGTCCCTATTCTGGGACAGTGTGGTTGCTAGCTAGTAAGAAAGATAATCCTTTGACCTTAAAGAGACAAAATCAGGTTTTCTCTTTAAAGTTGAGTAAATATTAGAACATAGGAATTTAAGTGGCAATAGGAAATACTCTGGCTATTTTTTGATGCCTGCAATTTTTTCACATGGAAACAATTGTGTGTGTTTTTTAGATTGAGATAACAGGTGTAAAATACTTATACTCAATAAACTTGTAGCATCAAGTTTTGTTTTGATAGAAGAAGAGTAGCATCAAAAGATTACAAAAATATTTTATTAGACTCAGACCTTTATACTTTGTTAGGGAAAGCTGTAAATAAGTATCTTTATCTAATTTGTTCCCCACTTAAACACAGTGCCATTCCTTGCTATTGACCTTCCACATTATTGATGATGTGGGCAAATTTATCACCCACATTAAAAACTGATACAATTCACCAGATTTGAATTTCCCTATTTAATTTGTTTATAGTTGGGTAGTGGAGCAGGACTTTGTTTCTGAAATACTTTTTTTTTTTTTTTTTGCCAACACAGTGATGTTTAGCTGTGTTCAAAGAACAGGGATGTTATTTACATTTGAAGTGGTCTTTAGCCCAAATAGCCATAGTTATTATGTAGATGGATATTTCAAGCACTGGTTGTTTAAGGTCTTCCCTACTGGTCTTTTGAGAAATTTAGTGGAAACCCCTGCTACCATGTGATTCAGAATCCATGAGAAATGTTTCTTCCCTTTGTGCTCTATGCCACAAATGTATTCATAGAAACATGCTGTTGTTTTTTGTTGTTGTTGTTGTTGGTTGTTTGGTTGTTTTTTCAGGAAAACGGGGCCTTCACAACTTTTCATTTGAATGGGGTCCAGTTTCCTTTTCTTGAATAAAATATTTTCCAGCTAAAAATGTGTTATTTGGCTTAACTTTTTATCAATAATCATTAATACTTCAAGAAATAAGCAAGTTTATCAGCTACTCTTCAGAAAGTATACTTTATAAGTTTAGAGATAAGGGCATATATTGGCTTTGTAATAAGCTTAAATGATTAATTGTACCATTCAGATTAGACTGTGTCCCAGTTTGGAGTCTAACTTGAACTTTTGTTTAAGATATAGAATTTGTTCAGCCTTTGAAAGAGTTTTGGATTGGTGGTACATCTATAGTTTTGTTCTCCTTACATGAGCTCTTTCTCTTTAATAGATGAGTTGCTTTTCTAGTCACACCTTGAAGAAGTTATATGAAGTTGTAATTCTCTTTAAAACTTAAGAGGAGCCGACACCGGTTTGGCTCAGTGGATAGAGCATCAGCCTATGGACTAAATGGTCCCAGGTTCTGAAGGGAGGAGGATCTGGGGGAGATAATAGATCAACCGAAGGACTTGTATACATGCATATAAGTACAACTAATGGGCATAAAATTCTGGGGAGGAAGGGGGGCAAAAGAAAATCAAAAATCAATAAAATATGTAAAAAATAAATAAATAAATAAAAATCAATAAAATTTAAAAAATTAATTAAAAAAAAAAATGGTCCCAGGTTCTATTCCAGTCAAGGGCATGTACCTTGGTTGTGGGCACATCACCAGTAGGGGGTGTGCAAGAGGCAGCTGATTGATGATTCTCTCTCATCCATGTTTCTAACTATCCCTCTCCCTTCCTCTCTGTAAAAAATCAATAAAATATATTTTAAAAAATAAAACTTAACAGGAAAGTAATTTATTCACAGAGAGAATAAATTAGGGTCTCTCTCTCTTTCTCTCTCTCATCAGTAGTGAAACAATCCATCCTTTTTACTTGCAAAGGGGGAACAGAAAGTGACTATGTCTTTAGGGCATTTACAAAGAATTTTCTTCACCATAAGAAGAAACTGAATAAAATAGGTTTTGTATCTTTTTATAAAAATTACTTTTTATTTAGGAAATTGAGAAGTTTCTGGTTAGGATCTTTTTTGGCATTTGGCCCAGTTCTGTCCAGAAGAAAAAAGACTTAAAATTTTAGATTTTTTGATTCTCTGAAGAATGAAACTCCTTATGATATGAGAATAATAACTAGAAAACCTTATTATATAACCTGAATCATGTCCCTACTAGAGATATGAAAAACATTTCATAATTAAAGTTTCCTACATAAAAAATTATATGGGGAAAAGACAAGGATCCATTGTTTAAGCCAACTATTCGCCAGCTACTTATACCTTTTGTAGATGTAGTATTGCTCTGTGTTCTTTAAGTTTGATTATAACGATAAGGCTAGTCCTTGCCCAAATAAAGATGAAGGGGAGAGTCAGTATTGTGCTTCACACTCGACAGTCTCCTAAGTCTGCTAGATGGCACTCTTTTTCTAACGAGGGAAACCACTTGGCTAGTAATTAATGGAATTGAACCTAACTTTTCCACTCGGAAACTTTATACCTACCACCTTCCTGAAAGGTTTGCTAAGTATAGTCAGAGCAAAGTATGTTGGTCGCTAGATGAGGGTTAGCACAAAATGCTAATAGGACAGTTCAGAAAGAAGAAAAATCCGGTCTTATGAGTGATCGGTAGAGACTTTGGGAGGGATCATTTAGTTTGATCTTGAATAGAAAGGAAAAGCTGGGTTAGGAATTCATTTTTATTATCAGTATGCCCTTATCTGATAGAGACCTCAAATATATTTTGGATTTGAGGCAGTTGCTAAGCCCTGTCTCGAAGGTTTGGGTTAGAATCCTAGTTAGTTCCCAGTTCTACTTTTGAGACTCCAGACTTGACTAAAAAGTTAGTAAAGGTGATAGGAGTATTTGCTGCACCCTATTATAGTACCAAGATAGCTTTGCATAAAAGGTTATGCAATTTGAGTTTGTTTTATTGACAGCATCTCATTTTCTTCCCTTCCTACCTCCCATTATGTTGTGGTAGGAATTTGAGATAGAAAACCTTCAGGATGATGTGGACATAGTTCTATCAACTTCAAAGTCACATGTAGTGGCTTGCTGAATAATTGGCTTTATGTACTGTCTGACTTATCCTGGAGACTCCAGACTTTGACAAAAATGCTCATTCTTTTATTTGTTTTTATTTTTACTTTAGAGAGAAACATCGATTTGTTTTTGCACTTCCTTTTGCATTTATTGGTTGATTCTTGTGTGTGCCCTGAGCAGGGATCAAACCGCAGTCTTGGCGACAACGCTCTAACCAACGGAGCTACCTGGTCAGGCAAAATGCTCACTCTTTTAGACAGTGTCCCACAGTTTGAAATAACTCCTAAAAGTGATGAAATATTTGTAAGAGGAAAGGAAATGAATAGACACCCGTAGATTTTCCAGACTTATTGGATGGCTGAGAGAAAATAGCAGATGTGAAAATAGCATACATTCCATTTAAATCTTGAGAGCCTATTAAGTGTTTGGGGAGGGGGAAAACCAACTCCATCTGACTGGCTCTAGTAATCATATAATAGTTCTGACAGGCTCTTCCTCTCTGCTTCATTTTCTTCAGAAAGACGAAATTGGAATCCATGTTTATTTAAAATAGCTGATCATCCCTCTTAAAGTGGTTTTTATAAACATCATAATTCTGGGCAACTAGCCTCAGTAAAACAATTTTGCCCGCTGTTGGTTACTTGAGCGTCCTCAAAACAAAGGTAAATGAAAATAAGACTAATTGCTTTTAGGCATCAGTGGTCTTTCCTTGAGCTCTATAACTATTTTTTCCTGAAAAAAATACAGTTCTTCCATTTATGTAGGAGGGATTGTTACTATGTCAAGTCTGTGTAAATGTACACATATATGTGTTGTACAGGTGCTTCCTTTCTTCCCACCCCTTTTAGAGTTGATGGCTTTGCCCCTGATTGTTGAGTATAATAGTGTGCAGATTCTCTAAGAGAGCTTGTGTAGTAATGCTTGCTTTATTTTTTTTTCTCTTCCACTCTTGTTTTATTTTACTTTTTTTTCTTTGTGATGTGACATTTTCAGCTGATGTATTGAAAGCAAATCCTTCTAATTTGGGAGCCCAGATCACAAGAGTGAGTTTTTCTACTAGTGTCTTTAGCTGTATATCTCTCTCTGTGTGTGTCTTTCCACCCTTTTCCCTTCCCAGTTCAAAAATATTCAAAACACATTTCATAAATACTAGCTAAGACAATTCCTCTGTCTGTTGAACATCATGACTTTCCACAAAGCAATGTCCACTTTATACTGGGTCAAATTCTTTTTCCCAATGCTGTTGTAAAAACATAGGCTATTGTATGTGTTTTGGTTTCTTTCGGCTTTAATATTACCTAGTGTGTTAAAAATAATTTTAATTCTGTCTTCATTGCAGATAAATATGTCTGGACTCTGTTACCAGGGTGTCATAGCACTGTTCTTTTTTGGTTCTCGTTCTTTTGTTTTAAGGAAAAATATATAATAGCTTCTGAGAATAAAAGATCCATTCTTTTATTAGGATTTTAAGTAATAAATTATTTGATTTATCTCTATTCTCCCTTCTCATCCCCTGGATGTTCCTCTCAGGGCCATGAAGCAATGAAAAGCTACACATATTACTGTCTAATTTCACCAGGCTGACCGGGTGAAACGTGATCGGTCAAACTGGTGAGCTCCGAACATGCTTGTAGCATTGGAAAATGGTTTGTTTGATAGTCGCAGGAAAACTGTTCATGCTAAAAAGAAATAATAGCACCTTTTTATGGTGAAATAAACGTATGCTTTCTCTTTGTTAGTTCTGATTCAAATAATCTCCCTATGTAAGCTGTACATTGCTTTTTAAGATCTTACACCTGAGTAACTTTCTGTTCTAGTTTAACCCCTTTCTGTGTTCTTTGGCTTGTGTTATTACAATTTATCTCATGTTCTATTTGTCTGGTTTTGCATCCTGGAAGAGCAGGTGATTAAGTAGTTCCTTTTCTTTCTTCCTAGTGTTCTAAAATTTGCTCATTGCTTCTGACATCATTTAAGTTTTCTCAATAAAGCAAATGGTATGCTGTCGTAATTAGAAATGCAGATACTACAAGTGTGATACCCAAAATAATCAGCCGTTGTGTTTTCTATTACCAGAAGAGAGTATAACAGTGTGTTCTACACTAGCACTATAACCGTTGATTGAGGGTAAATTTTAAAGGCCTTGCTTTCAGGATCCCCAGGTTACTCTAAATCATCCTCCCTCTCTTCCCTTCTTTTGTTAACCCAGAGATTGAAAGATCTCAAGCAGAGAGAGTTTGCTCGAAATGTTTCTTCAAGATCCCGCAAGGATGAGAAGAAACAGGAAAAAGCCCTTCGGCGTCTCCATGAGTTGGCAGAGCAAAGAAAACAAGCTGAATGGTGAGGACATTTCTCTCAGGGGGTCTGTGGGTAATTATAATCCTTAAGATTTAAGAATTATTATGCTTACGTTTTTAATAGATTCCTCTTTCAACCTAAAAGCATATCTATACTTAGAGTATGCTATACTGACTAGATGTTCACCTGAGGCCATATTCTGCAACCTGTGAGACCTTAAGTTATCTAACCTCTGTGCCTCAGTTTCTTTATCTCTAGGATGGAGATGGTAATAACAGACTAATCTCTATAGTTGTGGAGAGTGATTAAGTCACTACATTAAAAGTGCTTATAAGAGTGTTAGTACATATAAATTATGTTCAGTAAATTATGCAACTATTATTGTTCCTATCTCCAACATTCATTCTTATGCAAAACATCACATTTGTTACATTATTGTTTTATAACTAAAAAGTACTGCAGCACAGATTCACATGGAGTAACTTCCTTTTTCCAGCAGAACCAAAACCTCCTGAGCCCCTTTCAGTGTCATCCAAAACTTGAACTTCCTCTATTTCTGGATAAAAAAAATCCATTCACAAATGGCAATTCGGTCACCCTTTTTTACTTCAAATTTTTCTTTTCCAAAATTAAACAGTACAACACCAAAATTTCCTCTATAATCTACATCTATAACACCAGCTCCTATAAAGTGTTCTGCGGCCAAGCCGGGACGTGGAGCTCCTCTTCCACAGCACCCAGAAGGAAGAGCTATCTGAATGTCGGCTTTCCCGGGGTTTTTTCCAAGGGTGGCATTGGGTAATCATGGCACTGCACAGTGGGCACGCGGGCCCCTTGGTGGGGGTGGTGGCATGCTCGGAGAGCCGCACAACGCGAAGCCGCAGGCCGCCCTCTGCAGGCCTGGCCGCTTGCTGGGGAGACGGCCAGTGTGTCTTCAGAGCATGTCATGGCAGGGCAGACCACAGGTGGAGGCGGTGTAACCGCCTTGTAAGGACTATAAGTTAGTACAGATACTATGAAACCTAGGGAGTGCTCTAAGGTTCCTCCTGCTTAACAGTTTGGGGCTGGTATTTTGCCTTGGGTTAAATTTTTCCCACGTAAGGCTGAATTGCTAAGCAAGTAGATTTTGGGGACCCAGTCTTTAAGCATCTAAGGATTCATGAGGTATGTGCTCAATTAGGAGGTCTAGGCCCCCATGTTTGTCTGTCTGTTTGTTTGGTTTGGGTTAAGTTTATGTTTTCTCCCTTTTTTTTTTTTCCATACCATTTGTCCCCCATAGAACCTCGTCTACCCCCCTCTTATCTGTGTGTGTTTTGTTTTTATTTATTTTTAATTGATTTCAGAGAGAGGAAGGGAGGAGGAGGAGAGAAAAATAAAACTGCCCTCCTGGTTCATGGATCAGCACTCAACCACTGAGCCACTCTGGCTGGGCCCCATTTTGTTTGTTTAACTATATTTTTATTGATTTCAGAGAGGAAGGGAGAGAAAAATAAAAACATCAGTGGTGGGAGAGAATCATTGAATCATTGATTGGCTGCCTCCTGCCACAACCTTGGCATGTGCCCTTGACCGGAATAGAACCCAGAACCCTTCAGTCTGCAGACGGACACTCTGTCCACTGAGCCGAACTAACTAGGGCCCCATGTTTATTTTTAATGGCTGACCAGAACCCAAGGAAGGAACTGGTTACAGTTAAAAGATAAACTGATCATTCTTATTAAAAGTTTACAGCCTAGTTCCTTGACTTAATAGGTTTATTTTTGTCTCTAGATCCTTTTTTACTAATTTACTTCTTTTATGTTTTGGAGGCAGAAGGAAGGGAGAAAACGCACGTTAGTGTAAGTTTTGAAACAGCATTAACCTGAGCCCTAATGAGTTAAACTGTCTATAGATTGCTTCTTTAGCAGCTCTTTATGTAGTAAAACACATTCCCCTTGGACCTGTTGCAAGGGTACCTCCTTAAAAGTAGTTCAGGACATTTTTTAATACATGTTTTTTCTCAGAGCTGGCTTTTAGTTCTCACTTTTACAAACAAACAGCTAAAAGATGACTGAGTAATCTCATGGGAGAATAAAAGAAAGTTTTGAACCCTCATCGGGTATTTATCCTAGGAGTGATGCATGACCCCATAGTAAGTATTACTGAAGTAACATGGCAAAGACTAAGCAAATGTCAAAATAAATCCCCTTTTTATTCAGTTTGAGGTTTTCTTCGCTGTGTGGTAGGTTTTATGACACAGTGTAAGTATCTGCTGCTATCCAAATCTGTTGGGTTTCTATCTTCCAATAGCAAGGATTACCACGTGATCCAAATATATTTGATTCCTGAGTTAAAGACAGCTAGTAGTAGAGTTCAGATAATGTGGACTTCAAATAGATATCTAATGCTCTTTAGCTTGAGAGATGCTTTTATAGTTCATATACTATAAAGACTTCAGGCATACAGGGGTTTAAAATGCTGGCTTTGAGGCTCCTCAGTGTTACTGTTTTCAAACCTAAGAAAGTCCTTAGTAGTATCATGATCATTGTATGTAATGCCCAGAAAGAGTCAAAACCAAAGCGGCTGGCCAGTGTGGCTCAGTGGTTGAGCATGTGAGGAGTTGAGCAGTGAGGAGGCTATGGTTTAGTTCCCAGTCAAGACACATGCCCAGATTGTGAGGTCAGTCCCCACTGGGGGGTGTGCAGGAGGCAGCTGATCAGTGATTCTTATCATTGATGTTTCTAGCTCTCTCCCTCTCCCTTCCTCTCTGAAATCAATTTTCTTTTAATATATGTTTTTTATAAGTAAACGCTTAGATGTGTGGGGCCCAGGAAATAGGCACAGACCCTTAGTTTCTAAAATAGACATACTAGCCACAGACTGCCATAGAGTAGTAGCACTTTGGAGGTTTCTGATTATGTTTAACTCGGAACATGCACATTTTAAAAAATGACATTTGAGATACCTTAAGAAGAAATAGTAACTGACTAGTTTTAGAAATGTAGCTTGATAGATTAGCAGTATGAGACTGCCTAGCCTCACTGGGAGAGTGCTCTTCATTAGCACAAGGCTAGGGAATGACCACCCTCAGTGTCTTTTAGGCCTCCCTGTGAAGAATGATAGCACGTGAGGTAAGTATTTTAGAATACGTACGAAATGTACTTCTCAACCTGAGTTTTTTGGTTTTTTATTGTTTGTTTGTTTTTTTGTTTTTTTAAAATCAATGTATAGTGCACCTGGAAGTGGTCCTATGTTCAGACCAACCACAGTGGCTGTAGATGAAGAAGGTGGAGATGATGATAAAGATGAATCGGCTACAAATAGTGGCGCAAGTGTCCCTGCCACTTGTGGACTAGGATCTGAGTTCTCCACAGATAAAGGAGGCCCTTTCACTGCAGTGCCAATCACTAATACCACTGGACCTGCACAGGCTCCTGGCTTAGCCTCCCAAGGTATCAGCTTTGGCATTAAGAATAATCTGGGCAACCCATTGCAAAAAGTGGGCGTGTCATTTTCTTTTGCCAAAAAAGTTCCTGTCAAACTCGAATCAATAGCATCAGTTTTCAAGGACCACGCAGAGGAAGGCACCTCTGAAGATGGAGCAAAAGCTGATGAGAAGGGTTCTGACCAAGGACTGCAGAAGGTGGGAGACTCTGATGCTAGTAGTAATCTCGATGGCAAAAAAGAGGACGAAGACCCTCAGGACGGAGGGTCCCTTGCCTCAACATTATCTAAGTTAAAAAGAATGAAGCGAGAAGAAGGAGCTGGGGCAACAGAGCCAGAGTATTACCACTACATCCCCCCAGCACACTGCAAAGTAAAACCCAATTTTCCCTTCCTCCTTTTTATGAGAGCTAGTGAACAAATGGAAGGTGATAATAATACACACCCAAAAAATGCCCCAGAGAGCAAAAAAAGCAATTCTCCCAAGCCCAAACGCTTCAGCAAGGTGGCAGCAAGCCAAGGAGCAGAAAAGACTGTTGGTGAAGTCTCGGAGCAGCAGGCAGACACCAGTGCGGCTGAGCCCTCAGAACCTGCAAGCAAAGCTGAGACGAAGAAGGCTTCAGGAGGGGACATAATTGAGCAGAGTTTAGAGAGTCAGAGTCAGAAGTCTTCAGGTATCCAGAGTTGTGAGTCTAACCCTTCCAAAGAAACCTCTCAGACCGCCCCTCCAGGGAAAGAAAGCCGAGAGGGACCCAAGCATCCCACTGGTCCCTTCTTTCCAGTTTTGAGCAAAGATGAAAGCACTGCTCTCCAGTGGCCATCAGAACTATTAATTTTCACCAAGGCGGAACCCTCCATTTCATACAGTTGTAACCCTTTGTACTTTGACTTTAAACTTTCAAGGAACAAAGATGCCAGAGCTAAAGGGACAGAAAAACCAAAGGACACGGGAGGCTCCTCAAAGGACCATCTCCACAGCCATGATCCTGGTGAGCCCGACAAAAGGAAGGAAGGGGGAGAGAGAGCAGAACCTTCCTCAGGAGATAGAATGGACGCGCCTGCTCCAGGGTCTTCCTGTCGCGGTCTGAATAAGCAGGAGCCTGGTGGCAACCATGGATCGGAAGCAGAAGACGCAGGGAGAAGCCTTCCCAGCAGGAAAGAACGATCTGGGAAGTCCCATCGACACAAAAAGAAAAAGAAACACAAAAAATCCAGCAAACACAAACGGAAACACAAGGCTGACCCAGAAGACAAAAGCTCTAAGGTGGAATCTGGGGAGAAGTCTAAGAAGCGCAAGAAACGAAAACGAAAGAAGAATAAGTCAGCCCCGGCAGATTCTGAGCGGGGCCCCAAACCAGAGCCCCCCGGGAGCGGCAGCCCTGCCCCGCCGAGAAGACGGCGGCGAGCCCAAGACGACTCCCAGCGGAGACCCCTCCCAGGCGAGGACGGCAGCGGCGGCAAAAAGGAGGAAGGGGGCAGTGGTGGCAGCTCTCAGGATCACGGGGGGAGGAAGCATAAAGGCGAGCCTCCGGCTTCATCCTGCCAGCGGAGAGCGAGCACCAAGCGGAGCAGCCGGTCCAGCCATCGGAGTCGACCCAGCAGTGGAGATGAGGACAGTGATGACATGTCCTCACGCCGGCCGCACCAGAAGTCTCCATCCCAGTACAGCGAGGAGGAGGAGGAGGAGGAAGAGGAAGACTCGGGCAGTGAGCATTCCCATAGCCGCTCACGGTCTGGCCGGCGCCATTCCTCACACCGTTCCTCCCAGCGTTCTTACTCGAGTAGCTCAGAGGCTTCTTCAGACCAGAGCTGCTATAGCAGGCAGCACAGTTACTCCGATGACAGCTATAGCGACTACAGTGACCGATCGCATCGGCACTCAAAGCGCTCCCATGACTCTGATGACTCAGACTACACCAGCTCCAAGCACCGGTCCAAGCGGCACAAATACTCATCTTCCGATGACTACAGCCTCAGCTGCAGCCAGTCCCGAAGCCGGTCTCGGAGTCACACCAGAGACCGCTCAAGATCCCGGGGCCGCAGCCGCAGCAGCAGTTGCAGCCGCAGCCGCAGCAAACGGAGGAGCCGTAGTACCACAGCTCACAGCTGGCAGCGGAGCCGGAGCTACAGCCGGGACCGCAGCCGCAGCACCAGAAGCCCTTCCCAGAGGTCAGGCTCTCGGAAAGGCTCGTGGGGTCACGAGAGCCCCGAGGAGAGGCGTTCCGGTCGTCGAGACTTCATTCGCTCTAAAATCTACCGCTCCCAGTCCCCTCATTATTTCCGATCTGGTCGGGGAGAAGGCCATGAGGAAAAGGAAGACGGCAGAGGAGATGATAGTAAAGGGACAGGCCTACCCGCTCAGAACAACAGTGTTGGCACAGGAAGGGGATCGGAGAGTGAGTGCAGCCCCGAAGATAAGAACTCTCTCACTGCCAGGCTTCTGCTGGAGAAGGTCCAGTCAAGGAAAGTGGAGAGGAAACCCAGCGTGAGCGAGGAGGTGCCGGCCACCCCAAATAAAGCTGGGCTCAAGCTCAAGGACCCACCACAGGGTTACTTTGGGCCCAAGCTCCCCCCCTCTCTTGGCAATAAGCCTGTCCTCCCGCTGATAGGGAAACTCCCAGCCACCCGAAAGCCCAGCACCAAGAAATGTGAGGAGTCTGGCATAGAACGGGGGGAAGAGCAAGAGCAGTCAGAGACGGAGGAGGGGCCTCCAGGGAATAGTGATGCCCCATTTGGACATCAGGGGCCCTCCGCGGAAACAGCTGGCTCCTTACCAGACCCACCTCCAGAAGAGCCGAAATCTGAAGAAGCTACTACTGCTAATCACCCTGTGGCTCCACTAGGCACCCCAGTGCACTCTGATTGCTATCCTGGGGACCCGACCATCTCCCATAACTACCTCCCTGACCCCAGCGACGGGGACACCCTAGAATCCTTGGATAGTGGCGGTCAGCCAGGCCCTGTGGAATCCGGCTTGCTGCCAGTAGTGCCAGAACTTGAGCACTTCTCCAGTTATGCGCCCCCCAGTGGGGAGCCTAGTATTGAGTCAGCTGATGGGGCAGAGGATGCTTCCCTGGCCCCCCTGGAAAGCCAGCCCATCACCTTCACTCCCGAGGAGATGGAGAAGTACAGCAAACTCCAGCAGGCTGCGCAGCAGCACATCCAGCAGCAGCTTCTGGCCAAGCAAGTGAAAGCCTTTCCAGCCTCTGCTGCCCTGGCCCCAGCCACTCCGGCCCTGCAGCCCATCCACATTCAGCAGCCGGCCACGGCCTCTGCCACCTCCATCACAACTGTTCAGCATGCCATCCTGCAGCATCACGCCGCAGCAGCTGCTGCTGCCATCGGCATTCACCCCCACCCTCATCCCCAGCCACTTGCCCAAGTGCACCATATTCCCCAGCCCCACCTGACACCCATTTCCTTGTCCCACCTCACTCACTCGATCATCCCTGGCCACCCTGCCACCTTTCTCGCTAGCCATCCCATTCACATCATTCCTGCCTCGGCCATCCATCCTGGACCCTTCACCTTCCACCCTGTCCCACATGCTGCCCTCTATCCTACCCTGCTTGCCCCCCGGCCTGCTGCAGCAGCTGCCACTGCCCTCCACCTTCACCCGCTTCTTCACCCCATCTTCTCAGGTCAGGACCTGCAGCACCCCCCTGGTCATGGCACATGAGTTGGGGGAGGAGAGCCCAGGTAGGACCAGGGAAGGTGACCCATAGTCTTCCCTTGGGGGTGTTGAGCCATTAATACCAGCAAGTAGAAGCTGGACGGGCAGTGTCTGATAGCCAAAGAGTTAAGTTTTGGCTTGCAGGGGTGGTTTTAGATTTGAGGTTTGCTTTGGGTTCACTATCAGGGATTTCCCCCATTTTCCTTGTATCCCTCCCCCTCCTGTGTTTCCAGGCTGGGAAACACCAGTAAGTGCTACCCGCCCCTCTGCAGCAACATTTCCAGATGGTCACGTTTATATACTCCCCTCCTCCCTCAACTGTTTAACCTCCACTCTTCCCTTCTATAAATTTAAAAACAGTTCCTCCTCTCTGGCCGGCGGGTTGTCCATCTGATCCTGCCTTCCCAGTGTCTGACCATCCCTTGGTGACCTTGTGTTATCCTGGGTGAGGTGGAAAGGGAGTCAGACCTGGAATCAGATGTTACTCTGTTTTTGGATCCACTTCCCACATAAAGAGCCACACGTTTGGCACTGATGTCCTCGTGTCCCTCATCCCAGAAGAGACATCGGACTCCCCCCAGAAAAGAAGATCCTATCATGATTACAAGCTACGCGGAACACAGTTTTCATGTGCTTCCCCAGAGAGGAGCTTGTATGTCTGAAGGGTGTATTTTCTTCTGTCATGTTGATGTTTCCTTCTTAATTTATAGGATTTTTTTAACGTAAAAAAAAAAATTGCACTGAACTCTATAAACGCAAATGCTGCTTTTTGTAGCTCATAAAAAAGGTTCCATATTTGTAGTATACTGCAATAATATTTTTTACATCTAGCTCTTTAAGTGATCCTTGTTCTGGTGGCTTTGTGTAAATATGTTTGCCTAGTTGAATTAAGAAACTAAAAGTTATAAGATGAAAGCAAAAAATAAAGTATTTGTTTTCTGCTAGATGCAAAAATGACTAAGCATGTATATTTTACCAAACTCATGTATTTTTTGAAGTTATGAACTATAAAAATGTTAGAGCTAAAAAGGAACATTGTTTAACATTTTTGCTGGAACAAAATGTTCAGTAATTTGCATTAAGTGGTGCCCCCAGCACTGGGGTTTTTGAAGTAATGGGCATCACTCAGCTGGGGGGTTCAGGTTCAGGAATACTCATTTATGGCAGTCTCCTTCATATGCTTTGTTTTGTTGTTTTTTACAGAGAAACAGGTGGGCCCACAGAGGAGGAAACCGTTCAGGAGCTTAATTTGAAAGCAGTGAGATTCAGAGTGATGGGGGGTTTCTGATGCCTTGTTCTAGGCAGTCCATTTGCCTTCCTAGTACTTCGCCTCCTCTGATAATTTTTTTTTTTTTTAATGTGCCTTTTTTGTTAGCTAGAAACAAGTAGAAGTAGACAGGGCGATGGTAGAGTTCCGTTTTCTTCCTCCTCTTGTTGGGACATGAGCACATTTATAGACCCTGCACATTCTTTTGCTTCATAGTTTCCATGCCTTCAGCCCAGTTGAGCGTAAGCAGTAAAGATTCCTTTTCTCTTCTGTGACACCATGGTACGTACCAGAGGAAATACCACCTTGGTTCCTCTTCCTCTTCTTGCTTTTCACCTGGGCTTTCAGCCCTGACGAACACACTGACCCAAAAGAGTTTGTATTGCAGTTCTCACCTTTGGTGTAATTAGCAGATCCCCGTTTGGCATTTCCATGCCTATTCCTGTGGCTAGAATTGGTTGGGCGGTCATCTGAAAACCCTACTTAACCTGGGCCAAGGCTCTGTGTTCTGCCTTTCTTCTTGAATTCCCAAATGAAAAAGGTTTTGCGTTTATGAGAAGCAAATGCTGGGCAAACAGGGCTCTGGACTCCGCCTCCTGCCTGTTTCATGCTCCTCACACTGTTCAGAAGCCTCATTTTTTTGATAACTAGCACTGGAAAAATGAAACGTCTTTGATGTGAAGGGACTCATTTTTCTTTGCTTTCAGCCCATGTAAATAATTTAAATAATACAGTATTAACATTTTTGTGCTATTTCCCTTCCCATTAGCTTGTAGATTGAGCCATACTCTGGCTGCCTCTGCCTTTCTGGGGGCAGTTTTCTTTAACTTTCAGAATAGTGACTTTAAAACTTTAAAAAACAGTAAAGAAAACAAGATAGCCTATCCTTCCTTACAAGCATATCAGATTGTATTTAACTTTATCGCATATGATAGAGATATATATGCTGTAAAATTAGGGAAAGGAACTTTCTAATAAACCAATGATTTGTGGAAAAGTAGCAGAGTCTGTTGTGATTGTTGCCCCATCCACTCAAGTTGGGAAGGGATGGAGTTAAGGGTTACAAGTAACAAATTGTTTAAAGTGATCAAGGGACAGACTCTTGAGAACCAGTTTTATGATGTTTGGAATTGTGCTGCTCAGAGCTCAGGCTGCCCGGGTAGAGAGAAGATGGTGATGTGGAAGAGCATACAGTAAAGTTTCTCAGTCTTGGGTAGGTGCTTTGGAATGTGCACCCCTTTTCCACTCTTTCCCACAAGAATTTTCCATTTCTGCCTTACTTCCTCTTAGGTATGTAATCTGTGTGTAATACAATGTATGGCATGTCGGTGCTTGCTAAGTAACTGGGTTTGGGATTCCTGAGTTTGGTTTTTAGGATTTTGGAAAAACTTCAGGAGTCATCTGCCTGGCCTTTGTCCTCCAGATGTAGTTCTGTATACCAGAACCGGCCTTGAATTATTCTCCTCGACCCTTTAATTCAGGGCAGAACTTGAGAGCTACATGGTGAAAGGAAATAGGCCTTGTTACTGAGCTGATAAAAGCTCTGCTGTATCTAAAAATCACAAAAGGGAAAGTTTGGCATCAAAGCTAACCATAGATTCGCAGGAATAAATTAATTTCCTCTCAGCCTTTCAGGAAGGAGGAGTACAATGTCATTTCTTTCCTACTCAGCTGTGTTCTTCCCTGGACTGAGGAGAAGCTATTCAACATGGACCTTGGGTTGGATGCTCAGATCTGCCTATTTTCCTAAAATAGCAAAATTCCTGCCCAGAAAGAAAGGATGTTAAAAAATGAAAAGTATGCCCTGACCTTTTGGCTCAATGGATAGAGGGCAGCCTCCGTACTGAAGGATCCCAGGTTCAAGGGCATGTACCTTGGTTGCAGGCACATCCCCAGTAGGGAGTGTGCAGGAGGCAGCTGATCAGTGTTTCCAACTCTTTCTCCCTTTCCCTTCCTCTCTGTAATTTTAATTTTTTTTTTTAATGAAAAGTAATGTTCTGAGTAGGCAAGGTGCCAGTGAAAGAAACAGACTGGCCTGTAGACAGAGTACCTGCCTCAGCCACCTGGGCTTGCAACGTGGATATGCCTCTTCTATATGCTCAGTGACAAACCCAGGCCTGTGAGCCATTTCCGTTCTTATTTACCAGAGACACCTTCACTTCCTCTGTATCAGTTCGTATCTGAATGTTTGCTGTATTTCCTGGCTGACCTCCCTGACTCTTAGGATATAATTCCCTGTCCCACGTAAGCTTACTGGCTTTTCAGGATCTGAGTGCAGTTCATTTGGTGTTCACTGCTTCGCAATACAATTATAAGTTCTTGGAGGATGGGGCTTAATTCTTAAACTTTTTTTTTTTTCTTCTTAATCCCTTAGCAGTGGTCGGCAAACTCATTAGTCAACAGAGCCAAGTATCAACAGAACAACGATTGAAATTTCTCTTGAGAGCCCAATTTTTTAAACTTTTAATGCCACTTCTTCAAAATAGATTCTTCCAGGCCATGGCATTTTGTGGAAGAGCCGCACTCGGGGCCAAAGAGCCGCATGTGGCTCACAAGCCGCAGCTGGCCAACCATTTCCTTAGAGTGTTTTACAGAGTTGAACACATGGTAAACATTTTGATTATATGTCCAAGGGAGATTTGAGCAAAATAAAATACTACTGAAGATTATGCATCAGGGTTTAGAAAGGGAACCAAAGATGATAAAATGTTTTTCTTTATGTCCACATCACCTAGCTCAGTGCCAGCACCTAATAGGAGTTCAATAATTGTGGACTAAATGACATCTTAACAGAACTTTGAATTCATTGAGGGATTCTAGCACCCTGGTGGCTGATGGGAAAGTGGGAGCAGTGTGTCAGCAGCACTCCTGCCTACAATCAGAAAGGAGACTAACCCAGCTCTGACCCCAGCGGAACACCTGAAGAACAGAATTCTTCCTGAAGACCACACTCCCTTCCCAATGTTGATGCTCCACCTGTTTCCAGTTTTAGTTACTGGTTCCATTGTTCTACCAGCCAACAAGGCACCAAAGCTCCCAGTTACTTGACACGTTCCCACCACAGCCAGTTACTAACGGTGTAATCTCTGCTGTCTCGTCCCTGCCATCCGTACCTGGGTTTAAGCCTCATCCATCACCTTTAACCAAGAGGATTGTAGTTGCTCTCCATCTGATCTTCCCAGTAAGTTCTGCCTTTTCCAGTTCCTTCTATCCACAGTCAGTGTAATTGTCCAAATCAGAGCACAATTAGTGTATCTCATTGTCAGACTTGAAAAGTCTTTATGATTCTCCAGATTAAAGTTCAAATTCCTTTATAAGGCATTCAAGGACCTCGAGTTGTTGACCCCAGCCCTCCATTCCACCCTAGTGCCCACTCTGTCCTCATGCCCCAGGCCCTTCCCTATAATTGACCTTTATGTCCTGCCTCTCTTAAAGAGAGTGCCTAGAACTCCATTCTCTGACAAGAGTGTAATGAATAAGAGCATGATTTTAGCCCTAGCCGGTTCGGCTCTGGATAAAGCGTCGGCCTGAGGACTGAGGGTCTCCAGTTCAATTCCGGTCAAGGGCACATGCCTGGGTTGAGGGCTAGATCCCCAGTAGGGGGTGTACAGTAGGCAGCTGGTCAGTGATTCTCATCATAGATGTTTCTCCCTCTTCCTCTTTGAAATCAATAAAAACACTTTTTTAAAAATATGATTTTAGCCTTGGCCTGTTTGGTTCAGTGGATAGAACGTGTCACCCTGCAGACTACAGGGTCCTGGGTTCCAATTCCAGTCAAGGGCACATACCTCGGTTGCAGGCTCGATCCCTGGGGCACATTTGGGAGGTAACCAATGTGTCTTACATTAATATTTCTCTGTCTCGTCCCCTCCCTTCCAACTCTGAAAATCAATGGGAAAAATATCCTCGGGTGAGGATTAACCAAGAAATAAAATCCTTTAGAAACAAACATGAATTTAAGTACAAACATGTTTGGATTCACACATTGGCCATGTAAACTTGGGCAATTTGCCTGTAACTCTGTGCCACAGTTTTGGCATTTATGAAATGGGCATAATACTACCTATTTCATAGGAGTTGTTATGAGGAACATATAAAAGATTTCAGCTAGATATAATCACCCTTTTCAAGGCATGCTTTACTCTTCCTCTACTGCAATTGTGTGTTCATGTCTTAAATCTCTCTTTAAAGATCCTTGGTAAGGGACCTTTGTATACCTTACTACTCAGTGCCTTGAACAGAATAAATACTTATTAAAAACTTTAGTGACATGTGACTTAATTTGGGCTGCACAATATACACCAGTAATTACAGTGCTGCTCAGTAGAGGATAGTGGGAAGGTGGTAGGTAAGTATAAAACTGAGTTAAGTATTCATTCTAATAGATGCATTACATGCCTACTGTGGTCCTGGGACTGAGAAATCAGCAGTGAAGAAGGCCTGGACTAAAGTTTAAAGAGCTTCTAGCCTAGTAAGGGGCAGGATTTTGAGCTGTTTGCTGAGGTGGTGAATTAGGAGATTTCAAGATAAGATGGTTGCAGTTCATCAGAAAATAGAGCAAAGGAGAATGCCCATCTTCCTGTGCCTTGGCAGATTTTGAATTTCCCTCCTGAGAACCTGTTTTGGGGAGGAGACATGTCAATAAGACTTGGCACTCCTCTTTCATCCACAGAAAATGACCTTGTCTTTCTACTCAAAACTATTCCTTCTCTTTCCATGTTTGCATCTTCCAATGCTCAGTGCACACTTCCATTCCGTCTGTCAGCAATACCTATTCCAAGTTGGGCTCTCGGCTAGACCCAGGCTGCAGTAAAGAACCTTGCTCTCCAGGGACTCATGGACACGACGAAATGAACAGGCCATGATAAACTGTGTTAGTTCCAGGGTGCCAGCCTGAAGAGTTGGAGGAGGCTTCCCATTGGCAGTGACCCCACTAGAATCGGTTCTTGATGATTGGACAAGAGCTCTGTCACCAGAGAGAGTGAAGGGGCCTGCTTTCAACTGGACAGCTGGTGAATAATCACAAAGCCTCTGAGCCAGAATGCCCTGATCTGACTCCACTTCATCCCCATCTCCCTTAGCCCTTCGACCAACATCCATTCGCCATCCCTTCCCTAGCCCTGGCTGCACTGCTTGGCCACATTAAGACTTGGCCTGAGATGGAGGAAGGGTGAGGGAGCTCCTGCACCAATATGACTGACTGAAGCTGCCCAAGGCCCTAAAAGGAAGTGGATAGGTGCCTTATCCAAGAGGATATAGCAGCCCAGGTCTTATCAGGAGCCAGCAGCTTCCTTACTCCTACCCCCACCGCTAACTAAGTCATTATGTGCCACAGTAGTGCAGGCAGCTGTGTGGGAGGAAGAGGGGCCATAGAACTGAGCTAGAGTGGAGGTGTACAGACCAGCTAGTTCATGGTTTTACTATCCCAAGCAGAAAGCCATGATGGGATAGTAAAATGGCGTGAACACTTGCGTAGTGGCCATAGAAATGGCATGAAGATTCCAGAGACATAGTTGAGAGGCAGAACCAACCAACAAGACTTGGTGATAAACTACTCTCAGGAAAAGGGAGGAGTCATGGCTTTCAGCTCTCAGCATCCACCCCCAAAGTGGCCTCACCCCCTTCCCTTCCTGGCAATCCTAGAAACCAAATGGGTCCAGGGCCAACTGCCCTGTTCAGTACATTTGATAACAAAAGACTTCCTGTGGTGGAAACTGAAAGAAAGAGAAAGGAGTTAGTCCATTCCTCCCAAGGAGGTTGAGGGAGAAGGAAGATGGCCAGAGCTTTGTGTCCACTTCATGCCCTCTGGCTTCTGGAGTGGGTGCAGGTGCTCTGGGGACCCGGTGCTGCCCCTGCAGCCTGGGCCTTGAACCTGGACCCAGAGCGGCTCACCTTCTACACAGGCCCCAATGGCAGCCACTTTGGGTTTTCTCTGGACTTCTACAAGGACAGCCATGGGAGGTAAGCCTGGGGGAGCGTGGGTGTTGGGAGAGAGAAAGATTCTCCCACCATTACTGCTTCTGTGGCCCTCAAGTCCCCATGTGTGATAGAGGTTGGGCAAAGTGACTTCTAGGGTCTATTTGGGCTGAGTTCTTGTTAGGAATCCTGGGGAGGAACCTGCTCAGGTGAGGGTGTATGGAGGGGGCACCAAAGAGGAGTTAGACATTGAAACTACGGCAAAAGCAAAGGCGGAACAAAAGTTGATACCTTATTCTTTCCTCCAAGGGTCAGTTGTATGACCCACTCCACTGTCATCCCCTCAAAACACAGAGAGGAGTGTGCAGGTCTTAAATTGACCTGCAGAACTGCAAAATGATCTACCCACCTTGCTTTTCTACTCCATTTCCCTCCTCCCCATAAAAATGATAGATCGTTGAAAAGAAGCAATAGAATATTCGGCTTGGGGTTAATCAGGCTGTGAGGTCAGATTGCCAAGATGAGAATCCTGGTTCCTCCTCTGAATAATAACTACCCTGAGCTGGTTCCTTATTGTGGTCGACACGGTGCGACCCAGCTTTGGGGAGTGGCAAAGGCAGACAGCATTCAAGTGTCAGCCCCTTGGAGGATTTCCTCTGCAGAAGAGAGCTGCCTCCCCCAAAGTCCAGTCCCCTTCCCAATGTGACCTGCGGCTAAGGACTGGCCGATGAGGAATATGGAGGGAGGTGAGAGGCGTAAGGGTCCAACCCTTCCACCTCAACTGGGAAGAGTTCCGAAGGGCCCTTCTGGTACCAGGGCTCCCAGGGTATTTGTGTGGCCGTGGCTGTCACTCCGCCTAACTCCTTCCCCCAGCCACTTTTGCTTTTCTCCTTCTATCCACAGCTAGTGGTTTCATAGGCACTACTTAAACATCCCTCATTATTCAGCATATTTTTTGAGCAGCCGTTATGAGTTGTTTGGCTGGTACCATGCTGAATCCCTCATACATTTACTTCACTTACTTCTAGAAGCATTAATTGGTTGGTATTGTCCCCAATTTTCATATGGCAGAGCTGTGGTTTGAACCTAGATCTACCAGGGCCCTCAGCAATATCAGCACCCTACTCCTCCCTCCACCCCCCCTCGCCCCTTTAGAGATGCCCACTAGCTTCCCTTGACCTTCAGTTCAGGTCAAGGGCAGGTACCTTGAGTTGCAGGCTCCATCCCAGGCCCTGTGGAAGGTAACCAATCGGCTGAAGTGTACCTCTCACATCAGTGTTTCTCAGTGTGTGTGTGTCTCCCCTTCCCACGCTCTCTAAAAACCAATGGAAA
Source organism: Nyctalus aviator (assembly GCA_036971965.1). Lineage (NCBI taxonomy): Eukaryota > Metazoa > Chordata > Mammalia > Chiroptera > Vespertilionidae > Nyctalus > Nyctalus aviator. The sequence goes on along the minus strand of CM072937.1, from coordinate 34,613,133 downwards.
AATATCCTCAGGTGAGGATTAACAGGGGAAAAAACAAACAAAAAAAAACACCCAGCCCTCAAAAAGGCATCTGGTAACAGTTTAAGGTTCCAAGACTCATAAACCCACCACCCCTGGCTTTTTTTTTTTTTTTTTGGGGGGGGGGGAGGAGGATGCGGAGCTTAGGATGTCTTTTTCAGCAAGGATATCAAATCCCTTGTATTCATACCAAATCCAGCCTTCCCTTAACTCTCTGGGTTTGGGGCATGTCATTTACCCTCTGGGAGTCGATTTCATGGACCATAAAGTGAAAAGATTGGCCTCCAGGGTCTGAAATCTCTTTAAGGAAATGGGATCCAGTGCCCCCCTTCAGGGGAGTGCTTCCTGCGGGCACTGGGACGTGGGGTGCCCGGAGCGCGCTCCTTGCTCACGCCGCTTTCCTGCGCAGCGTGGCCATCGCGGTGGGCGCCCCGCGGGTCCAGGGCCGCAGTCAAGAGGAGACCGGCGGCGTGTTCCTGTGCCCCTGGAGGGCCGAGGGCGCCCGGTGCTCTCCTCTGCTCTTCGACCTCAGTGAGTCCCGGGCCAGGGGGGAACGGAGGGGCCAGAGGGAGCGTGGGCAGCCGGGCTGCCACGCCCCGTCCCTCTTGTGCCCTCCAGATGATGAGACCCGGAAAGTGGGCTCCCAGACTTTCCAAACCTTCAAGGCGGGGCAAGGACTGGGGGCGTCGGTCGTCAGCTGGAAGGACCACATTGTGGTGGGCAGCGCGGGTCGGGACGCCCGGAGTGGCGGGGGGCAGGGACATGTTGGGAGGGAGGGCACATGGAACCCTTGTCCCGCCTTTCCCACGCCGCGGCCCCAGGCCTGCGCGCCCTGGCTGCACTGGAACGTGGTGGAGAAGGAGGAGGAGGCCGAGAAGACGCCCGTGGGCGGCTGCTTCCTGGCGCAGCTGCAGAGCGCCGGCCGCGCCGAGTTCTCGCCGTGCCGGGACAACACCATGAGCCGGGTCCACAATAAACAAAATTACTGTGAGCTCCGCTCTCCCAGCGCCCGCCCCTGGCCCGGCCCTCATTCCCGACCCTTCTCCCAGCGCCCCTGCCTTCCCTCCGCGGCGCCGACTGCCCGCTCCGAGCCACGCCCTCCACCCGGCCGCCACCTGCAGCCAAGGCCCCGCCCCCTGCCACCGGGTCCCGCCCCCTGTCACCTGGCCCCGCCCCTGTCACCCCAGATTCCGCCCCTGTCACCCGGGCCCCGCCCCCTGTCATCTGGCCCCGCCCCTGTCACCCCAGACCCCGCCCCTGTCACCCGGGCCCCGCCCCCTGACATCCCGGGCCCCGCCCCGCCCGGGGAAGAGTTTAGTTTTTATTTTACTGGTTGGTTTTAAAGACCCGGAGGCAATCGCGGTGTGCTGCTCCCCTTAGTTATGCATTCACTGGTTGGTTCTTGTATGGCCCTGACCGAGATCCAACCGGAAATCTTGGCGAGTGGGGAGGATGCTCCAACCCACTGAGCCACCAGCGCAGCTCCACCACCCGCCCCCGGTGACCCTCCCCGCCCCCGGTGGCCCTCCCCCCCCCGTGACCCTCCCCGCCCCCGTGACCCTCCCCGCCCCCGGTGACCCTCCCCCCCCCCGTGACCCTCCCCGCCCCCCGTGACCCTCCCCCCCCCCGGTGACCCTCCCCCCCCCCGTGACCCTCCCCGCCCCCGGTGACCCTCCCCCCCCCCGTGACCCTCCCCGCCCCCCGTGACCCTCCCCGCCCCCGGTGACCCTCCCCCCCCCGGTGACCCTCCCCCCCCCCCGTGACCCTCCCCGCCCCCGGTGACCCTCCCCGCCCCCGGTGACCCTCCCCCGCCCCCGGTGACCCTCCCCCCGCCCCCGGTGACCCTCCCCCCCCCCGTGACCCTCCCCGCCCCCCGTGACCCTCCCCCCCCCGGTGACCCTCCCCCCGCCCCCGGTGACCCTCCCCCCGCCCCCGGTGACCCTCCCCCCGCCCTCCAGGGGAAGACAAGCGCTACTGTGAAGCGGGCTTCAGCGCCGCAGTCACCCAGGCAAGGAGCGAGCCCGTCGGGAGGGGCGAGAGGGCGGCTCCCAGCAGGGCCCCTCACCCCTGGCTTCCTTTCCAGGCCGGAGAGCTGGTGCTCGGGGCCCCCGGCGGCTTCTTTTTCTTAGGTATGTCTGTGTGTCTCTCCCCATCTCTCTCTCTCCCCATCTCTCTTTCCTTCCCCCCGCTCTCCTCCCCCCTCTCTCTCCTCTCTCTCTCCCCCCCCCTCTCTCCCTCGGCCTGCGGGGACCCCGGAAGCTCACACCCCTGACCCACACCCCAGGCCTCCTGGCGCGGGCCCCCATCGCGGACATCTTCCGGAGTTACCGCCCCGGCACCCTCCTGTGGCACGTGAGCACCCAGAGCCTCACCTTCGACTCCAGCAACCCCGCGTTCTTCGACGGCTACCGGGGTACCCCCCCCCCCACCCCGCGGGGCCCCGCACTCCGGTCCCACCGCCCCTCCGGCCCGCCCGCCCCGCCCCGCGCCCCAGGCGGCCCAGCCTCTGCCCCGCCCCCACCCCCGACACCCCGATTCCGCCCAGCTCCTCCCCCCGCCCCCCATTCCGCCCAACTCCTCCCCCCGCCCCCCATTCCGCCCAACTCCTCCCCCCGCCCCCCCATTCCGCCCAACTCCTCCCCCCGCCCCCCATTCCGCCCAACTCCTACCCCGCCCCCCCATTCCGCCCAACTCCTCCCCCCGCCCCCCATTCCGCCCAACTCCTACCCCGCCCCCCCATTCCGCCCAACTCCTCCCCCCGCCCCCCCATTCCGCCCAACTCCTCCCCCCGCCCCCCCATTCCGCCCAACTCCTCCCTCCGCCCCCCCATTCCGCCCAACTCCTACCCCCGCCCCCCCATTCCGCCCAACTCCTACCCCGCCCCCCTATTCCGCCCAACTCCCGCCCCCCCACCCCCGCGGGGCTCCGCACTCCGGGTCCCCCCTCCCCTCCGGCCTGCCCGCCCCGCCCCGCGCCCCAGGCGGCCCAGCCTCTGCCCCCATCCCCCCGCCCCAGGGCTCGGCCTGCCCCGCCCCCGGGTGGGTCCCGCGCACACAGAGCAGCTTTGCCCGGGGGTCTGAGCGCCTCCGCCCGCCCCGCTTTGCCTCCAAAAGCCAATGGCTTTGTGCCTTCAGGGTACTCGGTGGCCGTGGGCGAGTTCGACGGGAACCTCAACACCACAGGCAAGAGCCCCCTTTAGGGGCGGGGGCGGGGTGGGGGGCCCAGCCCGGGAGGAGCACCCCCCCGGGGAGGGGATGGCGGGGGCAGGGGGCCGAACCTCATCGCTGGGCCCCTCTCCCCAGAGTATGTCTTCGGCGCCCCCGCCTGGAGCTGGACCCTGGGAGCCGTGAGTGTCCCCTGACCCTGCCCTAAATCCGACCCCCCACCTCTGCCCTTTGCCCCCGGGGGGCGATGGGAGGGGAGAGGTTGATGGGGGAGGGCGCCCTCACTGCGGCCCCCGCAGGTGGAGATCCTGCGCTGGAACCACCGGACGCTGCACCGAGTGCAGGGCGAGCAGGTGCGCCGCTCCCGTGGGGCCGAGCGGGCGGGGCCCCGGACACGCCGCGGGGTGCGGGCCATGACTAAGGGAGGGGGTGGGGTCTGGGCGGGAATTAAGGGGCGTCTCGCCTTCCTTCCTGCAGGTGGCTTCGTATTTCGGGCACTCGGTGGCCGTCACTGACGTCAACGGGGACGGGTGAGGAGGGGCGCCCCAACCCTACCCAGCCGAGTCCCCAGTTAGCGGAGTCTGAACCGCCCTAGGCTCCCCCTCCACCAGCCCTCACTCCCGGTGGCCTGGCCCTGAGCATCCCCTAGCCTCCCCCACCCCATCCCCATCCCCCACTCCATCCTCACCCCCCACCCCTACCCCACCTATCCCTCCTCCACCCCCATCCCCCACTCCATCCTCATCCCATCCTCACCCCCACCACCCCTCCCCCACCCCATACCCTCCCCACCCCATCCCCCACTCCATCCTCACCCCACTCCTCCCCCTCCCCCACTCCCCATCCTCCACTCCATCCCCACCCCTCCCCACCCCCACGTAACTGCGCGGCCCGCAGGAGGCACGACCTGCTGGTGGGCGCACCCCTGTACATGGACAGCCGCGCGGACCGCAAGCTGGCCGAGGTGGGGCGCGTGTACCTGTTCCTGCAGCCTCGGGGCTCCCACCCGCTGGGCGCCCCCAGCCTCCTCCTGACGGGCACCCAGCTCTATGGGCGATTTGGCTCAGCCATCGCGCCTCTGGGAGACCTCAACCGGGATGGCTACAACGGTAAGAGAGGAGCGGCCCCTGCTGCCCGGGGCTGCCGGCCACAGCGAGGTCCGGGGGTCGGACCTGAGGCCGCAGGAGCCAGGGAGAGCTTCAAGCAAACGGACTCGGATTTGTTCGCATTGGTCCAGGCAAAGGAATTGGGGGCGGGGAGGGGGGGGCGGGAGGGATCCTTCACTGCGTGGAACTCCTCAGGCTAGACAGCAAATTTAGGGAGGTGATATGGGAGGCGTCTGCAGTTCATCTCTGGACCTGTTCGGTCCTGAAGGACTTGCCCACATTAGGCAGACATATGCCAGCACAGGTGAGTGTAGCTTCCACCAGAAAGGTCTGAATGGGAAATAGGGGCGGGGGTGGGGGGTCCTGGGAGCCTGTGATGTGAGGAGAGGCCCGGGCCAGAGCCCCAGGAAGCAAGAGCACTGAGGGGCCTCCCAGAGGAAGTGAGTCTGGAAAGGAGACAGGACTGTCCAGAGGGAAAGGAGAGAAAACAAGATCTGATGGCCCAAACGCAAAGGAAGAGCGTGCTCTAAGCCGAAGGAAGGAGGTCAGAGGCTCCAGGCGTTTCTGAGAGGCGCAGTCAGATGGGGCTGGAGAAGTATTTGTAGGTTTTAACAAGAAGGTCGTTGACGACAGCGACAAGAGCTGATTCAGGGCTGGGCAGGGACAGAAACCAAAATGCCAGGGGGCAGCGTATGAATAGAGGCAGCCAGTGCAAACAGCTCTTTCAACCAGTTTGTGAAAGAGGAAAAAAATTACTGAAAGGAGAGGAGGGTCAAGGGAAGGCTGTTTTAATTTCAAAGAACATGGAGAAGGAAAGTGATCTGTGGGGAAACGGAGGGATGGAAGAGAGAGCTGGAGGAGGGTCCCTTCAATGCCTGGGGGATGCGGGGGGGATGCTAAGCCCAGCAGCAGGGCCAAGGAGGGACCACTATTCCAAGGTCAGATGGGAGCGTGTGGAATTATAGTAAAAGAGTTGGGCTGCTTCTCTCTCTTTTTAAAAAAATATATTTTATTGATTTTTTTATAGAGAAGAAGGGAGAGTGACAGAGAGTTAGAAACATAGTTGAGAGAAACATTGATCAGCTGCCTCCTGCACACACACACACACACACACACCCCACTGAGAATGTGCCTGCAATCAAGGTATATGCCTTTGACAGGAATCGAACCTGGGACCTTTGAGTCCACAGGCTGACGCTCTCTCCACTGAGCCAAACCAGCTAAGGCTACTGTTTTTATAATAATCCTATTTGATGGGTCTCTCTCTGACCCAATTGTAAACTCCTGAAGGTCAGGACAGCTGCCGCCTTCTTCTTTTTTAATATATTTTATTGATTTTTTTACAGAGAGGAAGAGATAGTTAGAAACAGTGATGAGCTGAAACCAGTTTGGCTCAGTGGATAGAGCGTTGGCCTGCGGACTGAAAGGCCCCAGGTTCGATTCCGGTCAAGGGCATGGACCTTGGTCGCAGGCACATTCCCGGTGTGGGGGGTGCAGGAGACAGCTGATCAATGATTCTCCCTCATTGATGTTTCTGACTCTCTATCCCTCTCTCTTTCTCTCTGTAAAAAAATCAAATATATATATATATAAAAGGAAAAGAGACATCGATGAGAGAGAAACATTGATCAGCTGCCTCCTGCACATCCTACTGGGGATGTACCCACAACCAGAATCGAACCTGGGACCTTTGAGTCCACAGATCGATCGATGCTCTATCCACTGAGCCAAACCAGATAGGGCAACTACCTTCTTGACCCAGATCTTTGTATCTCTCCCCTGGTCCGCTGGGATCTGCCCGGAGTAAGAGCTCCTGAAAGTTTATGGGGCCACCTGGGGAGACTGGAGACCAACAGCCCCTCTCTTTCTGTTGTTCCTTCCAGATGTTGCCGTGGCCGCCCCCTACGGGGGTCCCAGTGGTGGGGGCCAAGTGCATGTGTTCCTGGGCCAGAGCGAGGGGCTTAGCTCGCGCCCCTCCCAGGTCCTGGACAGCCCCTTCTCCTCGGGCTCTGGCTTCGGCTTCTCCCTGCGAGGTGCCACAGACATCGATGACAATGGATACCCAGGTGCCCGGGAATGCCTCCAGCTAAACAAAAAGAGCCCGTGAGCATTCGCTGGAGATGCCAGGAGACACAGCCAGGGGCCTGTGCCTGACCCGGTGCCCCACTGCGAGCTCTGGCCCATCTATGGGGCTGAGATGCCAGAGAGGGGGGTGGCCAGGTCAAACCTCCAAGGGGGGAAGTGATTTGGGGATCCCTGGGGAGATGGGGACTTCATGCCCTCTCCGAGGACCAATTCTGACCTCCTTCCAACATCCACAGACCTGTTGGTGGGCGCATATGGGGCTGACCAGGTGGCCGTGTACAGGTGAGCCCTGACTCCGGGGTTGGGGTGGGCAGGAGGCCGGGAAGGGCCACAACAGCAAGCCTACCCCTCCCTCCAGAGCTCAGCCTGTGGTGAAGGCCACTGTGCAGCTGTTGGTGCAAGGTTCGCTGAATCCTGCCGTGAAGGACTGCGTCCTGCCCAAGACCAATACACCCGTGAGCTGGTGAGGAGACGGAGGGCAGGGCCCGGCGGGATCGGGGGCCTCAGGGGCCCTGACCCCTGAGCCCCACTCACATCTCCGCAGCTTTAACATCCAGGTGTGTGTCGGAGCCACCGGACACAACGTTCCTCAGAAGCTGCGTGAGTGGCAGGGTGGGCACAGGCGGGAGGCGGCCGGGCGCCCCTGGAGGCTGGCCGGGGAGACCCTGACCCTCCCTGCCGGCCCTGCCAGGCCTGAACGCCGAGCTGCAGCTGGACCGGCAGAAACCCCGCCAGGGCCGGAGGGTGCTGCTGCTGAACTCCCAGCAGGCCGGCACCACCCTGCACCTCGACCTAGGGGGCAGGCTCAGCCCCATCTGCCACACCACCACGGCCTTCCTCCGGGTACGGCCGGCACGGGCGGGCTGGGTGTGCGAGCTGCTCGTCCGGCCCCGGGTACCGGCTGGGCGCTGCGGGCCCGGAGGCGGTCAGCGGTAGGGAACACGGTAGCACGATGGCCTGATTCCTGTCCCCTCCTTAGGACGAGGCCGACTTCCGGGACAAGCTGAGCCCCATTGTGCTCAGCGTCAACGTATCCCTGCAGCCGGAGGCGGATGGACTCGCGCCTGCTCTTGTGCTGCATGGAGACACCCACGTCCAGGAGCAGGTGAGGGGGGAGGGGGGCAGGCTCAGGCCAGGGAGGGGAAGGGCCCCTGCCAGACAGTCAGGGTTAGGGTTAGTGTCCAAGTGGTCATATGAACCCCAAAACCTGGATGTCACCTCTAATCTCTAACGTCGCTCTAAACCCTAATGGAAACCCCAACACTTCAGTGTCCCCTAAACCCCAAGGGTTGACGTCACCCCAAAACTCTGATATAAACTCTGGTGTCACCACCTAAACCATGACATCGTCCGACACCCCAAAGCCCCGAGGTCACCTCAACACTCCTTCGTTCTCAGACCCCCTCCTCCCCTAACCTCACCTGCCCCCAGCTTACCCCCATGCCCTCATGTGCCCCCCAGACCCGCATCATCCTGGACTGCGGGGAGGACGACCTGTGTGTGCCCCAGCTGCAGCTCGCCGCCAGCGTGTGAGACCCCCCTCTGCCCTCCCCGGCCCGCTTGCCGAGGACACCTCCTCCCCACCGGGGGTGTCCCACACCCACACGCTGTCCTCGCCCCCTCCTCCTCCCAGACCCTGGGCCCGGACACAGCCTCTCACTCCTTCCTCCCTTCAGGAAGAACGCCCCGCTCCTAATCGGAGCCGATAATGTGTTGGAGCTAAAGATCGACGCAGCCAACGAGGGGGAAGGGGCCTACGAGGCCGAGCTGGCCGTGCACCTGCCCCAGGGCGCCCACTACATGCGGGCCGTCAGCAACCTCCAGGTGACCCCCCCAACCCCCGAGAAGGGGCTTCCTGGGACCTGGGGGTACAGGCCTTCCCCACCCAGAGAACCCCACTGCCCGTGCTTTGCTGTAAGAGCAGTGATCTTTCCTTTTTCTTTTCTTTTTTTTTTTTTTACTTGGAAGAGGATTACTTGCTAATGATCCAAAATTCAAGAACTTTATTATAAAACTCACGTCAAAATGGTTCAGGAAGCCCTGGCCGGTGTGGCTCAGTTGGTTGGAGCATCGCCCGGTACACCAAAAGGTTGTGGGCTCGATTGCCTGTCAGGACACATAACTAGGCTGCAGGTTTGACCCTATATACAGAAGGCAACCAATTGATGTCTGTCTGTCTGTCTCTCTCTCTCTCTTCCCCTGTCTCTAAAATCAATAATAGATGTCCTCCGATGGGGATTAAGAAACAAAAAAAGGCTCAGGAACTGAATGTTAAAGTTTGGTCAATTTTCTTCTAGTCTTTTTTCTCAACATTGACAGACACGCATTTATTTGTTTGTTTTAGAGAGGGGGAGAGACACATCAATTTGTTGTTCCACTTTTTTATGCATTCATTGGTAGATTCTTAAAAAACAAAAACAAAAAAACACACAAGAAATATCCGATTGAGCCTACAACCCGGGCATGTGCCTTTGACCCGAAGTAAACCCGGGACCCTGAAGTCTGCAGGCGGATGCTCCGCCCACTGAGCACACCGGCCAGGGCCATTGGCCTATTCTTGTGTGCGACCTGACCAGGGATCAAACCCGAAACCTCGGTGTGTCATGGGGACGCTCTAACCCACTGAGCTACCTGGCCAGAGCCACATATTTCTTTACTTTGTTGAGGTCGTTTCTAACAATGGCATCATAGGCTATGTAACGTTTGGTGGGTGTGACTGCCAAAAAATCATAAAGAATGGTAACGTGCTAGAGTGATAGGTGAGCAGAATGTGACAGTCCCTTGTGCCCCCTCCCTAGCGCCCTCCTCCCGCCCTGGCTCGGTCTTTCCCAGACTCTCCGACGAGGAGTTTCCGCTCCTTTGGGCTGCTCTGTGGCCAAACCCTTTCTTGGAACTCCCCACTGGCAGGGCTTTGAGAGGCTGGTCTGCAACCAGAAGAAGGAGAACGAGACCAAAGTGGTGCTGTGCGAGCTGGGCAACCCCATGAAGAGGAACGCCCAGGTGAGCCGCTGCGTCCTGGGCGCCTCCGCCAGGCCTCCCTCCACCACAGCCGGCGGCAGTGCCGGGTTCGGAGTCACACTCCCCGGCCGGGCCATCCTGGAGGAGTGGGCTTCTGAGTAAAGCGGAGATCATGACGGTGGCCGTGGAGGCGGAGGCCTGGAGGCCACACTCGGTGCCCGGAGCGGGCCTTCGGGCGGTGACTGGGGCCCTCCCGGTCTCTCAGATAGGAATCACCATGCTGGTGAGTGTGGAGAACCTGGAAGAGGCTGGGGAGCACGTGTCCTTCTGGCTGCAGATCAGGAGGTACGGGCCTGGGAGCGCCTGATGCGGAGACACTCAGGCGACCTCCGTGCAGAAGGGTCTTCTGGGTGGCCGGCTCCTCAGACTTTCCTATTCCCTTTCTTCCGCCGAGACTTGTTTCTTGAGTTGTGGAGCCCCAAAAAGTTCTTTCCCAGGTCAAACCTTTGCGTGGCAAAAAAAAAAAAAAAAAAAAAGAGTTAGATCTTCCTGAGCCCCCCGAAATTCGCCCCGCCCCCGGAGGGCTCTGAGGTTCCCGGGCTGGAGTCCCTGACCTGCCTCTCCTCGGCCCCCCCCCACCCCCCCAGCAAGAACAGCCAGAATCCGAACAGCGAGGTCCTGCCGCTGGACGTGCCTGTCCGTGCCGACGCCCATGTGGAGCTTCGAGGGTGAGAGGCCTGGGGAGGAGAAGGGAGATGGCAGGCAGAGCCCCGAGGTTTGAGGGGTCCTGGGGGGACTCCCACAGCACGTCAGGGGCTCGAGCTTACGCCGGGAGCCTGGGCCCCTGCAGGAGCTCCTTCCCAGCCTTCCTGGTGGTGGCGGCAGAAGAAGGCAACAGGGAGAACGTCTCAGACACCCGGGGCCCCAAAGTGGAGTACACCTATGAGGTAGGGAGGAGCCCTGGGCCCGGGCTGGGGTGGGAGGGTCCCCGGATCTACAGGCCAGGCCCTGAGCCACCTACTATTCTACCGCCCCCACCAGCTCCACAACAATGGCCCGAGTACTGTCAGCGGCCTCCACCTCAGCATCCACCTCCCTGGCCAGTCCCAGGCCTCCGACCTGCTCTACATCCTGGATATACAGCCTCAGGGGGGGCTTCAGTGCACCCCGCAGCCCTCTCCCAACCCCCTCAAGGTGAGCCCGGGTGGAAGAAGGGGCCGTGGGGGGGTCCCAGCCCATCAACCCGGGGAGACGGGCAGAGGGTGGGACCTGACAGCTTCTCTGCCTCCCCAGCTGGACTTGGGGGTGCCCACCCCAGCTCCTTCCCCCATTTCCCGGGGCCACCACAAGCGGGAGCGCAGGCAGGCCTTCCTGTCAGGATCCAAGCAGCCATCCAGGCTTCAGGATCCAGTTCTTGTGGTGAGCAGGCTCTGCGGTCTCCCAATGGGGTCTCTTCTCCCTGGAGCCCCGGGGGTGGGGAGGATAGGAGGCAGAGGGGCCTGCGAGTGATGTGGGCCTCTGGCTGGCCGCTACTGTCCTCTACTGTCTGTTTGTGCTGGTCTCTGCCTGGGGCGGGGCGGGGCGGGGGCACTGGCATTTCTTTAACCCTACCAGACCTGAGGCCCTGAACCTAACCGTCCCCTATACCTGGGCTCCTGAGCTAAGGAGTCCCAGCACATTCAAACAAATGAATACCCGCCAAAAGTCCCGGGTATTGAATACTGTGTGGTGGCCCACCTCTTCCGCCCTCCCCCTGGAGGCCCTGGGAACAACTCCATCCAGAGAGAACGTCTGGAGTTTGGATCTGAGGCCCTTCCTGAGGGGAGGCCCAAGCTCCCTGACCGCCCCTCCCACACACGCACCCACACTCCGCTTCCCCACCCGCTCTGTGCCGGGTCCTTGAGGTGGGGGGGTGCCAGGTCAGGCGGGGCTGGGGACGGATTAGTCACCCATCTAACTAATTAATCGCTCCCGCAGAGCTGCAACTCGGCGCCCTGCACCGTGGTGCAGTGTGAGCTGCAGGAGATGGAGCGTGGGCAGCGGGCCATGGTCACGGTGCACGCCGTCCTGTGGCTGCCCAGCCTCCGCCAGGTGGGCGTGGCGCTGGGCGTGGCCTTATAGGCGGGGCCTGTTGGGGCGGGGTCTGCTGGGGGCGGGGCCTGAGTAAGCTTTGCGGAGAGGCGGGGCTTTGGGAGCGGGAGGAAAATAAAGACCAGGTTTACTTTCTTTCTTTCTTTCTTTTTTTAATTAATTGTTCATTGGCGGGGGCGGGGGGCGGTTTAATTTGAAGGGGATGGGATTAGGCCAGGGGCAGGCTCCCCGGGTTGGGGGGTCAGGAGCTGGGACTCCTGCACCCAATAGGCCTGTGTGACTGGCTCCCCCACCCCGTCCAGAGGCCGCTGGACCAGTTTGTGCTGCAGTCGCAGGCCTGGTTCAATGTCTCCTCCCTGCCCTACACCGTGCCCGCCCTCCGCCTGCCCCGCGGAGAAGCCCTGGTGAGTGTGGCAGAGTGCTGTCAGGGAGGGGAGTCCCGCAGGACAGGAGCCACTGGCCATCCCGTGTCCTTCCGGCGGAGGAGGGCGGGGCCTCCTGGGTCTGAAGGGTCAGACTGGTAGGTGGCTGGGCCAGGGGTCCCCACCCCACGGGTTTGGGTTTTGGGGAGAGGCAGGTGTCCAGGTGACTGAGGACGCACGCCGGTGTGTCCTCAGGTCAAGACGCAGCTGCTTCGGGCCTTGGAGGAGCGGGACATTCCGCTCTGGTGGGTGCTGGTCGGCGTGCTGAGCGGCCTGCTGCTGCTCACACTCCTGGTCCTGGCCATGTGGAAGGTGAGGCCCGAGGGAGGGAGGGTCCCTGGTGGGCACAGACGTGCCCTGCCCACCCACCCAGGGAGGCCAAGAGAGGCAACTGATGTACATCTCCATTATTATTTTTAAATATATTTTTATTTCAGAGAGGAAGGGAGAGGGAGATAGAAATATCAATGATGAGAGAGAATCATTGATCAGCTGCCTCCTGCACGCCCCCTACTGGGGACCGAGCCCACAACCCGGGCATGTGTCCTTGTCAGGAGTCAAATCCAAAGACCCTTCAGCCCACAGGCCGATGTTCTAGCCACTGAGCCAAACTGGCTAGGGCTGCATCTCCGTTATTGGACTGTCATTCTCCAGAGGACCTCTTCCCGGGAGGGACAGACTCCTGGAGGAGGTAGCACCTGGGGTTCTAAGTCCCTTAGACCCATCGCCCCTGCGAGGAAGTCTCTGGGAACGAGTCCTGCCTCCAGGAGCGCCCTGGCTGCTGTGGAGGACAGGGTTCGCCTCCCCCTCCCTGGCCTTTGTCAGGTCTGACCCAGACCCTGCCCCCTGCTCCCTGCTCCCCTGAGGCCCTGCGGGCACCTCTCTCCTCTGTGCCTGGAGAACAAGTGGGCTGGTCTCAAGCTCACCCAGGTGCCATGCCCTGGGAAACATGGTGCTCTTAGGGAAAACCACACTTTAGACTTATAATAAAATAAGTGTGTATCTTCATGCACATGAGTCATCTAGAGACACAATCTTCAGTATTTAAGAAAAATTCGGGGAAGAAAAAGCAAATCATATTTTTAAATGGTTACATCTATTATCCCTAAATGGGGGAAGGCCTTCATTTGTGCAAACAGCGGGGCCCGTATTTTGTGCTGGTTGGTTGCTGGCTGGTTGGTTGGCTGGTTGGCTGGTTGCTCGCACAGTTGCTTCTTCCAGCGCTGCCCTGGGGCCCAGGGTCATCCCTGTAACCTGGCCCTGTGCTCCCCCAGGCTGGCTTCTTCAAGCGGAATCGGCCCCCCCTGGAGGAAGACGATGAAGAGGAGGAGTGACGGTGCTCCAGGCGCCGTCCTGCAGGAGGCGGCTGTGATGCCTGCTCTGCCCCTTCTTCTCCGAGCGCCCCCAGCTCTGCTCGCCCACAGGCTGGAGCTGCTCCATGGAGGGTCCTGATGTCTCCCCACTCCCAGCAGAGCCGGGCCACCTCCTTTCTTGCTGCCAGATAAAGAGCTGAGCCCCCACCCCAGTGTGTGCTTCCTTTGGGGGTTAGGGGAGGAGAGGGAACCTGGGGCTGCTAGACATGCGAGCAGATGGCATCTGTGAGGGCAAAGGTTGCAGATGATGTCTTTGAGGGATGTCAGGGGGTAAACGTGAGGGTGGGACAAGAGAGAAGGGGGGCAGCGCCTCCAGGTGAGACTGGAGGGGATGGAGGTGTTTGAGGATGGCGGGGAGGATGGCACAGTCGGCAGGCAGGGTCCCTGGTGGGCAGCTTTAAACATTATTTTATGATTTGGAAGAGATAAACATCAAGAAAAGAGCATGGTCTCCCCAGCTCCCATTTTTTTAAAAAGCCTTTAAAGCTGTGTTCAGAGTGAGAAGGGGCAGAGAGGGAGGCTAAGCCCTCATCCTGAGGAAGGCAGTGTCAGAGGTGTGACTGTTTCTTCTCCCCCCACCAAGGAGAAGTTAGGAAATAGGCGCCAGGCAGGAAGACCCCGGAGGGCCAGTAGGGGAAGGCACTGAGATTGGTGGGGGATCCACCTGGAGCCCTGAGAGACTTGTGGATTCATGTGTCCAATCAATATTTATTGAGCACCTACTATGTGCCTGGCACCTTCCCAGTGCTGGGATGGAACAGGGAACAACAAAAAAGTCCCTGCCCTCATGGAACTTACATCCAATCAGGGGCAAAGAGAAAGAAATCCTATATAATAAAAGACTAAATATGCAAATTGTCCCCGTGACCAGGAGTTCGACCAGAGGGCAGGGTCAGCTGGCCAACCGCCCACAGCCCCTACCCCAAAGCTGGTAGCCAGCAGCCGCTAGGGACCCTACTGTGCACAAATTTCATGCACTGGGCCTCTAGTACATAAATAAATAAATAAATAAATAAATAAATAAATGGTCAGTGGTGGTTAGTGATAGGAATAAAAATAAAGACAGGGAGCTAGTGCTGAAACCAGTTTGGCTCAGTGGATAGAGTGTTGGCCTGCAGACTGAAAGGTCCCAAGTTCAATTCTGGCTGAGGGCATGTACCTTGGTTGTGGGCACATCCCCAGTAGGGGGTGTGCAAGAGGCAGCTGATGGATGTTTCTCTCTCATCGACGTTTCTGACTCTCTATCCCTCTCTCTTCCTCTCTGTAAAAAATTGATAAAATAATAACAATGAAAAAAAGATAGGGAGCTGGTGATAGGATTAGGTGGGTGCTGGGAGCAGGCTGACTTTATAGGCAGAATGTCAGGAAAGGCCCCTCTCATGAGGTGAGCGGAGACATGAATGAAGGAGCCAGGCGGCTACGGGAAATAAAGGGCTCTGGACAGAAAGAGCAGCCAGCGGAAGGCCCTGAGTGGGAGCAGGCTTGATGTGTTCACGGAAAAGCAAGGAGGCCGGTGGGCTGGAGGCAGGTGAGGAACCCAGTGGAGGGGGCAGCCGGGCAGCCCCTGTGACCCAGGAGAGAACTTCGGACTTGGTGCTTAGTGTTTGCATGGACAGGCTTACCTCACAGGAGCTGCTCCCCACGGGGAAAAGGCAGATTCTGAACAGAACGAACCACTGGACATGCATGCATGGCGAGTTCCAGAATAGGTTCCTAGCTGGGTGACTGAACACTTAGGAAAAGATTAGGCCGAGGTCCTTGAACGCCAGCCAAGTTCCCGTCCCTCTGCCATGGCCATCGGATGGCCCCAGACGGTTTATCTTGATCCAGCAGAGCATGTGGCGTTTGTCTTCAGATACACAAGACAGAAATGTGAGCCGGACGACAGAGACTTGGATTGAAAACGGGACAGTTTTGATAAAGCTGAAGGATGATGTCTCGATGGGGGTGTCCCAAAGCCCCCTCCTAGCCCCGGGCTGCTCGGTGTGCCAGTCCCTTCACCCTGCAGGTGGCTGCCGGCCGAGAGCGGGCGCCATGTGATGGGTGACTGAGGCGGAGGCAGGCAGCCCTGACAGATTGTAAAGTTGGGTCAGAACCAACAAGATGGAACGCACTGGGGAAATTCACAGCTAAACCCTGTGCGAGGTTCCAACAGTTTGGTTACATAAGAATGGGAACTGGGAAATCTGGTTAGATGGAAATTTACGAGAGGGGAAAGGAAAGGAAGAAAGATGGGAGGGAGGGAGAAGGGAGGGAGGGAGGGAGGGAGGGAGGGAGAGGGAGGAAGGGAAAATTCGGTTGTTTTGTCCACAGTCTCAAAACAAGGTCCCCTTACTTCAGAAGGCCCAACCAGGGAGAAGCACCTGCAGAGACGCCCATGTTCCTGAGGTCCTCGCTCCGGGTCTCCAGTCTCCACAGGGCACCACATTTTGAGAAAGAAAAGGCAACAAGCCAGAGAGAACCAGGAGAGGGATATCAGCTTAGATGAGGATTCGGCCACCCAGACACTGAGTGATGATGACCATCAGAAACCGGAGGAGCCGAAACCAGTTTGGCTCAGTGGTAGAGCTTCGGTCTGTGGACTGAAAGGTCCCTAGATTCGGCCGGGACCTGTTTGGCTCAGTGGATAGAGCGTCAGCCTGCGGACCGAAAGGTCCCGGGTTCGATTCCGGGCAAGGGCATGTACCTTGGTTGCGGGCATATCCCCAGTAGGGGGTGTGCAAGAGGCAGCTGATTGATGACTCTCTCTCATCGATGTTTCTAACTCTCTATCCCTCTCTCTTCCACTCTGAAAAATCAGTAAAATATATATTTAAAAAAAAAACAAAAAACTAAAAGGTCCTAGATTCGATTCCGGTCAAGGGCATGTACATTGGTCGGGCACATCCCCGGTAGGGGGTGTGCAAGAGGCAGCTGGTGGATGTTTCTCTCTCATCGACGTTTCTAG
Organism: Nyctalus aviator; assembly: GCA_036971965.1. Lineage (NCBI taxonomy): Eukaryota > Metazoa > Chordata > Mammalia > Chiroptera > Vespertilionidae > Nyctalus > Nyctalus aviator. Next base: position 34,596,969 of record CM072937.1, on the reverse strand, counting down.
CTCTCTATCTCTCTCCATCCTCTCTGTAAAAATATCAATAAAATATATTTAAAAAAAATAAAAATAAAAGCTGAATAATTATTTTTAAAAAAAGAAAGAAAGAAAGAAAGCGGAGGAAAGAGAGGAGCTTGGCTAGGGCAAGAGGGCTGGCCAATAGCTCCCTTCCAAGGTGGGGTTCCATGGCTGAGGAAGAAGGAAAAGACTCAGATCGTCATTCATGAAGCACAACCAGCGAGACCGCCGGCGATTCTCATTGGCACCTCTCATTCTCCACCTCTAGAACCTACTAATCGTTCGGACAGCCCTTATTACCTGACAAACAGTAACACCTGGTCTGTCAGATATGTGCTAGATCCTTTACTTTGCCACTCACTTTATATATATATATATATATTAGGGCCAACTGTGTTTATTCTTAGTAGTGGACTGCAGATGATTATTTTGTATTGGAGAGCTAATATATTTATCCTGATTTAGTTTAGTAAATATTTTTTATTTACTAAACTTTTTACAGAGAGGAAAGGAGAGGGATAGAGAGTCAGTAACATCCATGGGAGAGAAACATCAATCAGCTGCCTCCTGCATACCCCACTGGGAATGTGCCCACAACTAAGGTACATGCCCTTGACAGGAATCGAACCCGGGACCCTTGAGTCCGCAGGCCTAACCCGCCAGAGAACAATTCTCACTTTAAAGGAGGGCTAAGTAACTTGCAAACAGCTTAAGAGGAGACAAGCGCCAGACAAGAAGTGGACGGATTCCCAGGGAGCTGCGCCCTCTCTCCCCCGCCCTGCGGGGACGCCTGTGCGGAGTGGGAGCAGTGAAGCAGGCGGTTCTTACACTTTCGGAGACGCTCATGACCATGGTACTCACCTACCTGAGTGTGTTGCAAGCAATAGCCCCCTCCCGTCCCCCCAAAAAATATGCACCAAATTTCGGGAACAATGGAGACCGGACCCCATTCGATGCTCTCCCTTGCGGCTCCGGGTCTGGAGCGCAGGGTGGGAGCTGCGGGCGGGCTGAGCGCCGGCGGGAGGCGGCGGAGGGGGCGCAGGGGGCGGCGCCGGAGGACCGTCGGGCGGGGCGCCGCCGGCAGGGGGCGCTGGCGGGGGCTCCGGGCGGAGACAATCGCCGGAGCGGCCGCCGCAGCCAGAGCGGGAGCCCGAGCCGCGCCGGGCCGGGGCTGCGCGGGGCCGGCCGAGCGGGGCCGGCGGGAGCCCTGGGCCGCTAGGGCCGGGCCGAGCCCCGCGATGCCGCCGCCGAGCGGCCCCGGCGTCCTCGCGCGGCTGCTCCCGCTGCTGGGGCTGCTGCTCGGCGGCGCCTCCCGGGCGCCCGGCAAGTCGCCGCCGGAGCCCCCCAGCCCGCAGGGTGAGTCCGGCCCGGAGGGGCGATCGCCGCGGCCCCCGCCCCCACCCGGCCCCGCCGCGGCCCCTCTGGGCGGCGCTCGCGGATCGGGCCGCGCCGCTCCCGGCCTGGGTGGGCGGAGGGCGCCGGTCCGGAGCTGCGGGGGCAGAGGACCCGCGGGAGGGGGTCTCGGGGAGACACAATGGGGCGGGCGGGGTCCCCGGCTCCGCGCCGCCGCCCACCTCCTGCCCGTCTTCCTCCCTCCGGTCCGCGAGGCGCCGCCGCCGGAGCCATTGTCTGCGGAGACACCCGCCCCGGGGCGGGCGGGCCGGGCGGGCGCCCCCGCAGCCCCGCGGCCGCCGCGCTCCCGCCCGGCTGGGGGCGGGGGCCCGGCCCCGGCTGCCGCCCGGGCCTCGCGGGGCTGGGCGCCCGGAGCCGGGAGTGACGGGGGCGCGGGGAGGGGAGAGGGGCGAGGCTGCGGGCGGATGGACGGTTCGAATGGGGTCCTTCGCCTTGCAGCCTGACAGCCGCCAGCCGGCCCCCCAGGTTTGGGTTTTTGGGGTGCACCAAAGCAACGCTGCTTATCGCGTGAGAGAGAAGGGGCTGGAGTTGGGGGGCGCTGGGAAAAGGGGTGCATTGTGGTTCCCAGCTCAAAGCGCATGGCAGGGCTGTGGCGGCGGCGCCTGCTGAGCTGGCTGCTGGCTGTGGGCAGGGCCGGTTGGGAGGGCAGGTGCCTGGGTCCCCGGCCACTCCGGTCCCCAGGCCGCTCCCAGGTCACCCCCTCCTTCTCACCTCACCCCCTCATCTTATCCCCTCCCCATCTCACCCCCTCCCCATCTCACCCCCTCCCCATCTCACCCCCTCCTCATTTCACCCCCTCCTCATCCCACCCCCTCTTCATCCCACCCCCTCCTCCTCCCACCCCCTCCCCATCTCACCTCTCCATCCCAGTGGAGGAGACCCCCCGCCCCACGACTCCCGGGGCCCAGGTGGGTGTGTGAGGTGGGGGTGGGGTCGGCTTCTGCAGCGGGAAAGGGTGGGAGAGCTAGCCCATTGCCTCCTCCCTAGCTTGGGCTCTCAGGGTGCCCCACCCACTCCTGCCCGCACCCCCACCTCCCCTGCCTCTGGGCCCCATCCCCGCCCGAACCTGAACCTGAACAGGGCTCTCGGCTCATCACTTCCCCGCCGAGGAGCCGGCAGGAAAGGCAGGGTGGGGGCGGCTCCGTGAGGGAAGTGGGGTCCGGATGAAGGGAGGGGGTCGGATTTCCTCCTGGAAGGAGGCAGGGCCGAGGGGGGGCGGGAAGCGGATACGTGTGGAATGTCAGGCCTCTGGCCTCAGTCTTCCTGGGAGAGAAGAGCTCGGAGGGCTGGGAATGGCCCCCGGTTCTCAGCCTGCACCCCGGGAGGGACCGGGGGAGGGGCTGGCATGGAGCCAGGATCAGGGCCCGCCCAGAATGCTGTCTGCTAGCCCAGGTGAGGGTAGGGGGAAGGAAGTGTAGACACCTACCCCCTCGCCCCCAGTTTGTTCCGGTACCTTCTTCAGGCCTCACCTACCCACCCCTGTTTTGTTCCCCAGCTCGCTCCCCTTTTCTTGAACCCAAGGCATCCCGTCAAATGACCGTAGACCCGAATCCTGGGTCCCCTTTTCCCAGCTGCTCTGTCCAGCTGCTCCCAGCCTGGGGAGCGGGGAGGGAATGGCCAGCTTCTCGGAATTCCTGCTGGGCGGTGGAGGGGAGACTGCCAGCTCCCGGGACCAGAAAGGAAAGGGTCCAGCCTGTGCACACCCCCCGCAGAACTGGGCTTTGGCCCGGAGAGGGCAGGGCGGTGGGTTCAGAACAGCTGGGTGGGATGCCAGGGGCAGGCGCGGCCCCGGGCCCGGGTGGGAAGCCTGGGATGAGACACCTGTCACCGCTGAGTATTCAGCTCCGCCCGGGAGGCCCCCTGACCCTCAGCCGCCTCCACATCTCCTAGCTCTTCCCTTGGGATCAGGACTCCCCTAGTTTTGTGTCCAGCTCCCAACCCCCTCCCACCTGCCTCCTGGGGCTCAGACCTGGGTCTCTGTACCTTTCCAGGCTTGACCCCTCCTCTCGTTATTTTTATATATATATATATATATATATATATATATATATATATATATTATTGATTTTCCAGAGGGATAGAGAGCTAGAAACATAGATGAGAGAGAAACATCGACCAGCTGCCGGCTGCACACCCCCCACCAGGGATGTGCCCGCAGCCAATGTACATGCCCTTGACTGGAATCGAACCTGGGACCTTTCAGTCCGCAGGCCAACCCTCTATCCACTGAGCCACACCGGTTTTGGCAAGGCATCCTCTTGAGGAGGGGGCCGCACTGAGTGAGAAGGGGTCGATGGTGCCCTGGATCAGAGAGGCTGCCGGGAAAATCCCCGAGAGCAGATCTGGGCCTGGTTCCTCCCTCCCCCATAATCCCACCTGAGATCAGGGCGCCTGCAGGGCCGTGCCAGCTGGACCTGCCACGGGCCAGGGCAGAGCTGGCTGGAAAGCCAAGGACTCGGACTTCCCGGCCCCTCCATGCCAGCGTCCCTGGGGCCTGGGTCTCTCCTCCCCTCCCCCCAGTCTCTCTCCCTCGCCAGGGCCCCAGCTCCCTGCCCATCCTCCGGGAGGAATGGAGGCGTTGCCGTGGTGACCGGCTTAGCTGACCAGCTGGGAGGAGGAGGGGTCAGGAGGCACTTGTCGGGGTTTCGGTTGGAGTGAGTCCCTCAGTCTGAAGAGAAACAGGTTTGTGCAAAGGATCCTAGGAGGTGGATGGATGGTGGGAATGACCAATTCCCTGGAGTGCCCTTCTCAATTTCTTCCTAAGAACCCCCGCTCTGACCCAGCACCCCATCCTCTCCTCCAGACAGCCGAGTCCTGAGCTCTCTCCTGTCCGCCTGTAGCCTCTGGCCCTCCACTTATTCATTCTTTCTCAGCCCCCCCTTCCCTCCCTTCTCCCTGACACCAGCCCCAGAGGGTCCGGTGGTTAAGAATTTAGGTCTAGCCGAAACCGGTTTGGCTCAGTGGATAGAGCGTCGGTCTGTGGACTGAAAGGTCCCAGGTTCGATTCCGGTCAGGGGCATGTACATTGGTTGCGGGCACATCCCCGGTGGGGGGTGTGCGGGAGGCAGCTGGTCTGTGTGTCTCTCTCATCGATGTTTCTGGCTCTCTGTCCCTCTCCCTTCCTCTCTGGAAAATCAATAAAATATATTAAGAAGAATTTAGGTCTTGCCGAAACCGGTTTGGCTCAATGGATAGAGAGTCGGCTTGGGGACTGAAGGGTCCCGGGTTCGATTCCGGTCAAGGGCATGTACCTTGGTTGCGGGCACATTCCCAGTGGGGAGTGTGCAGGAGGCAGCTGATCGATGACTCTCTCTCTCTCATCGATGTTTTTAACTCTCTGTCTCTCTCCCTTCCTCTCTGTACAAAATCAATAAAATATATTTTTTTTTTTAAAAAAAAGAAGAATTTAGGTCTAGAAGTCAATGCCCAGGTTTGGACCTCCCACTTAACTATAGTACAAATATATGAATTCTTTGAGCCTCAGTTTCTTTATCTGCAAAATGGGCTAACAGCACGTCTTATCAAATCTAATACATCATCGACCGGGAGATGCACCATTATGTCATGTGCCAGTAGGAAAGGGAAAAAATGCTGCCAGTTATCATTGTGACAGAACCAACCACGGGCATAGTCTGAATTCAGAAATGTTAACATGTGGGTAAGTGCGTGTGTTAGACTAGACTGGATGAAATAGTGCCAGCTGCCTCACAGGCTGGTGTGACGTGTGAGGGCTCTGTAAACGCTAGCTTTTATAATGTCTTATCTAGCCCTGACCCCAAGGCTGCTCCCCACCCAAAGCGCCCCCCTCCTGCCCCCCGGCCTTGAGGCTCCCCCAGTTCTCTCTTCCTCCCTCCCCCTCCTCACTCTCCTCCCCCATCCCGCCCGCAGAGATCCTGATCAAGGTGCAGGTGTACGTGAGCGGGGAGCTGGTGCCCCTGGCCCAGGCCTCGGTGGACGTGTTCGGGAACCGCGTGCTGCTGGCCGCCGGCACCACGGACGCCGAGGGTGTGGCCACGCTGCCCCTCAGCTACCGCCTGGGCACCTGGGTGCTGGTCACCGCTGCCCGCCCCGGCTTCCTCACCAACTCCGTGCCCTGGCGTGTGGACAAGCTGCCCTGTGAGTGCGGGGGCAGGGGGAGGGGGACAGCAGCTGACCCCTCCCGCCCCTCCCAAAATAGCCCTCGGGGCAGAGGGGGTAGGCTTTCCAGCAGCTGCTGCCTGGCCTGGGGGCGAGGAGGGGGCTGAGGGAGGAGGGAGTCGCTGGGACGCGGGGGGAGGGAGGCCCCTGCCAGGATGCGGGCAGGGCTCTCCCCGGAGCTCACAGGCCCCCCTCCCGCAGTGTACGCCTCCGTCAGCCTCTACCTGCTCCCCGAGCGGCCGGCCACCCTCATCCTCTATGAGGACCTGGTGCACATCCTCTTGGGCTCTCCTGGTAAGGCTCCCGCCTCCCTCCCTTCCTCCCTCCCAGCTCCTCCTCCTGCCCGGCCCTGAGCAGAGAGCTCTGCCCTTCCAGTCTCGCTGGCTGCCCCTGGGCAAGTCCCTTAGCCTCTGGCCCTCCGTTTGCTCATCTCTAAGATGTGGATATGGATAGTATCTGCATCTTCACATCGAGGTAAAGACTGAGCATTATCGAGCACGTAAAAAGCAGCCACAGGTGGCCAATAAATGTTCCTCGTGATTTCTATTCTCCCCCTCCTCCTGCCAGTAGCGTGCCCACGCCCTGCCACCTGTATCTCAGCGGGTCACCGGGTCCTTGTTGTGCACCTGCTGGGTGCAGGGCCGCGTTAGAAGACATGAGAGGGTCACGCCAGGGCACTGAGCGCCGATGGAGGGCGAGGCCTGGAGCAATCGGCCGGGGCCCCGGTGCACCTATGAGCTTTCAGTCTCGTTGGGCTGGGACTGACGGCAGCGCCGAGGCTGGTCGGGGCCCTGGGTCTGGTGCTGGGGACCCAGGGGAAGGAAGGACAAACCATTCCCTGCCTCGTGGAGTTCACAGACAAGTAGGAAGACGCACAAACAGGTTACCCCTGACAGTGGCAGAGCAGGTGGGACGGTGGGGCAGAGGGGGCTGCGTTCAATACGGAGAACAGCCCAGCCGGTGAGCGCTGCAGGATGGGAGCACTGAGTGGGGGAGCTGAAGACGGAGGGAAGGACCTTCATGGAGAGGAGGGCCTGGGGAACCTTCCAGGAGCAGGGGCAGGGGCAGGGGAAATGCTCTGGCCCAGCAGGAGGGAGAGGGACAGGGGTTGAGCACTGACCGAGGCGCCAGGGGGTCAGGGCTGGATTCCCGGTCAGGGCATATGCCCGGGTTGCCGGCTGGATCCCTGGTCTGGAGCGTGCAGGAGGCAGCCGTCAGCGGTTCTCTCTCATCGTTGATGTTTCTCTCTCTTCCTCTTTCAAAAAGGAAGGGGATGCTCCGGTCTGGCCATGCAGAGGGGCACCAGTGCAGGCCGGTTGATGAAGCCCGGCCGAGGCGAGTCTCCGTCTAGTCAGTACCAGGGAGCCACTCTGGGTTGTAGAGCGAGAGAAGCCCCTCCCGAATTATATCCTTATCCCCCAAATTACTCATTGGCTCTTCATCACTTCTCTGATCCCGAATCAGAGGCTTCTAAAAAAATTCTTTGGAGGTTTCTTTTTAAAAACGTATTTCTTTTATTGACTTCAGAGAGGGAGGAAGAGGGGAAAGAGAGATAGAAACATCAGTGATGAGAGAGAATCTTTGATCAGCTGCCTCCTGCATGCCCCACACTGGGGATCAATCCCGCAACTGGGGCACACGCCCTGACTGGGAATCAAACCATGACCTGGTTCACAGGGTCAGCATCCAACCACTGAGCCACACTGGCCGGGCGGGAAGTTTCTAAAATGCCAAAGGAGCGGAGCGGGTGTGGCTGAGGTCACAGTTTGATTCCTGGTCAAGGCACATGCCCTAGTTTGGGGGCTCGATCCCCAGCAGGGGGCGTGCAGGAGACAGCTGATCAATGTTGATATTTCTCATGGACGTTTATCGTTGATGTTTCTATCCCTCTCCCTTCCTCTTTCTAAAAATCAATAAAAACGTTTAAAAAATCAAAATAAAATGCCAAAGGAACCCTTTATTGCTTCCTAGCTTAAAGCCTCCCACAGCTCCCACTGCTTCAGTATAAAGCCTCGTCTCTCACATCCTGACCACGCCCACTGGGCCTGCCCTGCCCGTCCCCCCGCCCCCCAGTCACCTGGCGGCCCCTGACCAACATGCTGCTTAGAGCCTGGGGTCCTTCTCCGGGCAGTCCCGGAAGCTCCTTTCCACTCCCATTCCTGGCCGCCTCATCCTGCAGGGTGCGCCGGGGCCTTCGGAGCTGGGCGGCCGAACTCCGCTTGCGCCCTGCCCCCCGTTACTGTAATCGCGGGCAGGACAGGACAGGACCGTGGTGACAGGATGTGTCCTGGCACCGAACTCCGTGGGCTTCAGGATTGTGATCTGAGCAAGTTACTGACCTTGTCCCGCCTCCATTTCTGCCTATAAAATAGGGTCTATGGTAAAGGTACCTATGTCAGGGGCTGTTGTGCGAATGACAGGGGTTTTTAAAAATATATATTTTATTGATTTTTTACAGAGATGGAGAGTTAGAAACATTGATGAAAGAGAATCATCAATCAGCTGCCTCTTGCACAGCCCCTACTAGGGATGTGCCCACAACCAAGGTATATGCTCTTGACCGGAATTGAACCTGGGACCTTTCAGTCTGCCGGCCGACACTCTATCCACTGAGCCAAACCACAGTTTTGGCTCATGACAGGGGTTTTAATGTAGATATTAACCTGCTTAGAACAGTACGCAGCATATCAAAGCTTAATAAAAGTTACTATTACCTTTTGTATCAGAATTTTGTTTCACATCCTCTCCACCCCAAGGCCGGTGGACAACACGCAGAGCCTAAGCTGTCTAATGCAGTAGCTACTAGCCACATGTAGCTATTTAAATTTAAATGAATTAAAAATTTGTTAAACTTTATTTTTTTAAAATATATTTTATTGATTTTTTACAGAGAGGAAGGGAGAGGGATAGAGAGCTAGAAACATCGATGAGAGAGAAACATCGAGCAGATGCCTCCTGCACACCCCCTACCGGGGAATGCACCAATGTACATGCCCTTGACTGGAATCAAATCTGGGACCTTTAGTCCGCAGACCGATGCTCTACCACTGAGCCAAACCAGCTTCGGCTAAACTTTTTTTTTTTTTTTTTAATATATTTTATTTATTTTTTTAAATATATTTTATTGATTTTGTACAGAGAAGAAGGGAGAGAGAGAGAGACTTAGAAACATTGATGAGAGAGAGTCATCGATCAGCTGCCTCTTGCATACCCCGTACTGGGGATATGCCTGCAACCAAGGTACATGCCCTTGACCAGAATCGAACCCGGGACCTTTCAGTCCCCAAGCCGACGCTCTATCCATTGAGCCAAACCGGTTTCGGCTCGGCTAAACTTTTTAAAATGAAAAATAAATCCAGTTCCTGAGTCACACACTACACTGGCCTCATTTCCGGTGCTTAGTAGCCACGTGTATCTGTGGGTGCTGTCGTGGGCACCATAGATGTAGAGCATGTCCATCTACCACAGCCGAAACGGGCGCCCTAACAGACCGCGCCACACTGGACTCTGAACTTGAAGGCCGGGAATAGTGACTTGTATCTCATTCATTTTTGTATCCCCGGCACTTAACACGGCGCCTGCCACACCGTAGACAGCAATTGTTTGAGGACCTGAACCTCATCACTTTCTAGGCTAACAAGAGGCCTGATATACAAAATGCACCAAGGGCCTTGGCAGCTTCCTCTGGAAGGACGTCTAGAAGGTTGTTCGGCTGTCTGGCCTGATTAGCATATTATTATAGCATATATATGCTTTTATTATTATAGACTAGAGGCCTTGGTGAATGGATTTTCATGCACCAAGACCTCTAGCCTATAATAATAGACTTATAGGGGATCCTTCAGCCCAGCCTGACCCCTCACAGTCCAGGAGCCCACAGGGATGGAAGGTGACCCAGCGATCAGGGAAGACAGTGCTCCCATCACACCTCTGCTGCTGCCACTGCCGGCAGCGCAAGCCTCGGGCAGCCCTGGGTGGCTGGGCAGCTGCCATCTGAGGCTTGCCTGTACCTCGGGGCAGCCCTGAGCAGCTGAGGAGACTGGAAGATTCCCAAGGCAGGCACATGGAGCGGCCAGATCTGCCTGGGGCAGGCCTGGCTGTGCCACTCGCCCACCGCCCCAGCGGGGCTGAGGGACTGGGCACCACCATTTTGTGGCTGTGGGCGCTGCCATCTTTGAGGGTGTGACAACAATTAGCATATCCCCTCCTTGACTGCTATCTTTGTGAGGGAGTGATGGTCAATTCGCATATTCCCTCTTCATTAGATAAGGAAACTGGTTCAGAGAGCAACTTGCTCCAGGTCACACAGCCAGGACTAGGGCTCCGGTCCACCTCCCTTCCAAATTCACGTTCTAGGACTGCCCAGTTTTCTCCCAAGTCCCCACCCGCCCTCCCCGGCCTCCCGAGCGGCCTGACCACTGGCTCCCCCTCTCCTCAGACACCTGCTTTCTGCTTTGGTCTCCGGTCAGCCTTGTCCCTGGCTAGGCCACTGCAGCCCCTCCTCTCTCCACCAGGCGCCCGCTCCCAGCCCTGGGTGCAGTTCCACCGGCGGGCTGCCCGCCTGCCCGTCAGCTCCACCTACAGCCAGCTCTGGGCCTCGCTCACCCCCGCCAGCACCCAGCAGGAGATGCGGGCTTTCCCTGCCTTCCTGGGCACCGAGGCCTCCGGCTCAGGTACGCTGGCTGCCGGGCATGGAGGGGGTGTCCCCGCCTTGAGGGCTTGTCCCTCAGCTCCGGTCCCCTCCCCCCAGGCAACGGCTCCTGGCTGGAGCTGCTGCCCCTGGCTGCGGTGAGCGTGCACCTGCTGACCGGCAACGGGACGGAAGTGCCCCTCTCGGGCCCCATCCACCTGTCTCTGCCTGTGCCCTCCGAGCCCCGCGCCCTGGCCGTGGGCACCAGCATTCCGGCCTGGAGGTTTGACCCCAAGAGTGGTGAGTGCCTCGGGGAGTTGCCGGGGGCTGGGGGCTGGGGGCAGAGACTCAGGAGGGAGGACGTTGACTCTGACGCAACCCCCGCCTCTCCCAGGGCTGTGGGTGCGGAACGGCACTGGCGTGATCCGGAAGGAGGGCCGGCAGCTCTACTGGACCTTTGTCTCCCCGCAGCTGGGGTACTGGGCGGCTGCCATGGCCTCCCCCACGACCGGTGAGAGTGTGGCAGGGGGGCCCGGGGGCAGCGGGCGAAGGGGAGGCTGGGGGAGCGGATCCCTCCTGAAAGGCAGGAAGGGCATCCTCACCGGCAGCGCTAAGCCCTCGCCTGGCACAGGCCTGCTCACCATCACAACAGGCATCCAGGACATCGGCACCTACCACACCATCTTCCTGCTCACCATCCTGGCAGCCCTGGCCCTGCTGGTGCTCATCCTGCTGTGTCTGCTCATCTACTATTGCCGGTGAGCGAGACCCAGACCCCTCCTTTCCTCCCCTCCCCCGTGCCGCCGGAGGCCTGCCCTAGGCCTGGCCTTGTGTGGGTGCTCAGGCCTCTGAAATGCATAAGAGCACAGCCTGCCGAAACCGGTTTGACTCAGTGGATAGAGCGTAGGACTGCGGACTGAAGGGTCCCAGGTTCGATTCCGGTCAAGGGCATGTACCTTGGTTGCGGGCACATCCCCGGTGGGGGGTGTGTGGGAGGCAGCTAGTCGATGTTTCTCTCTCATCCATATTTCTAGCTCTCTATCCCTCCTCTCTCCCTTCCTCTCTGTTAAAAATCAATAAGATATATTTTTTAAAAAAAGAAAAAAAGCACAGCCTGATCTTCAGAGCACTGACTGGAAAGCAGGGCGCACGCACAGGCAGAGACCGGAAGGCTGGTGGCCTGAGAGAAGTGGGAGAGGAGGCAGGAGCTGTGGGGCAGGCCCCAGAGACACCCAGCCCAGCTCTCACCCCCATGGGATCCCGGGTTCGGACCTCCTCCCTGGTGCTCATGCATCTCCTACCGCGCAGGCAGGCAGGGTACCCGGAAGGGACCCCAATGGGCACAGCTGCTAGCTGGGCCTCCCACTGACATACAAGCTCCTTCACAAGCTTCCCCAGGAGTGTGTGTGTGTATGTGTGTGTGTGTTTGTTTGGGTGTTTTAGTCCCAGGCATTGTCTCCATCCTTCCAGCTATTTCAACCCCTCCTCTTTTTTTTTTTTTTTTTTAAATATATTTTATTGAGCCGAAACCGGTTTGGCTCAGTGGTGGGGCGTTGGTCTGCGGACTGAAGGGTCCCAGGTTTGATTCCGGTCAGGGGCATGTGCATTGGTTGCGGGCACATCCCCGGTAGGGGGTGTGCAAGAGGCAGCTGGTCGATGTTTCTCATCGACGTTTCTAGCTCTCTATCTCTCTCCCTTCCTCTCTGTAAAAAATCAATAAATTAAAAAAAGACAAGAAAAAAAAGACAAGAAAAAAAAGACAAGAAAAAAATATATATTTTATTGATTTTTTACAGAGGAAGAGAGAGGGATAGAGAGTTAGAAACATCAATGAGAGAGAGACATCGATCAGCTGCCTCTTGCACACCCCCCACTGGGGATGTGCCCACAACCAAGGTACATGCCCTTGACTGGAATCAAACCCGGGACCTTTCAGTCCGCAGGCCGACGCTCTATCCACTGAGCCAAACCGGTTTTGGCATCAACCCCTCCTCTTGCCGCTGTGGGTAAGGGAGCTGCTCTGGCGGGACCCTTTCCTGAGGACCGTCTGCCTTCTCCTCTGCAGGAGGCGCTGCCTAAAGCCCAGGCAGCAGCACCGCAAGCTGCAGCTGTCTGGGCCCTCCGAGGGCAGCAAGCGAGACCAGGCCACCTCCATGTCCCAGCTCCATCTCATCTGCGGGGGGCCCCTGGAGCCCACCCCGCCGGGGGACCCCGAGGCGCCTCCCCCGGGCCCCCTGCACTCCGCCTTCTCCAGCTCCCGCGACCTGGCCGGCTCCCGGGACGACTTCTTCCGCGCCAAGCCGCGCTCCGTCTGCCGTCCGGCCGCCGCCGAGCCCGCAGGCGCCCGCGGGGGCGAGGGCGCGGGGCCGAAGGGCGCCCGCTCCGCGGAGGCGGCGGGCGGGCCGGAGCCGGGCCTGGAGGAGTACCGGCGGGGGCCCCCGGGGGCCGCGGCCTTCCTGCCGGAGCCGCCCTCGCCGCCGCCGCCCTTCGAGCACTACCTGGGCCACAAGGGGGCGGCCGAGAGCAAGGCGCCCGACTTCCTGCTGTCGCAGTCCGCGGACCAGCTGGCGCGGCCGCCGCTCGGCCAGGCGGGGCAGCTCATCTTCTGCGGCTCCATCGACCACCTCAAGGACAGCGTCTACCGCAACGTCATGCCCACCCTGGTCATCCCCGCGCACTACGTGCGCCTGGGCGGCGAGGCGGGGGCCGCGGGTGCGGGCGACGAGCCCCTCGCCCCCGAGGGCACGGCCCCCGGCCCGGCGCGCCCCTTCCCGCAGCCCGACTCGCAGCGCCCGCTGATGCCGGGCCACGCGGGCGCGGGGGGCGAGGGCGGCGGGGGCGTGGGCGGCGGCGGCGGCGGCGGCGGCGAGGGCTGGGCCGGCGGGCGCTCGGCGCCGGTCAGCGGCTCGGTCACCATCCCCGTGCTGTTCAACGAGTCCACCATGGCGCAGCTCAACGGGGAGCTGCAGGCGCTGACGGAGAAGAAGCTGCTGGAGCTGGGCGTGAAGCCGCACCCGCGCGCCTGGTTCGTGTCCCTCGACGGGCGCTCCAACTCGCAGGTGCGCCACTCCTACATCGACCTGCAGGCGGGCGGCGGCCGCAGCACGGACGCCAGCCTGGACTCGGGCGTCGACGTGCACGAGGCGCGGCCCGCGCGCCGCCGGCCCCCGCGCGAGGAGCGGGAGCGGGAGCGGGAGCGCGCCCCGGCCGCCGCCCCGCCGCCGCCGCCCGCGCCCCCGCGCCTGGCGCTCAGCGAGGACACGGAGCCCAGCAGCAGCGAGAGCCGCACGGGCCTCTGCTCCCCGGAGGACAACTCGCTGACCCCGCTGCTGGACGAGGTGGCGGCCCCCGAGGGCCGGGCGGCCACGGTGCCCCGCGGCCGGGGCCGCAGCCGCGGGGACAGCTCCCGCAGCAGCGCCAGCGAGCTGCGCCGCGACTCGCTCACCAGCCCGGAGGACGAGCTGGGCGCCGAGGCGGGCGACGAGGCCGGCGACAAGAAGAGCCCGTGGCAGCGGCGCGAGGAGCGGCCGCTGATGGTCTTCAACGTCAAGTAGCGCCGCCGCCGCCGCCGCCGCCGCCCCCGAATCCGGCCCCGCCCGCGGGTTTGGCGCTGCCCGGCCCGCCGGGCCCGTCCCCGGGGTGCGCACCCCGAGGAGCGGCGGGGGCGCCCGCTCTTGGCGCTGCCTGGGCGGGGAAAGGCGCCCGGGGCCCGCGGAGCTGTCTGTGGTATGTGCTGGGTAATGAGGGATGGCCCGGGGGGACCCCGTGTCTGTCTCCGCGAAGGGAAGGCGGTGGGAGGGGTCCAGGCCCCCGTTGGGAGGCGCTGGGGAGGAGGGTGGGGAGGGGGGCGAGCAGTGCCTGTATAAACGTGGCTGTACATAGAAAGTTCTATTGTGAGGAAGCAGGAGGGACGGCCAGGCCTGAGCGCTTGGTAGGAGGGCTGGGAAGGGAGGGGGGGTTCTCTGTGGACCCCTGGGAAGGGAGGGTGGCCGCTTGCTGATGGGCCCGCCTCTGGGCCACCGAGGCCCAGGGCTAGAGGCTGGGAGGCTCTGGGGAACGGGAGGACGGGGCTGGGCCGCTGTGGGCAGCAGCAAATATAAAGCTGGTGAGATTAACGCTGTGTGTGTCTGTGGGGTGGAGGGGATGGGGGTGCTGGGTGCGGGGACCCTTGGGGATCGAGGGGAGGGCAGGCACGGTGGCCGAATCAGACGCTATTAAGAAAGTGTACAAACTTTATTGGAACACACATACACACACGCACACACGTATACACACACCTGTGGATAGGGAAGAGCACCTGGCCACAGGGTCCGTAGAAACCGGGAGAGAGAACGGCAGCTTGTAACGTGGCTTTGGCCACAGCTCCCCGAGTGGCGGGGAAGGCCTTAGATAGGGCCCCCCCTCGGTGACGGGGGACTCCGATGGAGAGTCCAGGAGAGTGTGGTGGGGAGAGGTGGCGGGAGGCCTGAGCAGCGGGTACCCTCTGCGCGGGGTCCCGGGGGCGTCGCAGTGTCTGGCGCCCAGCGTCTCCTCACAGCAGCTCTCGTGGGGCTGGACCCCTCTGAGGGGCGTCCCAGCGCAGCGTCTCCCTGCGCAGGCACTTGGTGCCCCTGGCCCCGCAGTGGAAGCCAGCAGGGCAGCAGTGACGCTGGTCGGCACAGCAGATGCCCTGGTGGTCAGGGGAGGGCACGAGGGTCAGAGCAGGACCGGGCCAGGCCCAGACCAGACCAGGGGCGGGGGCGGCACTGACCTGGCGATAGGGACAGCAGGCCCAGCTCCCGCGGCTGTCTCGGCAGCAGGTCTGGTTGTCGTGGCAGAAGTGGCCCTGCCCGCACCCTACGTCCCCCACGCCCACAGGGAGGCCCAGGGGCAGGTGGGCGGCGTGCACCGCCTTCTCACAGGTCCGGGCCTTCACGTTGCAGGTGTACCCGTTGGGGCAGCAGTGCTGGCGGTCCTCGCAGCACACAGCCTGGGGGGCAGAGGGGCGTTAGGCTGTCTCCTTCGGCCCCGGGGCTCGGCGCCCCTCTCCGGGGGCGGGCGGCCACTCACGTGGGGCAGCCGGCAGCAGGCCCAGCTCTTGCTCAGGCTTTGGCAGCAGGTCTGCCCCACGGGGCAGCTGGTGTGCTTGTCGCAGTCCGTGTCGTTGCGTTGGGACGAGGAAGCCCGGGAGGCAGGCGCCTTCCCCAGGCCCGCCACGACCCGGTCCCCCCTCTGACACTGGCCCCCAGCCAAGCACGTGTAGCCCTGGGGGCAGCAGTGCTGGTGGTCCGAGCAGCAGACGGCCTGGCGAGGGGAGAAAGGGGCGGGGCGGGTGACCTAGGAAGCCATATGCTGTGCGGGGTGAAACACTGAGGCCCCCCCCCCTCTCTGCCTCTCCGCTCGGCTCTTCCCGCGGGAATGAGATCTCTGGGAGCCGGGCAGAGAGCAGAGGGGCAAGGTCACAGGAGTCTGGCCACCAGCCCAGGTCCCCCCCCCCATGCTACCCCGGTACCCATGCACCTCTGGGGCAGGACAGCAGCCCCACTCTCCAGTCGTGAGTCGGCAGCAGGTAGTGGAGGAGGGGCAGCTGGTGACGTCATCACAGGGCACATCGCTCCCCGCGGCCCCGGGGCCCGGCGGGCTGAGGCGGGCGGGCGCCCGCTCCAGCCAGGGCAGCAGCGGGCGGCCTTCCTGCTGGCAGGTGCCCTTCTCGGTGTCGCACGTAAACCCGGCCGGGCAGCAGTGCACGTGGTCATCACAGCACACAGCCTGGGATGGACAGAGCAGGGGCCGTAGGCCCAGGGGCCTAGCTCGCTGCCCCCCCCCTCCGCTCAGCCCGGCCCACCCACCACTCCGGGCACCTGGACAAACGGGCAGCAGCCCCAGGCTCCTGTCGGGAGGCGGCAGCAGGTGTAGTCCTCGGGGCAGCTGGTCTCCATGTCACACTTCACGTCCTGCACTGGGAGTCGGGCAAGGAGGATACGTCGTCGGCAGCGGCACTGGGGGCCGCCCGGAGGTCACCCCCTTTGTGGGCTCCATCGCTGGAACCAGAGGTTGAGGATGGAAGGCCGCCCCTGGCAGGGAGCCTAAGGAGAAGCCCAGTGCGGAGAAAGGGGGGCTGTGCCCGCCCTGGCCCCTCCCTGCAGCCACCAGTGCCCGCCCCCCTATCTGCTCCCCGAACGCCCGGGGGAGCGCTCCCCCTGGTGCGGGCGGGCGGGCGGGCTTGCTTCTGGTACCTCTGCGAGCCGGCAGCTTGGTGAGGAGGTCCGTGGTGTTCTCCCGGGAGAGACACTTACTCTGAGCCAGGTCGCACACGGTGTCCTGGGGGCAGCAGTGCAGGTGGTCGGAGCAGCAGATGGCCTGATGGGTGGAGCAGCAGATGGGTGGAGGGAGGCAAGGGCGGGTCTTTGTGGCTTCCGGCGGAGCACAAGGAAGTCAGGCCGACAGCTGGCACTACCCCAATCCCCCACTAGGGGGTGTAGCGTATGTCCCGAGCAGCCAGGCTCCCAGGGACCTGTCAGCCAACCTCGGACCCCGGAATCCCTGCCGGGTAGGGGTCCAGGCCGGTGGCTGTGGGCGCGGAGCCCACCTGGGGTCAGCCCCTCACTCACATTCGGAATTGGGCAGCAGCCGTACTCCCCACTAGGCATCTGGCAGCAGGTGGAGCCGTCAGGGCACTGGGACTGGCCGTCTGGGCACAGGACCCCTGGGAGGGAGGGGAGAGCGGTGTGAGGGGCAGGGCAGCCGGGGGAGAGGGGGGCTTTTCCTCTCCTTCCTCCCAACCCCCACCCATCTCTCCACCTGCTCCGTTAGTCCTTCGGGCCGGGACCTTCTTTGCCAGGGGGCGGGAGCCCGTGGCGGTGAGGCAGCGGGCATGGGCCAGGTCGCAGGTGGTGCCCCGGGGGCAGCAGTGCACCTTGTCTTCGCAGCAGGTAGCCTGAGAAGGGACGGTCCTGACTCTGTCCTGGCCCCCTCCAGCCCCCCGCTTTGCTCCTGCTGCCCCCCCCCCCTCCCTCCCTTACCTTCCCGAACCCGTACCTGGGGAATGGGACAGCATCCCCAGGCGCCGTCAGCCATAATGCAGCAGGTGGAGGAGTTGGGGCACTCGAAGTGGCTGCCGGGGCACTGGACAGCACCCAAGGGGTTAGCATCTGTGGAGAGGGTGAGCGGGATTCCACAGGCCGGCCCGTGAGGGTCATTGCCTCCATCACCCAAGGAGCTGCAGGCACAGGGCCCACACTCCCAGCCACAGGGGCTTGGGGAGGGGGGGGGGGGGGCTGACACTAGGGCTCAGGCACTTTTTAAAAAATCCTCACCCAGGGATATGTTTTTACTGATTTTATGAGACTGACGCGCTACCTACTGCGCTAAGGAGGCGGTTTGATTTTAGAGAGAGGGTAATCAATCAGTTACCTCCCGTACACGCCCGGACTGGGGATCGAACCAACAGCTTAGCTACGTGCCCTGGCCGGGAATCAAACCTGCAATGTGGGTGTACCACGGGACGACGATCCAACCTACTGAGCCACCCAGCCAGGATCCCAGGCGCTCTGTAACCACTCTCCCACAAGCCAGGCCTTGCTTCAGGAATACGGCACCGGACAGGGGCCTCCACTGCCTGGGGTGGCATCAAACCAGCCCAGTCTGGCCTCTCCCCGCCCCCGCCATGCCTGGCTCTAGGCCTGTGGGCTCGAGTTCCCTCCTTCCCCTCTCAGCCGCAGTGCTGCCCCTCTATCCAGAACAGGGGGCGTGCTTAGTACAGATGCCACATGAAAGAGGACATGAGAGCAGAAATCAGGGTCACCCAGCCCGCGGGGCTCCTGGGTGCTCCAGCTCTCCACGCTGCCCCTCTGCCTGCCCTCCCCCGCCCCCCCACTGCACCTGGTCTCCGGAAGCAGGACTGCCCATCCGCACTGCAGTGGGAGCCCCTGGGGCAGCAGTGGCGGCCATCCCCGCACGACACGGCCTGTGGGACACAGAGACGCCGGCGTTGACGAGGCCCGTCTACCCGGGGGAAAACAGAACTGAGCCCCTCCGTCCAGCTGGGGGCGCCCTCACCTCTGGGAAGGGGCAGCAGCTGGAGGTCCCCAAGACGGTGAGGAGGCAGGAGTAGCCAGGAGAGCAGTGGGCATCCACCTGGCAGGGCCTGCCCAGGCGCCTGCTGAGCGCTGTGGGCCACTCGTCCTGGAAGAGAGGAGAGGGTAAACCAAAGGACCCGGGTTTGGCCGCGTCCCCTGGCCCACCCAGCAGGACCTTTTGGGAAATCCCGGCTGCCAGCGCCTGCCTGGGCTGAGGCCCTCACCACAGGATTGCAGCAGCTGTAGCGGGCTCCTCCTGGGTCCAAGCAGCAGGCCACGGGGCAGTGCTGACCATCTGGACACTGCGTTCCAGCCGCCAGCCCTGACACTAAGGCCACCAAGCTCACCAGGGTCCACATGATCCACCTGCAAAAACACCAAGAGGCATCTGGCAACTAGCTTGGGTCCGCGCCACCCTTGGTTCTGGAGCCGGTCTCCTCCTAGGCCCAGCCTCATCCCGGGAGGGAGCAGGATGTGGGGCCTGAGATCCCACTTCCTACATGGGTCCCGTGTGTGCGTGTCACACGTGCCGGAGTGCGTGCACACCCATGCACATAAAATGCTGACATGAGTATGAGTGAATCTGTGTCCCCAACATGTGGCCGGTCGTGGGTGAATGTGTGGAAATGTCATGTGAGAGTCCGGAGGCTTGTGGGTTTTGTGGGTCTGACCTGTGGGTCTGGGCTGCCTCTGGGGTGTGGGGGTGGCATCAGGAGCCACGGGAAGACACACTGGTACAAGGACCGAGTCCCTGTGAGGAAAAGCCAGGGTTTCCCCTCCCCAGCTCGCCCCTCTGCGTCTCCCTGCCTGATGCTGTGCTCACACCTGCACCCTGCCCAGGCCTGCGGGTGGCGGAGGGGCTGTCACATGACAACATGGGAAACCACGGGGCTGAGGAACGAGAAAAGGGAAGTGGAATCTGGGCTGCCCTCCCCAGAGGCCAGTCACGGCCTGCTCACTGACCATCCCCCCCCCACCAGGGGAAAGGGACGCAGGCTGGGTCCGGCCCTGTGTTCAAAGGGCCCTCAACTCCACCGGGACCTCCCAGACTCTCCAAACACAGCCTCCCGCCCTTGCCAGTATCCTGGGCCGAAACGCAGCTGCACATGCAGAGAGCCCACGAGAGGCCGCTCTGGGGTCGGCAGGAGGAACCAGCTTCAGCCCAGGGATGGGGCACAGCTTTCCCCCAAGCTCAGCCAGCCCCACTAGTTCAAGGCCGGGCCCAGAGGTTACCCTGCCTTGAGGGGCAAAGACAGTGTTTGTTGAGCCTCTTAGGAGCCAGTGTAAGCAATCCACGTTTTCTTTCTCCTTTGTAACCACCATCCGACCTAGTAATTGTCACCTTTCCTTTCAAAGGAGGAAGCTGAGACTCAGAGATGCTAAGTAGCATGCCCATGTCATATACCAAGTGCTGGAGGTGACAGGCTGTGATGGCTCCAGAGCACATGGGGCCTGGGTTCGTTTCTCGTGGCTCCACGCACGGTGCCTGGGGACGGAGCACAAAGCCCAGGAGGGCAGAGAAAGGGGACGGAAGCATCTCCTGAGCAGAAGCTGCCAGGATACAGCCCTGGTCCTAGACCTCGGATTGCCACCGCTGATATGAGAGCCTCCGAAGTCGCCCCTCCACAGCTCCTGGCCAGGTCAGGATGAGGACGACTGTCCTAGACCTCAGCCCTCGCAGTCTCCCCTCCACACCCACAGCTCCCAGGCCAGGGACCTACCGCCCGCCCCGCCCACTGCTTGGCTTAGGCGTGCCAGCGCAGATGTCCAAGTACTCAGGTCCCTAATGACTTCTTTCCCTTCCTGGGTATCCTGAGGTCAGTACAGAGGTATGTACTGAATACATATGTGTCTACTGAATACATATGTGTCTACTGAGTACACATGCAAGCACACACACTCAGGACAGGAGATGGGGGAGCTGGGAGCCCGATTCCCCGCTGGTGGGCTTTGAGTGGCGGCCCCTCTCACCCGACCCCATGCCCACTGCCAACACCGAGAGGGAGACCCGTCTCTGTCGTCTTCCACTAGGTGGCACCCCCCACTCTGAGTGTCAGGACCACGCGATTCCCAACATTCGAACCAACCCAACATCGAGGCGCGTGAGCGAGGGGAAAAAAGTGGCGGAGAGGCGGAAGTTAGCTTGTCCCAACCCACAAGAAAGGAAGTAAGAGAGAGCCAGGCGTAACCACTGCCAAGTCCTCGGAGAAGGCCAGGGTCTCCAGGCTCCCTGCCAGTCCTCTGCGCCCGGGGCCAGGGAGGGTGCCTCTCCCGTCCCCGGCCGCGGGAGACCGTCTACCTACCTACCTACCACCACCACCGCTGCAACCAGATGGGGGAGGCGGAGCGGGCTCACAAACAGAGGGTCCCTGCTTTAGGGGAAGGGGCTGCAGCCTGCGGAATGCTAGCAGGTGGAGAAAGAGCGCCCATGCTAACGGGGGTCACTGCCATTCTGCTTAGATTGCCGCCACCCTTCAAAACACTCCCTCCATGCACCGCAGACCCCAAAGACGACACTCTCAGCGTCTTCTCTTGCCTCCCGAAATAAACTCAAGCCTCCCCAGCCCCCAGGCCTCCCCCATCACGTCCCTGGGGCCGGGGCCTTGGGAAAGAGCGAGCGAGAGCTCCGCGCTGCGACCTCCTTACCTGCGTCCGGCTCCGCGCTCGCTGGGCACCAGCAACCCCGCAGCTCACCGACCCGGGCCCTGCAGCGCGATGGCCCCGCCCACCTCAGTTCCCATTGGCCAGGTGTCCGGGTTGTCGAGCTCCCATTGGCTGCTCGTCGACATAGAGGCGGGGCCATCCTAGAATGCCGTGCTTCTTTTCTGCTCCATTCACTCCCCGCCCCCTTTCCTAGGGATCATGTGACTGGAGGATCATGTGACGGACGCCCGAGCTGGCTCTTTGCCCGGTGCGGGCGCCGGGTGGTTTGCCCGAGGCGGGGCGGCGCCGGGCTACAGACATTGGCAGCAGCCAAAGGAGCTGCTTCTTTTTTTTTTTTTTTTTTTTTTTAATATATTTTATTGATTTGTACAGAGAGGAGGGGAGAGATAGAGAGTTAGAAACATCGATGAGAGAGAGCCATCGATCAGCTGCCTCCTGCACAACCCCCACTGGGGACATGCCCGCAACCAAGGTACATGCCCCTGACCGGAATCGAACCCGGGACCCTTCAGTCCCCAAGCCGACGCTCTATCCACTGAGCCAAACCAGTCCCGGCTGCTTCTTAGAGTATAAGTTTAAGGGCGTTTGCGGGATGTTCGCTTCTGGATCTGGGACCCTTGTCCATCCTGTTTCGTTTCTATTCAACAAACTCAGATTGAACGTTGGACTGAAAGAGAGTTGTGAGGGCAGGGATACACAGCACTCGGGCCCTTTCCTCAAGGTGCCCACAGAGGGCATGGGGTGTGGGAGGGAGACAGACTCAGATTCCATCTAATTTAAGGTACATGGTCGTGTGCCAAGAGCACGGTGTGTGTAGGGAAACAGCAGTAAGCGGGAAGAAGAGGTTTAATTCCATCTCCGGGGCACCCTTTTGAGCTGAGTCAGAAGGTTTTAATGCAGGTGGGAGAAGTTGGAGAAGTGGTTGGAAAGGGGTTGTGGGGAAGAGTATTAAGAAACGAGATGGAAAGGGCAGCCTTGGGCAAGGATTGAATGCCAAGTTCAATGTCATGGGTGTCTGGTGCAGGGTCAGGCAGGGGGATGGATGCCGAGTGGGAGTGGCTTTGTAGTTTCAGGTAGCGCTGCCTTCCAGGAATTGATATGGCTGGGGTGGAGAGAGAAATGGACAGCACAGAACAGGTTAGCCAACGTAGGAACCAGACTGTTCAGTGTCCAAGGGCCTAGCCCAGACCGAGGCTGGTGATGGGGAGACTAACCAGGAGAGAAGAGAGGCCCACAGCAAGCCTGGGGCTAAGCCTTGGAGGAAGGAATGAAGAGTGCTGTAGGCTAAGCAAAGAGCTTGAGCTGAGGGTGAGACTGGGGTCGGGGACAAATCCAAGTCTGGGTAGGGAAGGAGTGGCAGGGCTGAGGAATTGTGTGGCAGTGTGCTCAGCCTGGGGCTAGGGAGGAACCAGACAGCGGATAAAGCTCCTGCTGAGAACTGGGACTGTTCTGCACACTGGTGATATTAGGGGCAAAAACAGAATATTGGTGACTACCGGTAGCTATAAGTATAAGAAATACTAATCATGCTCTTCTGTTAACGTGATTGCCTTGTTCCGATTAAAGAAAGGGCATTCTAACCTGGCTGGAAGTTGTACGCCCCTGGGACTCAGGTGTCAGCCTTGGACCTGGCAGTCAACCTTGGAATGTGGTCCATTCTCATTCAAGAACTGCCTATTATCTGCTCGGCCAGCATTGCTCATCATTCATGTTTCTATCTCTCGCCTTCTCCCTTCCTCTCTAAAATCAACAAAATGTATATTTTAAATGGATGCAGTGAACCTTCACTTCCTTGGAGAGTGTATAGAGCCCCTGAAGACTGCAGAACCTCCCCCTGTTCCTCAAGAAACACTGAGGCCCTGACTGGTTTGGCTCAATGGATAGGGCGTCAGCCTGCGGACTGAAGGATCCCAGGTTTGATTCTGGCCAAGGGCACATGCTGAGTTGCATGCTTGATCCCCAGTAGGGGTCGTGCAGGAGGCAGCCAGTCAGTGATTCTCATCATTGATGTTGCTATCTCTCCCTCTCCCTTCCTCTCTGAAATCAATAAAATATATTTTTAAAAAAGAAACACTACAGTATTCTTATACCTTCTAATTAGGAATCTTTCTCTCTCTCTCTCTCTCTCTCTCTCTCTCTCTCTCTCTCTCCCTCTCTCTGCTTTTAAGGAGGGAGAATCATTTTGTGATCAGGGAAGAAAAGCAAAAACAAAACAGAATCAAAAAAAGCAAAGTTCCAGAGTCACACAAAGACTTGCCCTATTCGCTGAGCCCTCCCAGCTCCCTTTGGCGAGGCCTTGTGATTTTTAATGTTGACAAAATCAATTGACTACAAATGTGAGGGTTGATTTCTGACTTTCAGTTCTATTCCACTGAACCAGGTGTCTGTCCTTATGTCAGTACTACCCTGCCTTGATTACCATAGCTTTGTAGCAAGTTTTAAAATTGGGAGAAGTGGGAATCTTCCAACTTCTTTTTCAATATTTTTTTGTTAATAATTCTGAATCCCTCAAATTCCTATGTGATTTTTAGGATCAGTTCCTGCAAAGAAGATAGTTGAGATTTTAATAGGAAATCTATAGGTCAATTTGGGGTGTATTTCCATCTTAACAATATTAAGTCTCCCTATTCATGAATATGGGATGTCTTTCCACTTATTTATTAGTTTCTTTTTGACAGTTGTCAAGTATTTCATGCTATAAATTTTATATAGTTTACTTAATCAGTATCATGTAATGAGCTTTTATGTGTTTCTAAATTTTTTTAAGTTTTTCTTCTTTCTTAAATATATTTTTATTGATTTCAGAGAGGAAGGGAGAGGGAGAGATAGAAACATCAATGATGAGAGAAAATCATTAATTAACTTCCTACTACACACCCCACAATGGGG
The DNA here is from genome assembly GCA_036971965.1 of Nyctalus aviator. Taxonomy (NCBI): domain Eukaryota; kingdom Metazoa; phylum Chordata; class Mammalia; order Chiroptera; family Vespertilionidae; genus Nyctalus; species Nyctalus aviator. Next base: position 34,573,167 of record CM072937.1, on the reverse strand, counting down.
GACTGAACCTGCAACCTGGGCATGTGCCCTCACTGGGAATCTAACTGTGACCTCCTGGTTCATAGGTCAATGCTCAACCACTGAGCCACACCAGCTGGGCTGTGTTTCCAATTTTTTAAAGTTACCAATAATTATGCAATGAATGTTTGTGAAGATGTGTCTGAGTGCACATGGTGGGGTTAAATTCCTAAATGTAACTTATACTCAATAAAGGGTCTGCATAGTTGAAATGTTTATGACAAATTGACTTAAAATTTTTCCAGTTTACACTCCCAGTCATGATGTTTGGGGGCACTTATTTCCCATTTACTTGCCAACATTGGATATGCCAGTTTAATTTTTTTTTTTAGCCAATCTGTCGAAGATATTTCCTGGTTGTTTTATTTGCATCTCCTTGATTGCTAGGGAAGCTGAGTATCTGTGCATATACTTATTCTGTTTATGTATGTCTTCCGTGAATTGCCTGTTCTTATCTGCATCAGTCAGGGTTCTCCAGAGAAACAGAACTAATTTCTTGTACAGAGAAAGAGAATTATTAAAAGGAATCGACTCACGTAATTATGGAACCTAGCAAGTCCAAAATCTGCGGGCTAAACCAGCAGGCCGGAGACTCAGGGGAGCAGATGGTGCAGATGAAGTGAAAGGCAGTGGCTGAGACGCTTCCTCTTGCTTAGAGAAGCCAGTGTTTCTGTTCTATTCAGGCCTTCAAATAAATGGGGGATGGCCCACATGATGGTGGGCAATTTGCTTCGGACAAAATTGATCTATTTAAATATTCATCTCACCCAGAATAACCCCAAAAAGGTGACAGATAAAATGATCTCGTTATCCTTTGTTCATTTTTCTACAGTTTGTCTTTTTCTTATTGAACTGTGGAAGTTCTTTGTACACTCTGGATATTATATATGTTATAGATGTCATTTGTCTTTTTATCTTTGTTTATGATAACTTTGTTAGGTCATCTGAAATCTAGCAGTCTTTTCCTTTGTGACTTCTGCCTTCCCCCGAACCCCCAACGCCCACTTAAGAATTTACAGATATGTGCCAAAACCTGTTTGGCTCAGTAGATAGAGCTGCGAACTGAAGGGTCCCGGGTTCAATTCCGGTCAAGGGCATGTACACTGGTTGCGGCCACATCCCCAGTAGGGGGTGTGCAGGAGGCAGCTGGTCGAAGTTTCTCTCTCATCAATGTTTCTAGCTTTCTATCTCTGTCCCTTCCTCTCTGTAAAAAATCAATAAAATATATTAAAAAAAAAAAAAAGAATTTACAGATATGTGCTTCCTGGTCTATGTCTATTCCTGCTGTAGCCCCAGCTGAACTGGACTCAGATGCCAGCCCTGGGCTGGGCGGAGGCACCACAAGTGACAGGAGGTCCCACTCAGTGTTGTAAGTGTAACCCCCACCTTACAAAGGACGCCTCAAAAAAAGTCGAATTATGGTGTCATTTATTAAAGGCCGGCAGCAGGCGAGGGAGCAAAAGCGCTCCAGACCTCACAGCCCCGAACAGCTAGCTGCGCCTGGCTTAGTATATGGACAGAATAGCACCAAAAAAAAAAAGAAAAAAAAAAGATTACATCTTGGGGTCTGGAATGAGGAACTTGTTTCGAGACTTTACGGAAGTGAAACTGAGCAAGTTAGTTATCTAACATATCTACGAATCACTGAATCGATGGAAACAGATTATCTGGGACAAATTAGAACAATTGCGCCGTCCGGATTCTGGGATCCCTGAGCCAACAGGAATGCACTGTGTGTAGCTACTGAGGCAATTTAGGATCATTGAACTTCTCCGATGACCAGTGAGATCACAATCAACGGGACATTCAAACCATCAGCAGTGGAGTATTGGGACAGCATACACAAGTTCAGAAAATCAAAATAACGTTCTATTGTTTTAGCAAACAAGTAAGTGCAGAACCCAAACAGCAGTCTCTACCTGAGATGACCGCCACCATTCTTCACCGGGAGCCCCTGTTCGTGTCCCTCTGGCTCAGAGGTTCCTCCAGAGCTGCCTTCAGAGGCAGTGGTCTGGATACAGGGTTGGGGAGCTCCCCTCCCACTTCCTCCTTCCCCTTCTCTCAGCCTCTCCCTGGGCCTTCCAGTGGCCTCTTCAGGGTTTTCTTCATTCAGAGTCACTACGGTTCTGCCCCCAGAGTCACAGCTGCCCCAGAGCAGGGCCTCTCCCCCTGAGACCTTGGGTTGTCAGATAAAACACAGGGTGCCCAGTTAAATTTGGATTTCAGATTAGGAACTTTTTTTTTTTTTTTTTTTCCCCCGTAACCGGGTTTGCTCAGTGGTTAGAGCGTCAGCCTGCGGACTGAAGAGTCCCAGGTTCGATTCAGGTCAAGGGCATATATGTTGGTTGCAGGCACATCCCCAGTGGGGGAAGTGCGGGAGGCAGCTGGTCGATGTTTCTCTCTCATCAATGTTTCTAACTCTATCCCTCTCACTTCCTCTCTGGAAAAAATCAACAAAATATATCTTTAAAAAAAACACTCTTTTTTTTTTTTTTTTTTAGTATAAGAGTGTCTCATGTGATATTGGAGACATCCACTTAAAAACTACTCCTTATGTGTCTCAGATTCAAATTTAACTGGGCAGCTTGAGTTTTTATTTGCTAAACTCGACAGCCCTGAAGACTAAGGTTGGAGTGAGGACACGGAAACAGCCTCTCCCTCCCCTATTCCCGCTCCTTCCCCTTCCTGCCTGAGTCACCAGGGGATGAGCCACTGTTACCCCAGTTCCTGAGGCTCAGGCGCCAGACCGGGCCTGTGGGCTGGGCTGTCTGGGGGTGGGGTGGGGGAGGGGAGTCTGGAACAGCCAGGTGTCCTGGCTGGAGGCTGTGGAGGGGTATTTGGCAACAGAGGGACTGGATAGCCAGGAGACCTGGGTTCCTGTCCCAGCATGCACTGTGGGCTTCTCCAGTGCCACTGGGTGGGCCGCCTTCCTTGTTGCTGTTTTTTCATCAATTATTATTTTCACCAAAGTCTGACATGCAAATAAAATTTTAGTCAAATTATAACGAAGTAGCACCCTTGTCCTCTTTCATTTCCTTCTCTAGACATCCACTTCCCAACTTTTTAACAGTTTCTCCAGTGAGTTTCCCTTGTATCTACAAATCAGGGTGCAGATGAGAATTCTTTTTTTTAAAAAATATATTTTATTTATTTATTTATTTATTTTAAATCAATCTTTATTGTTCATATTATTACAAAGGTTCCTCATTTCTTCCCCCCTCCACCAGGTTCCCACCCCACCCTCCACCCCCTCCCCATCCCCCATTGTCCTGATCCATAGGTGCACAGTTTATGTTCAGTCTCTTCCTCCCTCCCTTTCCCCGATAGTAAATCAGTTACTTAGCATTTTCTCATATCAATAATACCTCCACATGCCCAATGATACACTTCACACAAAAGACATTTCCAAATAGGTCAGCCAACCTCATCCAGGCCCCACCCAAGGCACTCACAGATCAACACCCCAGCGCTATACTAACTCAACACATTCAGATCTAAGCCTTCATCACTTGATTCAGCAGACCCTCAAGTTCCCGCAAAAGTTTCCAGCTTAATATATTTTATTGATTTTTTTTTTTAACAGAGAGGAAGAGAGAGGGATAGAGAGCTAGAAATATCGATGAAAGAGAAACACCGACCAGCCACCTCCTGCACACCCCCCACTGGGGATGTGCCTGCAACCAATGTACATGCCCTTGACCGGAATCGAACCCAGGACCTCCAGTCCACAGAATGACGCTCTATCCACTGAGCCAAACAGGTTTTGGCAGATGCGAATTCTTGATTGGCCTCAGGCCTCTGGGCCGTGAGTGAGTTACTTATCCTGCTCCGTGCCAGTGAGCTGCAGCCACTCCACCTGGTCCTGGGGAGAGGCCCGTATCTCTCTGCTCCCAGAGTGATACCGGATGGTTATCTTTAAATCCAGTGGTGAGGGATGGAATGCTGGGTGGGGGTGGAGGGGGAGGAGAGGGGTGTGTGAGGAAGGGGAAGGCAGGTGGGAGAAGCTGGGAGGGGAGTAGCTGACTTGGCTCTACCCAGGCCCTGCCTGGAGGGCCTTCGGGGATCCTCCCTCCGGCCCAGGGTTCCCCGCCCACAGGCTCCCTGGAAGCACCTGGGGAGCATCTGCAGCTGCAGAGGATCTGGGGTGCAGGCCTGCGGGCCCCTCCTCTGGCTGACACCGCCCCCCCTCTTTGCTACGGGAGCCTGGTGCCTGGTGCTGGTGCGGAAACTCTAGGCCCCTCTTCCTTTTACAATGACATGATTGACTTCATTCTCTGCCTCAGGCCCTCCCCTCCACGGCCCGAGCACGGGATCCAGACAAGTACATGCTTGTGGAGGGGAAAGTCCCAAAAGTAGGATGGATTTCAAAGAACTGGCATGTAGTTTTATTCAAATTCGTAAGAGCTTTCACAGGAGGAACTTAACACAGGCCGAAGCAGCTGCTTGGGCCGGTGGTGGCAGCTGTGCCTAAACACACACACACACACACACACACACACCCGCCTCCCAGGACAGCGTCTCACACGGGGGTTAAAAACACGTGCTGGGGCCGAAACCGGTTTGGCTCAGCGGTGGAGCGTCGGTCTGCGGACTGAAGGGTCCCAGGTTCGATTCCGGTCAAGGGCATGTACATTGGTTGCGGGCATATCCCCAGTAGGGGGTGTGCAAGAGGCAGCTGGTCGATGTTTCTCTCTCATCGATGTTTCTAGCTCTCTATCTCTCTCCCTTCATCTCTGTAAGAAAATCAATAAAATAAAATAAAATAAAAGGAGGAGCCCTGGCCGGTTGGGCCTCGGGGACAGTGTTAGCCTGAGGGTCCCAGGTTCGATTCCGGTCAAGGGCACATACCTCAGTTGCAGGCTCATCCTCTGCTCTGGTCTGGGTGTGTGTGGGAGGCAACCAAAGGATGTCTCTCTGTCTCCCCCTCCCTTCCACTCCCTCTAATGGAAAACTACCTTCTGAGAGGATTAACAAAAAAGAAAGAAAAAGGGAGGAGTATTTTTAGGACTTTAAAAGGGTTTCTCTTGCTAATCTGATAGTTTGTCTCTGGAGCCCTGGGCCCGGGCTGAGGTGAGGATCAGCCCTTCCCACCCACTCTGGGAGGTCACGGCAGAGGCACCGCCTGGGGCGGAGGAGCAGCAGCTGCAGGGAGGATGGATGAGGAGGGAGCCGCCCACTGGAGCGCCCTTTCCCTTCACACATCTCTTCAGCCTAAACCAGGGCGGGGAATGTCCGGCCCCCAGGCCCTGTGAGGCCTCCACCACGCGTGGCCTGTGAAATCGTCCGGCCTGGCCCTGCCAAGGCATTAGGGGTGAGTTAATTAAATGTTGACACCCATTCGGCATGATGGCCTCAGAGAATGTGCCCCTGGCCGGTTTCATTCTGTTCTTTCCATCTTCACTAGTCACCCTAGATTACCTCCTCAGAAAGGGGTGAGGGGCTGTAGAAGGCCAGTGCTTCAGGAAGATCACAGTTCTTCCAACAAGACATGGAGCTCTCTCATTTCCTACAACTTGAAACAAAGGTTATAAAAACAGTTCTTGTCGCCAAAACTGGTTTGGCTCAGCGGTAGAGCGTTGGTCTGCGGACTGAAAGGTCCCAGGTTCAATTCCGGTCAAGGGCATGTACATTGGTTGCGGGCACGTCCCCGATACGGGGTGTGCAGGAGGCAGCTGGTCGATGTTTCTCTCTCATCGACGTTTCTAGCTCTCTATCTCTCTCCCTTCCTTTCTGTAAAAAATCAATAAAAAACAAAACAAAACAAAACAAAAACCACACCAGTTCTTGTCATCCTTGAGGGTGGCGGTAACATGCTCATTAACTATGTTTTACTCTGGATTTCATTTCCTAGGTTTGGATATAGTCTCCCATTGCCAATGTTAACAAGTAACAATCTGTTTCCTGTCCCAATTGATTATACTTTTTCTCAGTTTGTCTATTGTTTCCTCTATGCCTGGTTATTATTAAATGTTCGTTTTCCTTTCTGTCTGATAATAGTTGGAGACAAGATGTTCAGCTTACTAAAGGACATAGATAATAAAGACATCCTTTTCTTGCTATTGCAATTCTAAAAATATAAAAAATAAAGATGGTGAAACCAAGGCCCAGAAAGGAGAGCAGGTTCCCCCATGAGTCAGCAGGGTGCTCTGTGCTCACATGCACCTCAGCAGACTCTAACTAGGTCTCTTATCTTAGGGTGGGCTGCTTGCTGGTTTCCTTGCTATCTGTGTTTGTAAAAAGCGGGTCCTGCTAATGTCTAAGATTCGCCTTATGCGGGCTCTGTACCAAGCTCTCCTGTAATCCCTAACACAGCCTTGCCAGGTAAGTGCAGCTACTATCCCTGTCTTACTGTGAGAGAACTCGGACTCAGAGAAGCTAAGCAGCTTCACTGAAGTCACGCGGGTAAAAAGGCCCGAAGCCAGGAACAGAACCCAGCTCTGAGTCTACAACATCCCAATATTTTCCCACGTAAATTACCGTGACATCCGGCCCCTCCTCTGAGCACTTCCTCTCATCCCAGTCGGCTCCCCCTCTCTTGGCCTTCACCTTGGGTTACTCCCCAGCGGTTTCCCTGGTTTGAGGCCACCTCAGGCCTGCTCTATCACTGGCCTGCCCTGCTGCCTCCCCTCCCAGGGTCACCGCTGTCTACGAAGGCCTGCTGTCCTCAGGTGCTGGCGTCTCCCGCACCAGCAAGTGTGAGCAGGGACCTGTGCGGCTTCTTCTCTGCTGCCGCCAAGTTCCTACAACAGTAGCTGGCACACCATCCAACACTGAAAATTAAAAAGAAAAAAGGAAGAGAGAAATGCTCAATAAATCAAAAGAGAGAGAGCGCGAGGCAAAGAGAGGGCTGGCCAAGCCTTCCATCCAGGCCCGGCTGGGATAGCGCCTCCTCGGTTGGGATCACGTGACGGTGGCTCAGCATGGTCACACTGGTCAGGTGGCACTCCGGGCAGCGTTGGGCAAACTAACAAGCAGACGGCATCCCCCAGAGGCAAGGACACGACATGGGACTGGAGAGTGCTGGGTGAGTTCACAGCCCTTTTTGAGGATCTTATATGCTCTCCTTTGATACATTTTCAGGAATTAAATTCAAAGACAATATACACTGACTGGCCGGATTATGATGATCTCTGAACACATAATAATCTGGCCACTCAGTGTATATCCTATAGAATAAAAGGCTAATATGCAAATTGTCCCCTTGGCCAGGAGTTCGACCAGCAGGCAGGCCAGCCAATTGCCCATGTCCCTTTGCCCTAGTCAGGATGGCCAGACCCCACCCATGCACAAATTCATGCACCGGGCCTCTAATATAAAACTTCACATAGTGTGTAATATTTATACCTATAATATACCGTATAAAGTATTTTTCTTTTTCTTTTTTTTAAAAATATATATTTTATTGATTTTGTACAGAGAGGAAGGGAGAGAGACGGAGAGCCAGAAACATCGATGAGAGAGAGTTATCGACCAGCTGCCTCTTGCACACCTCCCACTGGGGATATGCCCACAACCAAGGTACATGCCCTTGACCGGAATCGAACCTGGGTCCCCTCAATCCCCAAGCCGACGCTCTATCCATTGAGCCAAACCGGTCTCGGCTATTTTTCACATAATATACTGTACAAGGTAATGTAGAGGAAAAATAGAAATTTAGACTAAAATAAGATGTATTTCTGTATGCGGAAGCCCAGGCTCTGCTCGGTGAGAGAACAGAAGCCTGCGAATGCTCACGAGTCACTGGTGTTGGAAAACCAGAGCCGGAAATGGAGACTCGGGCTGGAGTGTCATGTTAGCAACTCAGCTGGCGAGGACCAACTCAGCTGCCAGGTGTTCCCAGGGCACCACTTCCTAAATTTGTGAATGAGCCGTGATAAAGTTTTAATGGACACAGAGTCGAATCTTCCCCGGGGTTGCATGGCAGTTTTATTCCTGGAACATTCAATGTACTTTAAAAACACTAAAAAAAGATGCGGGTGGCCTGGCCTATGTGGCTCAGTGGTTGAGCACTGACCCCTGAACGAGGGCATCACCATTGGATGCCTGGTTCGGTCCCCAGCAGAAGGCAGCCAATGAATGATTCTCTCTCATCACTGATGTTTCTCTCTTTCTCTCTCTCTCTTCCTCTCCCTTCCCCTGTCTCTAAAATCAGTAAGAACATACAAAAAATGAAAGCAAAACTCAAAAAAAAGATGTGGGTGACATAGACCTAGCTTCCAGGTCCGGGAATGAGCAGGTTTCTCACCTGTGTCATTGTCCAGAAAGACAGGGGAAAGTTGAGAGGCGTGCGGGACAATCCCTTGATGCGTCGGACTGTCCTGCCCGCTATAGGGCCTTTAGCACACCTGCCCTGCCATCTGTCAAACTCCAGGGGCCCCCATCTCTTGACCACCACAAACAACCTCATCAATGCTCAGAGTGTCCCCTAGGGGGCGGTGGCGCCCCGGTCGGGAACAGCTGCCTGGCACCTTCTCTCGCGGCGCTCTGCCTTTGAACTTCACTCTGCCTTGGAGATTGTTTCACATCATGATGTGGAATTCCATAGCATTCTGCTGCTACAAACCGTAAAGGGGGGTGTCAACTCCAGAAAATCTCAGCCAGGGTCCTTCCCCTCTGAGGGTCACTCCGCAGACCACGCCCAGGGTCCCCCTAGGAGAGCCTTGGGTGCCCGGAAACTCCCTAACTCGCCTTCTCAGACCCCGGGCGAAGGGGAAGGGGGAGGGCCTTTGCCTAGACAGGCTGATCCTGGCTATTACGTTATTTATTTTCTTTCACCTTCAAAAAAAGACAGCTCCCAGCTCTTCGGATTCTGTAAGTAACACAGGGTGGGGCAAAAGTAAGCTTACAGTAGTGAGTACAGGAAACAGACTTTATTCTTATTTTTTTAATATATTTTAAAAAAATTGATTTCAGAGGGGAAGGGAGAGGGAGAGATAGAAACATCAATGCTGAGAGAGAATCATTGCTCAGCCTGCCTCTTGCACACCCCACACTGGGGATCGAGCCCCCAGCCTGGGCATGTGCCCCTGGCTGGAATTGAACCTGGGACCCCTCCGTCCGCAGGCCGACGCTCTGTCCACTGAGCTTAACCAGCTAGGGCGAGTTTATTCTTGTATTACTTATAATTTTTGAATTACTTTCCATATGAACGACTTTGAAACCTACTTTTGTCACACCCTGTATATCTGTCTTTCAGAGGAGGAAATCCTTCTTCCCACCAATTCTTTATTTTGAAAAACCTTAAAAACTTCAGAAAAAGTGTGCAAGAATGGCACAAGAAGCGTCTGTGAACTCCTTCACCCTGACTACCCCGTTCACATGTTGCTACATTGGCTTTATCTCGTGTGTGTTTTTTCTGAACCATTTGGGACTAAGTTGCTGACACTCAGCCCTGACTAAACATTTCAGTGGGCGTTTCCTAAGAGCAAGGATGTCCTAAAAACCACAGCGATAAGAAATGTAACATTGGTAAAGCAGTGCCTACTGCACAGGCCTCATTCAGTCTCTCCAGTTGTCCCAGGACAGTCTCCTATACCCTCCCCTCCCTGACCTCAGGGTTCAGTCAAAGACCGGACGTGGCATTTAGCTGCGAGCCTGGGTTTGGATTTCTCCTCTTGGGCTCAGTGGTCCCCAAACCCTTGGCCCTGCCCCCCGGGAAGGCAGCACTAGGTGGAGGCAGTGCTGGCCCTGAGCTCAGAGGTGCTGGTGGGGCCCTAACCAGTTTGGCTCAGCGGATAAAGCCTTGGCCTGCGGACCGAAAGGTCCCAGGTTCGATTCCGGTCAGGGGCATTGTACTTTGGTTGCAGGCACATACCCAGTGGGAGGTGTGCAGGAGGCGTTGTTAACTTGTTATCCCTCTCCCTTCCTCTCTGTAAAGAAAGAAAATCAATAGAATATTTTTTTTCTTTTTTTTTTTTTTTAAAAAGAGGTGTTGGTGGGATCCATAGGAGGGACTTCAGCCCCATCAACTTTTCCTGGGGCGGGAGAGGGGGTGGCGGGGAGGGAGGGGGAGGGTATAGCCCCTGCTCCGGGCTGGCCTGGAAGAATTCAGCCTCACAACAAACTACTTTCTGTTTCTGTTGCTCTCCCAGTGCTAGGCCAGCACTGTCCTCAGTGCCCACTGGAACCCCCGGTGCCGGTGCCATTTCCTCCCCTTTGGCGGCTGAAAGGAGTTTCTGTTTTGCCACCTGATGAGGAAGCCGGTGATGGCCACGTGGGGCCACATGATAACTCTGGAGGGACCACGGGGTGTGACCTGCAGGCAAGTCAGCCCCGACAGTGCCATCTCCTCCTCCGTCTCCGGGCTTGCTCCTCCGGGGGCAAGTCCAGCCAGGGCTCTAGAGGTTCACGCTGCACCCTCAGCCACCATGATCACCCTCGGAAATGCCCCTGCTGGCGGGTGTCTCCTGTAGCTCCTCCCCCTCCCTGAACTCTGGGCTCCATCCAAGGCGCGACCTGGGGTTCAGCTGTGAGCCTGGGTCTGGATTTGCCCTCTTGGGCTCAGTGACCTCTCCCACCTGCCCAGACTTCCCCAGGTTCCTCAGCCCCAAAGCATTTCCCTGGCGGGGAAGGCGGGGATGTGATCCGCTCAGCTCCCGGCCCCTGACAGGGCCCACAGGACTGTGTGCTGAGTCTTCACATGGCTTTCAAAGACATGACTTTTTTAGCCAAGAGTGTGTAAGTTAGGCCGGACCGGGGACATCACTTCTAGTTCCAGGTGAGGAAACTGAGACGTAGCAACAAATCTCAAAGGCATCCTATTGCAAGAAGAAACCTGGAAATGAAGTGCAAGTCTTTCGTTTCTACTCACAGGTCACCAGGTTTTATTGCTGGCTCTACTACTTTATCGCTGTGTGAACGTGAATCTGGGAAGGAAGGGGTATAAGGAGTGGTAACTGCCTGTACCTGCATTTGGAGGTAGAAGGAGGACCAGAAACAGAACCCTGGTTGCTCTAAAGACCCTTTTCCTAAACTTTCCATGCCACAGGTCTGGGAAGTAATCAATAATAATAATAATAATAATAATAAATAGTCATTTCCGAAACTGGTTTTGCTCAGTGGACAGAGCGTCAGCCTGTGGACTGAAAGGTCCCAGGTTTGATTCCTGTCAAGGGCATGCACCTTGGTTGCGGGCACATCCCCAGTGGGGGGTGTGCAGGAGGCAGCTGAATGAAGATTCTCTCTCATCAATGTTTCTAACTCTCTTTACCTCTCTTTTCATCTCTGTAAAAAAATCAATAAAATATATTTAACAATAAAATAAAATAAAATATATTTAAAATAATAATAATAATAATAATAATAGTCATTGAGTGCTTGAAACCTCCAGACAATGATCTTACATTTTATAGCTATTAATCCATTAAATCCTCACATAATTCCTGTGAGTTAGGTGTGTTATTATCCCCATCAGCTGGTTTTGTAACTGGGGAAAGTAAGGCTTAGAGGCCTTAAGATACTTGCCAGAGGTCACACAGCTGCTGCAGGAGCGAACTGGAGCCAGGTTCTTGCCTCCCCGGTGCTCTGATTGTGAAGCAGACAAGTGGTGCTGCCAGACACACCCTGGGCCAGGTGTACCGGTGAATGATGCGGGTTTTTTTCAGTGGATGGAGCTACAGATACGTTGATATACCGTATATGCGATTTGATATGTATGCTATTTTGTTGTATTGACAGCAAGCTTCAAAACTTCATGTGTCAAATTTTCTGAAGGTGTTAACATCATACCAGTAGATATTTTTACGGTTAAAATTTTTGAATTTCGTTTCAAAAAAGGAGCATTTGTGAGAAGTTTTAATTTATTTTGAAGAGAAGTGCTGCTGAAAGTTATCGTATACTTCGGGAAGCTTATGGTGAACGTGCTTCATCTCAAGATCCTTGTGAAGGCTGGATTAAATGTTTTAAAAGTGATGATTTCGAGGTGAAAGACAAAGAATATCCAGGTCAATTTGAACCACGCTTTGACTGTAAAATGACCAGAATGGGCCAGAAGACACGGCCAAGTAATTTTGCTTCATGAAGATGCACCACACCCACTTCAAAACCAGTTAAAGGCACGTTAAAAGATCTTGCCTGGGGAGTATTAACCCAGCCGCTGAATTCACCAGACCTTGCTCCTTCAGATTACCATTTATTCCAATCGATGGCACACGCACTTTCTAAGCAACGCTTCAAAATGTAGGAAGAAGTGGAAAATTGGGTCTCTGAATGGTTTGCCTCAAAACAAGAAAAGTTCTATTGGGATGGTGTCCACAAATTACCTGAAAGGTGGGAGAAATGTGTAGCTAGCGATGGACATTACTTTGAATAAAGCACTTTTGATGTTTCTCTTGAAATTATCGTGTTTCCTCTGATTACAAAAGCCGAATCTTTAACCAGTTCGCCTGGTATTTCTTGTCGTTGTTGGGGCCCGAGGCCTGAGTAAATGAAACAGGTGAACAGAACAGGTCACTGGGTTAAGAATGGCCCCTGGCCGAAACTGGTTTGGCTCAGTGGTAGAGCGTTGGTCTGCGGACTGAAAGGTCCCAGGTTCGATTCCCGCCAAGGGCATGTACATTGGTTGCGGGCATGTGCAAGAGGCAGCTGGTTGTTGTTTCTAGCTCTCTATCTCTCTCCCTTCCTCTCTGTAAAAAAATCAATAAAATATATTAAAAAAAAAAAAAAGAATGAGGGGGGGTGGGAGGGTGGGAGCTCTCTGGACTCAGGCAGGTGGCGGTTTGAATTCTGGCTCTTCCACTTGAGTGGCTTTGGTGCGATTTGACCTCTGAGGTCACCGGGTTTTTGGTTTGTAAAATGAGAAATTGCATGAGAGAAACCTGGGTTCTGCTTCACACTAGAGTCATAACATGGAAAAACCCGTTTCATCCTCTGTAAAATGGGAGCGTAATCTCTGGGCTGATGGTTGTGTAACTAATTGTTGGGGTAAACCGTAACTTTGAGGCTGTAAAGGACCTTAGTAGAAGCTGGTTTTCACCTGAACCAACAGTTTATAAAATGATTTTTTTTTATTATTTCAGACCTCAGCTTGGTTTGGGAAGGAAATGGTGCCCTCCGTACGGCCCTTTATTTTATTTTACTTTATTTTATATTATATATTTATATTTCCCCTCCGGCCCTTTAGACGAGCGTCCATTTCCCCAGTCACAGATTGCATTCTCCACGCCCACAGATTCGGGCTTCCCAGCAGTGGGAACGCGCAAAGCCCTTTCCCAGGGAAAGCTCATGGTTGGCCCTGTGGGATCCACGTGCTAACCTCGCTGCGCCGGCTGGCTGCGCAGCTTCTGGGTCTTGACCCGACCGTTTCTGGGAGCCAGTTGACGTCAAAGTCACGGCCAACCTTCTTAAAGGCACAGTCCCTCACCCCGTGTTCAGTGTGTAGTTTTTGTTTTTGTTAGAACTGTCAGGCTGCACAAAAGTTTTAACGACGAGGCAGGTGGTGGAGTTGGCCGGGGAGAGAACTGTGTCTCCCTGAGAAGCGGGCTCAGAGACGCCGGCGTAAGGTTTAAGCCCATCTGCCACCCCGCGAGGCGGGGTAACCTGGCCCGTCCAGCCCCGAGCTCTTAACTTGGGGCCTCAGTCTCATCAGCTGCAAAATGGGGCGAATCATGACCTACTTCTAAAAAAAATTTGAGACTTAGAAGATAAAAGAGTGTGAGCCCAGGCTGGTTTGGCTCAGTGGCTAGAGCGTTGTCCTGCGGACTGGAAAGGTCCCAGGTTCGATTCCGGCCAAGGGCACATGCCTGGGTTCTGGGCTCAGTTCCCAGTGGGGGGCGTGCAGGAGGCAGCCGATCAATGATTCTCTCTCATACTGATATTTCTCTCTCTCTCCCCCTTCCTCTCTGAAATCAATAAAAATATATTTTAAAAAAACAACAACTACGGTGTGAGAGTAACCAATGTCGGTCCCTCTTCTCCCTTTCTTGTCCGGGGCCCAAGGTCACGCGGAGGTGGGACCGAGCCCAGGTGGAAGCAGGGGCTCCCCGCTTCCGAACCAGCCTTTCTCTCTGTCCAGCCCGCCAGCACGTCTAACCCCACCGCGCACCAGCGCCCGGAGCCCTCCGCCTTTCCAGGTGGTTTTGGAGCCGAGTCTCCGTCTGTGAAATGGGAGGATGCTGGCTGACTCCGTCCCGGGAGGCTGTAAAAACCCAGCCCCGCGGAAAAGTGCTCGCCGTCACTCTCCGATTGCCCGCGGCTTCGGAACTGATCCCCCCTTTCCCTTCCCCTTCCCCCGCCCCCAGCCTAAGCCCCTGCGGACCCGCGGCGGGTGGGGCTCGGGTGCGGCTGTGAGGACACGCGGTCGGTGCGGCGCGGCCCGCGGGGCGCCACGTGGAGACGCGCGCGGGGGCCCGCGGCCGGCGGGGCGGGGAGGGCCGCTGGGGAACGGGGCCCGCGGCTCCCAGGAGGCCCGGCGGGCGGGGCGGCGCATCCGGCGTCACTCCGGGCGCGCGGCCGGTCGGCCCGGGGGCGGGGCCTCGCGGCGGGCGGGGGCGGGGCGGCGCGGCGGCCTTCCTCCTCGCGGCCTCGGAGCGAGGCGGACGCGCGCGGACCCCGCACCGGTCGCGGACCCGCCATGGGCCCGCCCGACCCCGGGCTCCGCGCCGCGCGAGTGCCATCCCAAAGCCAGGTGGGCGGCGGCGCCGGGGCGGGGGCCCGGCGGGGGCGGAGGCCGGAGCGGGGTCCCCCGGGGTCCCCGGGAGCCTGGCCCGGGGCTGGGCGGGGGGGGGGGGCGCGGAGGAGCCGCGGGCCGTGGCGCCGACCACCGAGTGGGCTTCCCCGGGGAGTGGGGTCGGGACCGGGAGGGTCGCCGAGGGGCGAGGACCGATCCTGGCTCCCCGCTCCTGCCTCCCGGTCGGTCCCCCGGCCTGGGATGTTGTGGGGAGCGGGCAGAGGGATGGTCCCCATCCTCGCCCCGGGCCCAGCCTTCCCGGCCGGGGGTGGGGGTGGGGGAGGGTGCGGGGCAGGGAGAGCGGATCTGCTCACACATGGCCGCACTGCCGGGCCCCTCCAGCTCGGTGCCCGGGGCTCCATGTGCCCGCCTCGGGGCTGGGCTGTAATCCAGAGGCCCCGGGGGAGGGAGGATGCTGGGGGGGGGGTGTTGGTTTTGAACTTGGGGACGCGGGGCCAAGCCCAGCGCCTGTAAGAGCAGGTGCCCAGTAAGCCTGCGTGGTGAGGGCGAGGGAGGCCTTGGCCGCGGGCCAGGTCGCCACTGTTGCCCATTAACTAACCGGCGACTGTCCCGGTTTCCTCATTGCGCCCAGAGTGACCTTGAGCGGGTCGCCTCACCTCCCCCAGCCTCAGTCTCCCCATAGGCAAAGTGGGGACGGCAGAAAGGGCTCTCAAAGGGCCCTGGGATGACCTCGTTAATCCGAGGGTGAGCGGGGTGAGCGGTGAGAGTGAAGTCCGGAGCTCCCTGCCCCGCCCTCTCGGCCACTGATTGCTGTGCTGGGAGCTGGGACTCCTGGAGCTGTCTGTCTTTCAGGATTGAAGCTCCAAGATGGCTGATCAGGGCCCTGGGGGCATCAGCCCCCTCCAGCAGATGGTGGCCTCGGGCGCTGGGGCTGTGGTCACCTCCATCTTCAGTAAGGCCTGGGCGGTGGGGGGCGGGGGAGGACAGGCCAGAGACTGGAAGGGTCTTGGTCCCGGAGGAAGGCTCAGGAGTGGCGCCTTGAAAGGAGTCCTCAGGCCTGCCCTCTCCCCTAGTGACCCCCCTGGACGTGGTGAAGGTCCGCCTGCAGGCTCAGCGGCCCTCAGTGACCAGCGGTGAGTGTCCGCCTGGAGCCAGTAGGGGGTGGTGTCTGCGCAAAAGGACCTCCCAGAGATGGGATCCCTGGGGGGGGGGGGGGCTCTCCTGACTTGGGGCCCACCTTGTGTTTTAGAACTGACGCCTCCCTCCAGACTCTGGAGCCTCTCTTTCACCAAATGTGAGTGCCCTCGCCACAGGGAGCGTGAGGATCCGGGGAGGGAGCGCCCCGTCTCCCCAGGGCACCGGCGAGCCTGGCAGCCACGGGCTGGCACGTGCTTCAGGTCCTCCCAGCCCGCCCTCTGTCCTGGCAGGAATGCCCACCTAGGACCCAGCCTCTGCCGGCCCTCCCGCCTCCAGGGACAGGCTCACCCCTCCCCGCAGGGTTCCAGCGCCACGGCCGTCATTGTCCCCTCCCTCCCCTCCCCAGTGCCCTCTCTCCGGCCCACAGGGAAGTGCCTCCTCTACTGCAACGGTGTCCTGGAACCCCTGTACCTGTGCCCAAATGGTGCCCGCTGCGCCACCTGGTTTCAGGACCCCACTCGCTTCACTGGCACTGTGGTGAGGAGCAGCTGGGCCCTCAGCTGGGTCTGTCAGCGTTCCTGAGGGACAGAGGGCTGGCAGCAGGCCCAGGAAGAAGGAATATAGCAAAGCTTGTTGGGGCAGCCAGTTCGGTTCTGGAAAGGCTCCCCTGGGGGGGTGCCCTCCGTGTGGTTGTGAAGGGTGAATGGGAGTCCGCCTGGAGCCAGGTGGGGACTGGCATGGGTGGGCCTGAGGGGCTGCTGCCTCCCAGCAGGACCAGGGCTGTGGGCAGAGGGAGGAGGGCAGAGGGTTAGGGGCCAGCGGGGGCAGCCCCTTCACAGGCCTCTTTCATGTCACCCTTCCTGCTCTTGGCCAGGACGCCTTTGTGAAGATTGTGAGACACGAGGGCACCAGGACCCTGTGGAGCGGCCTCCCAGCCACCCTGTGAGTCCCCGTCCTGCATGCTGTCTCCCCTTGTGCCCTGCTCATCTCTTGCTCCCCTGCTGGCTGGCTGGCTGGGGGGTTGGAAGTCCCAGCTAACGTCTCTTCGCACCTCCAGGGTGATGACTGTGCCAGCAACCGCCATCTACTTCACGGCCTATGACCAACTCAAGGCCTTCCTGTGTGGTCGAGCCCTGACCTCTGACTTCTGTGCGCCCATGGTGGCTGGTGCATTGGCCCGCTGTGAGCACAGCCCTGGGCCCTTGGTCTCCCTGTGGCCCCGCTCTGCCTGAGCTCAGTCCTCGCTCCCAGCTCCACTCTCTGCCCGCTTAGGGGTGGGGAGATGTCTTGGGCTCCCAGACCCTGGGCGCACTGCCATGAGGACCTGTGAGCTGACCCCTCCCCGTTGCTCCCCGCAGTGGGCACCGTGACTGTGATAAGCCCCCTGGAACTGGTACGGACAAAGCTGCAGGCTCAGCACGTGTCATACCGGGAGCTGGGCGCCTGTGTCCGAACCTCCGTGGCCCAGGGCGGCTGGCGCTCGCTGTGGCTGGGCTGGGGCCCCACTGCTCTTCGGGATGTGCCCTTCTCAGGTAGGCTCCCAGGGTGAGGGGATATGGGATGAGGGGACCCCTGGATGATGCACCAGAGGTTACAGCCAAGCCCCAGCTTTGATACTACAGACCTTGAAGTCATGTGACTCCTCTGAGCCCCATCTCATCTGTGAAATGGGCTCATTGTACAGGGTATTTGCCCAGATTTTCACGAGATAATTCCTGCAGAGAAGCTGTTACGGAAACAGAGTAGCAAACGGGCCTCTTAACTGGGAGGGAGCGGTTGTCAGGGGATAGTCAGTGGAAGAGGGTGGTATGGGGCCCACCCTCCGCCTTCCCCATCTCTAATGAGTGTATCTTGTGCCCCAAGCCCTGTATTGGTTCAACTATGAGCTGGTAAAGAGCTGGCTGAGTGGGCGCAGGCCAAAGGACCAGACATCGGTGGGCATCAGCTTTGTGGCCGGTGGCATCTCAGGAACGGTGAGTGGACTGGGCGGGGTGTGGCTAGCAGAGGTGTCCTTGATGGCAGTGTAGGAGCTGCCTGTCGAGAAGCAAGCTCACCCTCCCTGGTGCTAAGGCTGGCAGACTCTGGCTGGGGCGAGGGAGAGGGTCCTGGGAATGGAGATGAAGCCTCCCCTCTGCCCCCAGGTGGCTGCCATCCTGACTCTGCCCTTCGACGTGGTGAAGACGCAGCGCCAGGTTGCGCTGGGAGCCGGGGAGGCTGTGAGAGGTGAGGGGTTTGGCTGGCACGGCGCGGGGGCCGGTGGGGTCCGAGTGGGGTTTTACTGGGCTATGCCTTGTGCCCGCAGTGTCACCTGAGCCCGCCGACTCCACCTGGCTGCTGCTGCGGAGGATCCGGGCCGAGTCCGGCACCAGGGGCCTCTTCGCAGGTGCGTGTCTGTGCAGGCCCTGGTGAGGGTGGGCCTCTGGGACCGGCCTCTGACCCCAGCCTTGCCCTCCCCCTGCAGGCTTCCTGCCAAGGATCATCAAGGCCGCCCCCTCCTGTGCCATCATGATCAGCACATACGAGTTGGGCAAAAGCTTCTTTCAGAGGCTCAACCTGGAACAGCCTCTGAGCCAGTGAGAGGAGCGAGGGGATGAGGCCCCATCTCTTCCTTGGATGGTGTGGGCAGGAGGAGTCCGAGCCAAGTGCCTTGTCCTCAGGGGAGGGGCCTCGTTTCCCCCTCAGCTCAGCCCCAAGGGAACCAGCCCATCCGCTGGGCCTGCGCAGGCCCCATCAGACAGCTTTCTCCCTGTGGTCCTCATCCCAGACCCCAAGGATACTCACTTTTCCACCCAACTTCCCAAGTTCAAGACCAAATCTGTTCACTCTGTCCTCTTGCCCATTCATTTCCCTGTGTTTGTTATAGCGGGGCCTGCCCCCAAGGCCCACAGAACCCTGGACCTGGCCAGTCTGAAGCCACTGCTGTTAATTCACTGAGTGTAAAGATGATGCATTTTTCTCCCGTGTCTGTGTCTGCAGGGCCAGGGGCATGGGGGTTGGGGAAGGGGTCTTGGGGAGTGATTTGCATGGAGGAGGCCTGGAAGGGGTCTTGGTGGGTATAGGCTTTGGCTGCCTGGGTGGTCTCGTGGGAAGGACCCCCAGGTTAGGGAGGACCCAGAGTTGGAGTCAACAAGCAGCCCTGATGGTGTGGGGCCAGGGGAGAGGATGGCGAGGCTGTGATGGAGGTGACGGAGGGAGGGCCGCTTCACTGCCAGGCTTGGCCCAATGGGAGGGTCTGCAGCTTGGGGCCAGAGCGGAATTGTGCGGGGGATGGAGAAGGGCCCCCCCAGGCCTTGCCTCCATCCTGCCCACCCCTCATGGCGTTCACTCTCTTCTCTGCGGAGTTGAGCAAGTTCTTAAAGAGTGTCTGGTTGAAGGGGGTATTTATGTGTCCTGGTCCTGCTCTGGGCGGACTAACACACGCCCGTCACCCACTCGGAACTGGTCGGCCGCCTGCACCCACAGGACGCACACCGTTCTGTGGTGCAGCAGCACGTAGGCCCGGCACTGGCTCTGCCGCGTCCTGCGGACCTCAGGACGGTCCTGTCCCCGCCCCACAGACAAGGCTCCCTCAGTCCTCTGGTTTTTATTTGCCTGATGCCCTCACAGCCCTGCCCTGGGCCGAGGAAGAAGGGACTCCAGGGAGTGAAGACAGGACAGACGGGAGGTGGGGAGATGAAGATGGGGAAGAGTCCCAGAGGGAGCAGCAGGCATCAGTCACCAGAAGATGGAACAAGCTTCCCCAAGGACCTGCTGTGGCCTCGGCGACCCCACTTCCTACCCAACCGGCTTCCCCTGGCAACGCTGCTTCCTGGGCAGGAAGCTGGAACCGGAAGCCAGAGGCTCCGTTCCCGAGACCCCTGGCTGGGTGGGCAGCGTGGCCTGGACTGGGGGGCTCTGAGGAAAGGCGCCGTGTCTGCCCTGGCAGGCGGGGCTGGCACAGCCACACTTCAGCTGGGGCTCAGTGCCGGGCTGCCCTCCGGGCTGTCGCTCACCAGGCACTCGTTGGATTTGAAGCTCGCGAGGGACTTGCAGCTGGGGATGGAGGCCAGGGAGCCGCAGAGGCCCAGCATGGAGGGCGTGGGGTCCTTCCCTGGGGAGAGAGGGGCGGTGAGGCCAGGCCAACCAGTCTGCATGGGTCGGGGCCTTGGGATGGGATCAGACCACCCCCCACCGGGAGACGCCTCGTTTCTGCAGCGTCTGCCATTTCCGTGAACCTGGTTAGGCGCCTGCCTGTGCCATGCACAGCACAGGGAACACTACTGTAACCGTCAGTGTATGTTTCTGTCTCCCCGAGGTGCATCCGCTCTGTCCATTTATTAAACACTGAGCACGTGTTCTCTTCCAAGCACTGGGACACAGAACGGACCAGACAGCCCTGCCCTCAAGGAGCTCACAGTCTGGTGGGGAGACAGACACGGACAATCAGACTGTGGCAGGTCACATGTCAGCCTGCCTGGTCCCAGATCTAGGGTCATCCAGTACAGCGGTTTTTAAAAAGACATGACATCCAGGCACCGGGAGAGCTAGGGTGGGAAACCAAGATGAAGCCACGGGGAGGGCAACACAAGTGCATGCGTTGAAGTCCTGGCATTCACTGGAGGGAGCCGCTACTTTGGCTCAGAGCTTCCTGGCAGCCAAAGAAAAGGGGGAAAGGGTCAGGCACGTGGTGCACGGAGTGCGTGAGATATGAGCAAATCAGGCAGAGACCTCCCCGAGCGTTTGAACCCCTTGAGGATGTCACAACGAAGCCATTCAGCCCTCGCCACATGCCAAACGTGGTCACTGATCAGCGTCCCGCGTTACAGGTGAGAAGGCCCAGCAATGTGAGCGACCAAGCTCCACCACCAGAGGAGGCGCAGCTGGGGTTTGCACTAGGGGCTGCCTTCCACCCCAAACCACCAAACCACGCTCTTAATCGCTGTGCTAACCTCTCTGGAAGGGCTGAGTTCAAGGGAATTGACCAGGGCCTGACTACAAGCCTGGCCCGAGCCCTTCCTGGAGGCATGCTGGGTGCTGCATGGGCGGGCGGAGGGGGATGGGGGTGGGGGGGGCTCACCGATGGGGCCCCAGGGCTCCTCATCCTGCTTGCCCTCTCCCAGGCGCTGGGAGTCCGAGCTCAGACTGGCTTCAGCTGACAGCCTCTCCGTGCTCATGAAACTGTGTCTGTGACAGAGTCGGGAGCTGGTGGATGGGCAGAGGCTTAACGCTCCCTCCCTCTCCCCTGCCCCGCTTCCCTTCCCGGAGGGACCGGCACTCAGGCCCAAGCTGAGCCTAGCTGTGCTTACCTCCGGTACAGCTTGGGGTTGCTGACACCCTCAGCCCCGTTGAGCGTTCCCAGTGATGGCCATTGGTTGACCAGGGACGTGGTGAGCTCCTTGGAACCCTGGACTAGGGGGGCGTGGTCGCCAGGGATCAGACCTGTCCTGGGATGGGGAGGTGGGGGTCAGGCTGGCTGGGAGGGAACAGAAGTAGGAAGGAGTCTCAGCAAGGGGGAGGGGTTAGGGTTGAAACCTGGGAAGCAGAAATGGGGACCGAATGTTGAGGATGAGTGGGGCAGATTCTAGAAGCCAGTGGAGAGTGAGCACTGGGGGTCAGAGAAGTGGCAAGGATTAGTGCCCTCAGGCTGGGGGCTGGAGGGGGTCAGGAGAGTGGTGTAGGAATCCTGAAATGTAATCAGTGGTGGGGGGCGGGGGGGGGGGAGTTTGGGAATCATGCTGGGAGGTCACAGGAGGATGAAAGGTTCAGTGGGTAAATATCAGGGATGGGTGGAGGTCAGGGGTCACCATGGGCGGATGTAGCACATCAGAGGGAATAATTCAATGACGTTGAAAGTCGGTCCTTGTGAGTAATGTTGGGGCCCCAGGAACAATGTTGGATGGACGGCCAGTCTAGCTGGTGTCGGGTCACTGACATGAAGCGGGGAGGGTCTTGGAAGGGTCCCAGGATCTTAGGTGAGGATAATGTAGAAGGTTCCCGGGGAAGTTTCCGGGGAGAGGTGATGGGTCAGTGGTTTGATGCTGGTGGTTGGTGGAGTTGGATGCAGGCATCAGGAAAGGTGAGGCTGGAGTCGGTGGGGGCGATGTGGGGGGTTCCCTGGGGGGATGTGTTGGGGGGGGTCGGGTCAGGGGTCAGGGCGGCCACGCTCACAGCTGCTCCTGCAGCTCCAGGATCACGCCCTCCAGCTCCCGCTTTTCGCGCTGGTTCTGCGCCGCCGCCTCCTCCAGCTGCAGCTGCAGCCGCCGGTTCTCCGCCTCCAGGTCCTTCAGCTGCGACTCGCGCAGGCGCACCAGCTCCTCCAGGTAGCCCTGCGGAGCGGGGGGAGCGGGGAGCGGGGTGAGCGGGGAGGGGTCCCAGCACCCCGGCCCCCCAACTCCCGCCGCCCCCCCCTCCCCCCAGCTGCCCGTCACCGCCGCGCACACCTTCTGCGCGTAGACGATGCGGAACTTCTGCTCCATCTTGTGCCACTTGCTGTACCAGCTGTCCTCGTCCGTGACGAGCGGCAGGTACGGGTGCTCCGGGGAGTTGTCCTCGCTGGTGCTGCTCTCCGCGCTGTGCCGCTCCTCCTCGTCCGTCAGGTAGTCGTAGCTTGCGGGAGGGAGCGGTGCCCGCAGGCTCGCCGTGCATCCCTCGCTGCCTGCCCCCTGCCCCCCGATCCCGGTCCCACGTCCCATGTCCCTCCGGGCCATCCAGCTTCTCACCTCTGGGTGAACTTCAGGTAGGGCGTGTAGTCGATGACCACGGGGGTCTTCCCATCCAGCACTTCACCCTTTAGGCAGAAGCTGAGACCAGAGAGCCCACAGGGAAGGGGGTGGGGATGAGGGGATGGGGGTGCACATTCGTGCGTGGGGTCACCCCACCACAACCACCCCCGCACGGGCACCGACACCTCGGCCCCACCTGAAGTCTATGGCGCTCAGGCCGATCAGCATCCCCGTGAGGACGGTGGCCTCCTCCCTCAGCATGATGGCTCCTGAGTCATAGAAACGCCTGTGGAGAGGGGGGTGGAGGAGGGACTTAGGGTGCGGCATCCTCTCTGGAGCCCACGTCCCCGGGATCTCTCTTGTCGGTTCACTACAAACCTTCCTTAGAGGAAGGGGGTACCTGTTTCCTGCTCATCCCTCGGGTGTGGGTCTGTGTGTCCCTCAGACGGGCCCACTGGGAATGGCACCTGTGTCTCCCACCTATTAGAACGTGTGTCCCCCGAGAACAGACTCCCCTCAGTCTCCTGAGCTGCCCGTTTCCCACCGAGTACTGAGCCACCAGCTCCTTAAAGGAGGACACACACCATTCCCACTGGCACAGCTGCCTTAGTCCTGCCCTGCCCGGGACACAGTGCGGAGAGGAAGCCCCGTGCGGGGACTGCAGCCCCCACAGGCAGGGCTGTGTTGTAGGACGTGGAACAAAGCCAACAGGTGAAATGACGCCTGCTTGAGACTTTTGTCCAGATGTGTGTCTGAAGGGAGAGATGTGTGCTGGCGAGTGATGGGGATATTATTTGGAAGAAGTGATGATGGTGCCCAAGGTGTGTAGCCTAACTGCAGGGTAGGCTGGCCTGCGGACAGACTGGGAGAGAGGGAAACTAGGTGCATGCTGGGAGTTGTAGTCCAGATAGGAACTGTTGCTTCAGGAAGTTAAGGATCAAGTGTGTTTAGGTAAAGGGCATACACACTGGGACTTCGGTCTGAGCTGGCTGGGAGGGTCTGACCTGGTGGTCCGGGTGTCCCGCAGGGCTGTGGTGATGTACTCCGACATGCGCTTCTCCATCAGTGCCACTCGGATCCATGCCCGGCCCTGGAAGGCATGCGCACCTTTACTGAAGGGACTCACGTGGGTACCATTGGGCCTGGGCCTCCCGTGGCTCTTCTCCCCATTATCCACGGCGGGGTGAGGACCAGGGAGCGGGCAGTTCCCCGGCGTCCGGAGCTCGGAGCAGCTGCCCGGTCCTGCCCATGGCGAGCCGCTCACCTTGGCGCGGGCCGTGCTGATGTTCTCCATGTTCTCGATGCTGCTCACACAGTTGTTGGGCACTTTGCTGCAGGCCAGCCGGATGTAGTCCCAGAAGCCCCGCTGCCCGTCGGAGCTGAACCAGCTCACTGGACCTGCTGGGGCACAGGCTGAGCCAGGGCAGGGAGGGGGCTCAGCGAGACGGGGAGTTCAGAGAGGGCCCATGTCATGGGTCACATACATGCGTAAGTGTGTGTCACGCACACGCATAGTGCCTGCCCTAAACATATGTGCACACATATGCATGCACACAAAGGGACATCATATAGCTGCATGTCCAGAAGACCCCGTCCCCTCTCCCTAACTCTGTGCATGAGTTGCTGTACAGGGACCAGAACTGGGACCAGGGTCAGCGATGGGGCTCAGGAAGCCACAGAGTAGGTCTGAGTGGATGGCTGGGCGCTAAAGGATGGCGGTTGGGGGGCTGGGCACTGAGGAACGGGAACCCGGGCCCACCTTTGAAACGGTGGCTGAGGATCTGCTCTAAGATGGCCGCAAAGTTCACAAACTCCTCGGATGAGTCGTCGATGGGCTCGGCCGTGTACTTCTCCAGCAGGGTCTTCACGGAGAACCTGGGGGAGGGCAGGGAGAGGGGGCGGGGGCGTCGGGTGAGAAGACAGGGTGATGGTGGCGGGGGAAGGGCATCAGGCAGAGAGAGGGACAGAGGGCAGAGAAGAGTCATGAAGAGCATGGGTGGAGCGGGTGGCAGAGGGAAGGCGTGGGAGACGGGGAGGACAGAGTAGAGGTGCTGTGACAGGGGTTGCTGGGGCAGCAGGTGGGAGACGGACATAGTGGGTGACAGGAAGGGTGACAGCCAGAGAGAGGAAGCTTTGGGAACAAGGTACGAGAGGGGGTGAAACAATAGGTAGCGAGTCCGGGCACCTAGCACCGGAGGCTGCCCCGGAGCCCCTCCTTGCCCACCCTCTGGGGTGGCATTTTCTACGCATGTGTGCTGGGGGTCAGCTAGGAGTTCGGAGCTGGTCTGTACCCCTGCACTGCACTGTCTTCTGCTTTTGCTGGCATAACCTTTAGTACCCTCTGGAGTGGGGGGCCCCCCGTGCCAGGGCTTGTGAGTGGGCGCTGAAAACATGGGGTGTGGGTATGCATGTGACCAGGTGGGCTCTCCGCACACCAAGGCCCCCCTGTCCCCTTTTCCTTCCCCGCTTAGCCGCCCACACACCAGCTGCCCGGAACCGAACGGGGAGGTGCGGAGCTGGGCGGGGGGAGGTGCGCGAGGGGGCCTGACAGACAGGCTGGGGGGAGGGAGCACTGGCTGCGGATCTGCGGAAGGGCCGTGGGGCCTGACACCTGCTTCTCAGAGAAGAGGGGAGTCAGGGGAGGCCCAGGAGCCCCCATCCCTCCCCGCAGTCCTGCTTGAAGCCTCAGCTCCCTCTGCAATCCCTACTCCCAACCCTGCAATCTCCACCCGCCATGCTGCCGTGTGCAGGGCAGGGTGGAGGCCACGGGTCCCAACATCCCCTATTGCCCTGTTGTGGGTGGCAGAGCAGATACGGGGGTGGCTTATAACTATCCTTTCCCCCCTAAGCTGATCAAGGCCCATAATTGGCCCAGCACTATACTGTGCAGTGCCATCTCACCCATCCCTATAACAGTCCTGGGAAATAGTTCCTCTGATCATCAACATCATCCCCATTTCACATATAAGGTAACCGAGTGGTCAACGGGTCTATTCAGAGTCACACCACCCAGCTTCTGAGGATTCCAGTCAGCATGCCTGATTCCAAAGCTTTTGCTCTTTCTGTATACCTTGGTCCCCTGGTGGCTGTCATATTCCCAAGGACCTGAGCAGCTCCTGCCTCCTCTGCCCTCTGCCCTCTGCCCTCTGCCCTCCGCGCTACGCTCCAGCCCTGGGGCACCGGCCTCCTTGGCTCGCAGGCCAATGGCCCAGCTGAGTCCACGGACCTTCCCTCCTCCCCTTTGGACTTAGAGTTGGTCTGGCTTGAGATCAGAGCCAGGTCTGTGTGGGGGTTGCACTGGGGGGGAGGCAGCCTGGTGGACTCAAGTCCTGTGACAGACACCTTGTGGCTTTGGACAAGTCATTTCCTCTCAGAGGCCCAGGTCTCAGGTGCAAACAGGAACAGTATGACCTGCCTCCTGACATTTTGGTCCAGATCCCAGACAGGACTAGCAGGTGAGTGTGTGTAATCCTGAGGTGGTGAGAGGCTGGATTAACGGGAAGGTTGGGCCTGCCAGAAGGAGTCTGTGTTTCAGGGTGTTATCTGGGCTTCCTTATGCAGCCCCCACACCCTGATGACTTCTGACCCTCGGGGCAGACCACAGCGGGGGCCTGGGGCTGGGTTCAGCAGTGCAGCCTCTGTCCTGCAGGATGGTCATCGCCCCCGGAGCTCCATGGTGTGCTCCCCGCTAGGATGTGCAGTGGCTGCTGCAGGTTGCCATGGAGACAGGGAGGCCAGGGCCCAGGGGAGACCTCAGCTTGCTAAAGGGACCTGCTCTGGGAGCTGGAGGCAAACCATGTGACAGTGATGAGGCAGCAGAGCCCCAGGGGTTTCTTAGCCTTTCTTAGTCATGCCCCTGTTTCTCCCCAAACTCTCTCCCACCACAGCGCCCGCCCCCTTTCAATCCACCAGAACCTCTGCTTCTGCAGCCCGGGCCACGGAGAGGCCCCCCCTCCCCACACGCTCAAGAGACCCGCTGCCCTGGCCGGCGAGAGAAAGAAGAGGAACCGAGGAGGCCACGAGGGAGGAGAGGGACAGGAAGGGTGCCATCAGGACGGCGCTTGTGTGCCAGGCATTGGGCTAGACTCCTACGTGGATTATGTCATTGCCATTCCTTGGCATGGCTGTTGCGTCTCTAATGGGGGTGATGAGGCAGGCGCCTAAGACCCGGGATGAGTAGAAGACTTCCAAGCTGCACAGCTAATAACTGAAGGAGCGAGAGCGTGGACCTAGGGCCACTGGCCCCAAAGGCAGAAATCCTGGCTTTGCACCACACTGGCAGAAGATGAGGAGTGAGGGTGGAGGCAGACGTCTACACTTTGTACCCATCCCTTCTCTGGCATCCCAGGCGTCTTTACAGAGGCCTGATGTGCTGGGCACTGCGAGGCCCTGGGGACCCGGTGGTGTGAGATGGGCGCAGTGGGAACCCGGAGGAGCTGTAGGACCCAGTAGCCCGGGCATCAGGTGGGCACGGATTCCCATGTACAGGCAAGCGGAGCTGGCAAGGGAAACCAGCTGAGATGTGCGCTGGAAGCTCCCTGCCCTCAGAGGCGGCACGGGGTGGGGAGCAGGGAGGCTGCAGGTGAAGGCAGCTGACATGGGGATCCTAGGAGAGATGGGTACAGGTGAGGGCTGCGGTAGAGGCTGAGCTGATGGCACTCCTCAGGGCAGGCCAGGGAGGGTGAGTCTCCGCAGGGCTGAGGCGGGAAGGTTCCTGGGCCCCCAGAAAGCAGGGGAATCTTCTCAACACCGCAGCAGCCCCACCCTCAGGGACCAGTGGGCCTGCCCGCCAAATCTCCTCCCCTCCATTCAAGGAGACCGGGCCTCTGCGGCCTCTGCGGCTAGCCCTCAGTCCTTCCCGTGGCAGGGGCAGCATCCCTCAGCCTTCCCAGCATCCCTCAGCCTTCCTGACTGCACAGGTCCTGCTGCCCAGAGAAGGAGGGCACCATTTCTGCTTCAGGAACTGAGCCCTGGAAAATCTGCCCGAAAAGCCCCGCTCCAGAGAGGCCAGGCTATTGGTAGGAATGAGGGGATGCTTGGAGGGCAGTGACCTCCTCTCACCGCCTCCCTGTCCTCAGCAAGGGAGCCAACCATCACCGCCCCTCCCCCGCAGCACAGTGTCACTTCCTGGCTCTCACAGGAAGCTGCAGCACCAATGAAACACCCCCCACCCTCCGGGCCTCGGCTGGGCATAGGCCTGTCTTGGCCTAGACGGGTAGGCACCAGACCTCCAAACCCCTCCCGGTCTGGGCCTCAGAGGACGGTGCACTCGCTCCTCTGAGCCCTGAGCCAGCTTCCTCTTCTCCGGCCGCTGTGCATCCTCCCCGGGCAGGCTCCTCCAGGTTCCCAAACTCTCCCCGGCCCCTCCCCGGCCCCTCCGCCCCGCAGAGCCCACCTGCACACGGTGATCAGGTTCCTGCGCTCCACGGCCACGTTGCGGGAAGACGCTTTCTTGGAGGACAGCCCCAGAGCCATGGCGGTCAGGACAAAGCTCGCTTCCATCCAGATGTGCAGCCCCTGCCGCCGCTGCCAGCTGCCCCTCGCCCCGCCCGGCACGCCGGCCTCCGCGCGGGATCACGGCTGGGCCCGCTGCCCGCCGGGGCCCCGCGCCCCCCGCACGGCCATCCCCGGCCCCAGGCTCCCTCCCCCGGCGGCGATGCGGGAGCAAACAAGGCCGGGGAGGGAGCTCTCCGAGGTGCTGAGCCGGCCCGTCACCCCCTCCTCCTGCCGCCGGCCCCCCACCGCGGCCGGTGACGTCACGGCCCTGGGCCCCGCCCCCGGCAGGCCGGGGACCAATCCGCGGAGGATGCAGGGCTTCGTGGGGGAGGGGAGAGGACCAGGACCTCAGGGAGGGGGGGGGGTCCCTGGAAGAGGCAGCGATTGGAGGGAGGAAGAGGGGGTATCTGGCCAGTCCTCCACCCTCATATCCAGAGCCCGGGACCCCTCGTCTCACGGCTCTGAGCTCCAACTCCTCTACTCTCCAGTGTCTGACCTGTGGTCAGTGGTGTCCACCTCAGATTTCACTCTGGTAATGGATGGAGGTCCTCACCTCCTGTGCCCTCACCCAGCACCGCCCTCCCCTTCGGGGCCAGTCTGTGTCCCTCCAGAGAGCGCAGGTGGCCCTGCTCGGCTGGCTCAGGAGGCCAAGGAGCAGCTGGAGGGACGGCTGTCCAGGCGGCCGCGGAGTCTCCTGCTCCCAGGGTGGGGGATGGGAAGTCTCCATCAGCTGTGGGAGCCCAGAGCCTGGAACCTCCGGGGACGGAGTGGAGAGCAGACTGACAGCCAGGGGCCTGGGTTTGTGGGGATTCCCAGCGGCAGAGCTGGTGCCCACAGTAGTCTCAAGGCACCGCTTCCCCTTGCAGTCTTTCCCCCTCACACCACCCTAGGGGCACCTGGCTTCCAGTTAACCTCTTGGCTGCCAGCATTGTTGCATGCTGCCATCAAGCCTCTCTGCAAAGCTGAGGAGGTCCCCGCAAAGCTGAGAGGTCCCCGCAAAGCTGAGGAGGTCCCCGCAAAGCTGAGAGGTCCCCGCAAAGCTGAGAGGTCCCCGCAAAGCTGAGGAGGTCCCCGCAAAGCTGAGAGGTCCCCGCAAAGCTGAGAGGTCCCCGCAAAGCTGAGGAGGTCCCCGCAAAGCTGAGAGGTCCCCGCAAAGCTGAGAGGTCCCCGCAAAGCTGAGAGGTCCCCGCAAAGCTGAGGAGGTCCCCGCAAAGCTGAGAGGTCCCCGCAAAGCTGAGAGGTCCCCGCAAAGCTGGTTGCATCTTTTACAGGAAGGTGGGGACATGGAGGCAGCCTGGCTTCCCCCTGCCCGTTACCCCTCAGTGTTCTCTCACATCCCTCCTCCCACCTGCTTCGTTCCCAATCAGCCTGTTCTTTTTCACCCGCTGAGTCTCCAGCTTCCACAGAAACTTGCTAAGTGGATTAAAGGGGTTCCACCCAACTCCATCTGGCCTCAGGAATGTCCGTCCCGGGGTTCAGCTCATATGTATTCGCCAACTCTACCTAATCACTGGATTTATTCTACTCTGCTAGAGATGATCAGCGTCTCCACATTGATTCAGACATGCACCCACTTCTGAATCTGACCGGCAAGCAGGTGTCCTCTGTTAGCACAAACAGGAGGAGGACAGGAGACATTCCCAACGCTGCTCAGCTTCCTTGGGGCTGGGGAGAAGGTCCTGTCTGCTGGCTCAGACCTGATGTTCGCGCAGCCTCAGCCTCAGCCTCAATTCTGGCTTCTGGGGCCTCAGGCTTGGTCTTTTCTGCCCCTCTTTTGCCTTTTCCCTCTTGCCTCAACTCTAGAAACTCTTCCCAGCATCCTCCTGCCTTCAGACTCATAGCCATTGGCAATGTTGATGTTCTTTTGGTTTTCAATTCAAGATAAATGTTATGCACAACAGAGCATACAAAGCACTAGTGTGCGGTTTAAGGAATATTGACAGCCCGGCCCGCTGTGGCTCGGAGGTTGTGCGGAGGTCTATGAGCCAGGAGGTCATGGTGTAAATCCTGGTCAAGGCACATGCCCAGGTTGTGGGCTCAATTCCCAGTGTGGGGTGTGCAGGAGGCAGCCAATCAATGATCTTCTCTCATCATCAATCTCTCTCTCTCCCCCTTTCTCTCTGAAATAAATAAAAATATTAATAAAATAAAGTGGAGATGCAGTCTCTCCAGTAACAGTAGTCAGTCATTTCTGGCTGATGTTAATACCTCTCCTACTATGTGTACCGGTTAATAATGCTGATTTTTTTCACTAGATGGAGTTACACATATGTTGATATACCATATATGTGATTTGATATGTACAATATTTTGTTGTATTGACAATAAGCTTCAAAACTTCATATGTTAGCCGAAACCGGTTTGGCTCAATGGATAGAGCGTTGGCTTGGGGACTGAAGGGTCCCAGGTTCGATTCCGGTCAAGGGCATGTACCTTGGTTGCAGACATATCCCCAGTAAGGGGTGTGCAAGAGGCAGCTGATCGATGACTCTCTCTCATCGATGTTTCTATCTCTCTCCCTTCCTATCTAAACAAAATCAATAAAATATATTTTAAAAAACTTCATGTTAAATTTTCTGAAGGTGTTAACATCATAGATATTTTTACGCTTAAAAATGTCAATTTTTGTGCCAAAAAAAGAGCATTTGCGGGAAGTTTTAATTCATTATTTTGAAGAAAATTGCTGCTGAAAGTTATCATATACTTTGGGAGGCTTATGGTGAACATGCTCCATCTCAAGATACCTGTAAACGTTGGTTTAAATGCTTTAAAAGTAATGATTTTGATGTGAAAGACAAAGAATGTCCAGGTCAACCGAAAACATTTGAAGACCAACAATTACAAGCATTATTGGGTGAAGATGCATGTCAAACTAAAAAACAACTTGCAGAAAGATTAAACATTGCTCAGCAAACAATTTCCGATTGTTTACAAGCAATGGGAAAGATTTTAAAGGAAGGAAAATGGGTGCCACATCAATTGAATGAAAAACAAATGGAAAACCGAAGTCATCAATAAAATGTTACTTTAATGGCACAAAGAAAAAGTATATATATTTTTGCATCGAATTGTGACTGGTGATGAAAAGTGGATTTATTTTGAGAATCCCAAACACACAAAATCGTGGGTTGATCCAGGTCAACCATGAACATGGACTGCAAGGCCAAATCGCTTCAGAAAGAAGACAGTGCTCTGCGTTTGGTGGGATCAGGAAGGTGTGGTGTATTATGAGCTTCTAAAACCAGGTGAAACTGTTAATACTGATCGCTACCAACAACAAATAATCAATTTGAACCACGGTTTGACTGTAAAACGATCAGAATGAGCCAGAAGACACGGCAAAGTAATTTTGCTTTATGATGACACACAACCACACACTTCAAAACCAGTTAAAGACACGTTAAAAGATCTTGCCTGGGAAGTATTAACCCACCCGCCTTATTCACCAGACCTTGCTCCTTCGGATTACCACTTGTTCCGATCGATGGCACACACACTTTCTGAGCAGCACTTCAAAACTAGGGTCAATCTGCAATTTTAACTGGTATCTGCATTTTTAACTGGTACGAAGAAGTGGAGAATTGGGTCTCTGAATGGTTTGTCTCAAAACAAGAAAAGTTCTATTGGGACAGTATCCACAAATTATCTGAAAGATGGGAGAAATGTGTAGCTAGTGATAGACATTACTTTGAATAAAGCACTTTTGATGTTTCTCTTGAAATTAATGTGTTTTCTTTTATTACAAAAGCTGAATCTTTAACCAGCATCTGCATTATTAACCGGTACTGGTTAAAAAAATGTGGATTGTCCTTTCACCGGTTAAAAATGCAGTTACCAGTTAAAATTGCAGATTGACCCTTTACTGGTTCATAATTAAAACTTCTTGCAAATGCTCTTTTTTTGGCATAAAATTCAACATTTTTAAGTGTAAAAATATCTATGATGTTAACACCTTCAGAACATTTGACATATAAAGTTTTGAAGCTTGTTGTCAATATAATAAAATAGCATACATATCAAATTGCATATATATCAACATATGTGTAACTCCATCTAGTGAAAAAAATCTGCATTATTAACCGGTACACCTAGTAGTTCAGCCACATTTCCTCTAGAGCATTCTGAAAACATAAAGACTAAATTATAAAGTTCACTACCAACAAAAATCCTTATATAAAATAATAAGGGAAAGAAAGGAAGGGAAAATTAATATATAGAGTATATGGTACAAAACAAGCAAGAAAGAAAATACACATAGCTTCTACAATAATTATTTTTGAAACTTGTCAGAAGTTGATATTTATAACTTTCCTCTTTCATTACTCATTTTATTTTCACTTTTCCCTAAAAGGGCACTTCAGTTTGTTTTTAACCAGGCCAGGTGACCAAACCTTCATTCCTTTTTCTTTTCTTTTTTTTTTTAGAGAGAAAGTAGAAAGGAAGGAGGGAGGGAAGGCAGAAGGGAGGGAGAGAGAAACATTGATGTGAGAGAGACACATCAATTGGTTGCCTCCTGCACGCACCCCAACCAGGGCTGGGGATTGAACCTGCCACCTAGGCATGTGCCCTGGATCAGGATCCGAACCAGTGACTTTGCAGTGCATGGGCCAATGCTCCAACCACTGACCCACACCAGCCAGGGACAAACCTTCATTCTTGAGGAATCTAAGTCCTCAGAATTGAATCGCAACCATTTCGTCCTTCGTATTTGAGATCAGCCACCTCAGACAGTAACTTCCTTCTTCATTGTTGGTAGCAGAAGCTGCTATGGAACTGGGCTTCCTAGAGCCAGTGGGTATGACAGGGGCTCAGAATGAGGCCAGGTTACAGAGCTTAGTTATCAGAGTCCAGGTGGACAGAATTACTGTAATGAGCAGAAGGACCCAATGGCAAACTGGGATGTAGTGTGATGGCCAATAGACCATTTAGGCAGGTGGACAACCAATGATGGTACTTCATGATTTCATAGCCAAAAATGAGCAAGAATGAGTTAGCAGAAGGCTGATGTCAACCATTGCAAAGGGAAAATCATGGTCCCTCCTCAACTTTCAGACCCAAAGCACTTTTGGCTGTAGAGCCCATTGATTGAAGGGGAGGCCAGTTTCCTTCAGGAAAAATCTTGCAATGCCACAGACGTTTATATAATAATAATGATCTCACGCATCTCCCAAAGGTGCTCACAGCCATTTTTCAGAGCAACTGCACCCTGAGGAAAGGGGAATCTCAGATCTTTCAAGACTTTGGATACAGGGTCTGAGCTGACTCTGATAACTAGGGGACCAAAGTGCTCTTAAGAACACATATTAGCCAAAACCGGTTTAGCTCAGTGGGTAGAGCGCGGTCTGCGGACTGAAGGGTTCCAGGTTCTATTCCGGTCAAGGGCATGTACCTTGGTTGCAGGCACATCCCCAGTAGGGGGTGTGCAGGAGGCAACTGGTCAATGTTTCTCTCTTATCAGCATTTCTAGCTCTCTATCTCTCTCCCTTCCTCTCTGTAAAAAATCAATAAAATATATTATTTTAAAAAATCAATTATATATATATATTTAAATATATATATATATTTTATTGATTTTTCACAGAGAGGAAGGGAGAGAGATAGAGAGCTAGAAATGTCGATGAGAGAGAAACATCGACCAGCTGCCTTCTGCACCCCCCCCACTGGGGATGTGCCGCAACCAATGTACATGCCCCTGACCGGAATCGAACCTGGGACCCTTCAGTCCGCAGACCAACGCTCTACCACTGAGTCAAACCGGCTTCGGCATTTTTTTTTTTTTAAAGAACAGATATCAGAGCCCTAGACAGGTAGCTCTCAATTGATTATGTCATTCCTATGCGCCAAGGAAGCAGGTTTGATCCTCAGTCGGGGCACCTACAAGAATCAACCAATGAATGCATAAATCAGTGGAACAACAAATCGACATTTCTATCTACCTCTCAAACCAACTTTAGAAAAGAGCACATACTGTATTAGAATAGGACGTACACAGGCCAGGCGATAAGAGGAGACCTGGCCAAGTTCATCCCACAGTGGGTGTGAGAGGTCCTCTTATTCGCCTGGCGATTACTTCCCTGGTCCCCGAATCCCTAACGGGAATGGAGTCTAGGACTTAACAGCTGCAGAAGTTAAGTGGAAACGGCCCCCTCGCCTTGCCTAGATAGGACATCAGAAGGAATACCCATTCTTGGCAGCATGATAGTGATTATAGACCACAAAGGATGCAGGAGTGGCGGTCCCTGTTATGTCCCCATTTAACTCATCAGTCTGGCCCTCGACAGCAATCAGATGATGGTGGACATAACAAAGTGACAGCCCCAGGTTGTCCCAATGTAACTGCTGTGCCAGACGATGTGAGTTTTCCTAAGACAGACCTATGTGCCCCTGACATTTGGTGACGAAAAAAGAATCTTACAGAAGCACACTTCCATCTCCTCGCTCTCTGACTTTGCCTACTGTTGTTATGTAAACATTGTATTTTAGTTGGCATTTCCATGTTTGTTAATGAATGAGTATTTTTCTCACATGCTTATTAGTCATTTGGGTTTTCTCTAGTATGAAGTTCCTTTTCAAAGCATTTTGCTCATTTTTCTCTTGGACTATTTTTAACTGCTTTGTATCTTTTGTCACTTATATGCACTACGAATATCTCCTTGCATTCTGTGACTTGCCATTTGGTTCTGTTTATTGTATCTTTTCATGAACAAAAATTCTCAATTTTAATATAATAAAATGTATCATTTTTAAAAATCTCCTTTTAAGAAATCTTTTCTAGCTGGAACCGGTTTGGCTCAGTGGATAGAGCGTCGGTCTGAGGACTGAAAGGTCCCAGGTTTGATTCCGGTCAAGGGCATGTACATTGGTTGCGGGCACAACCCTGGTAGGGGGTGCGCAGGAGGCAGCTGGTCGATGTTTCTCTCTCATTGATGTTTCTAGCTCTCTATCCTTCTCCCTTCCTCTCTGTAAAAAATTAATAAGATAGATATTAAAAAAAAAGAAAAGAAAAGAAATTTTTTCTAGCCCTAACCGGTTGGTCTCAGTGGATAGAGCATGGACTTGTGTACTCAAGGGTCCCAGGTTGGATTCCGGTCAAGGGCATGTACCTTGGTTGCGGGCACATCCCCAGTAGGAGGTGTGCAGGAGGCAGCTGATAGATGTTTCTTTCTTATCGATATTTCTAACTCTCCCTTTCTCTTCCTCTCTGTAAAAAATCAATAAAATATATGAAAAAAACCTTTATAATGTCTTGGTGACTGGTAAGGCAAGTCCTTCCATTTTATATTTTTCAAGAGTGTCTTGTTTTTTCTTGGTCCCTTGCATTTCTATAATAATGTTAAAATTAACTTTACAAGTGCAACAAAACCAAATTAACCTTAGTAGGATTTATATTGGAATTATGACTGCACTGAATTTAGAGTTCAATTTGGATGGAATTGACATCTTTATAATCCTGAGTCTTCCAATCAGTCATAACAGTACATATACCTCTCTTTTCATTTACCTTGTCTTTAAAATTTATCAAAATTATATTAGTTTCTCCAGAAAAAATCTTATTCATATTTTGTTAGGTTTATCCTAGGTTATTTATATGTTTTGTACGTTTTTAAAAGGTACCTTGTTAAAAATTTATTTTCTAACCATTGCTGATATAGATAAGCAATTGATTGCTTAGTGTGTTAAATATTATATAACATAAAATTTGCCATTTTAACCATTTTTAAGTGTACAATTCAGTGGCATTAATTACATTTACAATGCTGTACGGCCATCACCACTGTTCATTTCCTTCATCACACTGTTACGAACATTTGTGTACACGTATCTGCTTAAATCTATGTTTTCAATTCTTTTGAATTGCTGTGTCACATGAGAATTCCTTGCTTAACATTTTGGGAATATAAAACTGTTTCTACAGTAGCTGAACCACTTTTCATTCTCATCAGTAACGTACAAGTGTTCCAGTTTCTCCACAGCCTCTTTGACACTTGCTATTTTCCGTTGTTTTATAACAGCCATGCTACTACATGCAAGGGGTTTCTCTTTGTGGTTTTGATGTGCAGTTTCCTAATAATGAGCATTCTTAGTGTACTTATTGGCTATTTGTATATCTTCTTTGGAGAAATGTCTATTCAAGTCCTTTGACCATTTTTTAGTTGGATTGTCTTTGTGCAGTTGACTTTTAAGTTGATTTTGCTAATGTATTAAACATTTCTATAAATTGAAACAACTTATCTATAGCTTCTTTTGGATTTTCTTGCTACACAATTAGTTCCTTTGCAAATTACAGACTTGTTTCTTCCTCGCCAAATCAAGCTTCCTTGTCCTTCTTCTGATCTCAGAAGGAAAAACTTCAATATTAAGTATGATGTTTGCTAGAGGTTGTTTTTTTTTTTAATAGATATCCCTTATCAGGTTATAGAAGTTCGCTTCTATTCTTAGTTTGCTCGAAGTGTTAATTATTAACAATGGCAAATTTTATCAGATGCTTTTTCTGTTTTTGAGATCAATAAATAGTTTCTATTTTTTACTCATGTTCATGTGGATGGTTACATGAATCGATTTTTCTAATATTATCAAACTTCATTTCTGGAATAACTCAATTGGATCATGATGTATTTCCCTTTTTATATGTTACTGGTTTCGGTTTGCTAATGTTTTGTTTATTTAGGATTTTAAAATTTATGTTCAAGCCGAAACCGGTTTGGCTCAGTGGATAGAGCATCGGTCTGCGAACTGAAGGGTTCCGGGTTCAATTCCGGTCAAGGGCATGTACATTGGTTGCGGGCACATCCCTGGTAGGGTGTGTGCAGGAAGCGGCTGGTCGATGATTCTCTCTCATCGATGTTTCTGGCTATCTATCCCTCTCCCTTCCTCTCTGTGAAAAATCAATAAAATATATTTTAAAAAGAAAATAAATTAAAATTTATGTTCATGAGCGAGATTGGCAGGAGGCAGCCAATCGATGTCGCACTCTCACATAGATGTTTCTCTCCCTCTCCCTCTCTCAATCAATTTTTTAAATTTCCCGTAAACATTTTCATTCAATGTTTTTGTGGACATATATTTAATTTTCCCTTGGGCAAACATCTACGAATGAACAAATGAGTCATAGCATAAGTATATGCTTAACTTTTTAAGATATATGTGCCTGTTTTCCAAAGTGCTTGTCCCATTTGTTCAATGTACAGATGTGTCAGATTTCCAGGGCTCCATCTCCTTTCCAGCACTTGGAGTTTTCAGTCCTTTTGCATTTTAGCCAGTTGATGAGTATGTGATGATATCTCACCGGGGACTAACAATGTTGACCTTTTTCCTGAGCGTATTAACCACTTGTATAGTTTCTTCTGTAAAGTTGTGTTCATGTCTTTTGGCAAATTTTTTATTGAGTTGATTGTCTTTTTCATCATTTAGTTGCAGGAGTTCTTTATATATTCTAGATACAAGTCTTTTATTCAATAGTAGAGGCCTGTAGCAGGGGGGGGGGGGTCCCTCAGCCCAGCCTGCACTCTCTCCAAACAGGAACCCCTCAGGGGATGTCCAACTGATGGTTTAGGCCCCATCCTCTCACATTCCAGAACAGCTGGCTTCTAACTGCTCTCCTGCCGGCCTGGTCACCCCTCAACTGCCCCCCTGCTGGCCTGGTCACCCCTTAACTGTCCAGAAGGAAGTTGGACATTTAGAAGATGTCCAGTCACCCAGTCTAATTAGCATATTATCCTTTTGTTAGTATAGATCACAAAATAAAACAGTTTTTGGATTGTGTGCAAACTTTTTCTCCCAAACTGTGACTTGTCATAAGAATCAATGTAATAGATTCTGTTGTTTTCCAAAATGCTGGACTTTGTTCTAACAGGCAATTAGTCAGCTTATTCATAATAAACAACTCATTTGAGGTTTATTTTTCTTGGGTGTCAGGGAAGGTCTAAGTTTGCATTTACTCTAAGGCTAAAATAGCCCTACTACTAACATGTTACTTTCCGACGTCTCTACCGAGTGCCTGGGTGTTTTGTTGTTGTTAATCCTCACCTGAGGACAATTTCCCATTGATATTTAGAGGAAGTGAAAGGAAGGGGAGAGGGAAAGAGAGTGATTGGAGAGAGAGAGAGAGAGAGAGAGAGAGAGAGAGAGAGAGAAACATCAATGTGACACATCGATTGGTTGCCTCCCACCTGTGCCCCAACCAGAGTCCGGGGTCAAACCTACAACCCAGGCACGTGCCTCTGACCAGGAATCAAAACCAAAACCCTTTGGAGTGCAGGCAACGCTCTAACCAATGCTCTTAACAAAGACTGTCCATTCTGTGTGGTCAACGCTTGACTAGCCTTCTGTCAGGTCTGGGAATGCGTGAGTTTACAGAACACCACTGACTCAGATGAGTGGAGCTTAGTATGAAACAAGTCACGTGCACGGCTTAGTAGTAAACAAGTCTCAAGGACACTCTGATACATGTTTCTGGAGCTCTTTTTCTACCTGGTGTTCCACTTTGGCCATTGGGAACTGCATGTAATATGTTTCCTCATCTTCTTGCTTTACCTCTTACTATGCACATTCAGCAAACATGTATCGAGCACCTACTCTGTGCCATGTCCTGTGCAAATCGTTTAAGAACTGCATGTAGATGCATGTTTATGGACGACGAGGTTAGTCTATAAGTGGAGGGGAATTAAGAGGAAGAATGAAACTCGAAATTAGAGCTGTGGGATTGGAGCATTAGCATTTGGATATAAGCAAGGAGTGACAGGTTCTGATTTTGGGGTTTTTAAAAAGTTGTCAATTTACAGGGGAGTGAATGGATGGCTCCTTGGTGACTGGCCAGATAAGGTGGGAGTTTTTCGGTCACCCTCGGGTGTATGGCGTGAGCAATGGGCGGACCCAGGTGTCCCTGGCAGAGATAGAGCGCCTTGGAGGACGGCCAAGTTACAAGAGTCTGCAGAGTGGAGAGAGAAGATAGCTCAGAAAAGACAAACTTAGGGGAGCACCAACATGGCCAGACGCGATAGGAGAAAGAAGAGCCAGCCAAGAAGATAGAGAAGAAATCATCAGAGAGTTAGGAGGGGAACTGAGAGCAGACGTTTCTGAGAAGAGAGAGGCTGCATGCGTGAACTCCAGCTGAGGAGCTGGGGAGTGTCCAATAGGTTTGGCAGCTCATACGCTATCAGTGGGAAGGGGAGGTAGGGGGGAAGCCAGGCTGCCTTGAGTAGAGGAGGGAATGAGAGGCGAGAAAGGGGAGAGAGGACTATTCGTTGAGGAATTGAGCTGTGAGGAGAGCAGAGCAATTGCTGTAAGGTTTAGGGAGGATTCGTTATTTTAATAGGGTAGGCTTTGCTCATCAGAGCAGTAGGGGAAGAGCAAGAAGAGGGAGGGAATTTTGGGAAGACTGAAGGAGGAAGAACAGAAGTGTGTGGTGATGGTGGGGGCAGGGTGCTCAAGAGAGGTAGGAGTCACACTGAACAGCCTGGGCCCCCTGGAGGACGGGTGGTGTCACTACAGACAAGTTTACAGGCGTTGGGGAGGAGAGGCTATTTATTAAAATGTTCAGTCCAAGGGCCTTTACTGAAAGAGAAAAATCCTCTCCCACCTGAAGAAGTTGGTTTCATGATGTTTATTAAGCTTCTGAATCTATTGAATAAGTGCTATTCCCTTAAGCAACCAACATCTGTCAAATATTCAACCAAGTAAAAGGGAACCCTTTGGAAATTGGCCAATTAAATTTCTCCAAACTCTTTAAACCTGAACAATGGCAATAGGTAACACTCAATAGTGACTTAGTCGAAACTGGTTTGGCTCAGTGGAGAGAGCGCTCGCCTGCAGACTGAAGGGTCCCGGGTTTGATTCCAGTCAAGGCCATGTCCCTTGGCTGCAGGCACATCCCCAGCAGGAGGCAGCTGATGGAAGTTTCTAACTCTATCCCTCTCCCTTCTTCTCTGTAAAAAAATCAATAGAATATTTGAAAAAAAATTAGAATATTTGGGGGGAAAAATAGTGATTTACTCTTTGCCGAGCACTAAAAGCATTACTTCACTTACCCTCACAACAGCCCCCAGAGGAAGCTACTATTGTGTGTGTGTGTGTTTTTTAATGTGTTTTTATTGATTTTCAAAGAGAAAAAAGGAGAGGGAGAGAGAGAGAGGCAGAAACATCAATGATGATCCCACAACCCAGACGGGAATCGAACCTTGACCTCCTGGTTCATAAGTCGCCTCGCACCCACTGAGCCACACCGGCTGGCAGGAAGCTGCTGTTATTAGCGCCTGGTTCCCATTTCACCCCGAGGAGCCCGCGCCCAGGCGGGAAGCGCCTTGCCCACAGTCACACTCAGCCACCTGAGCCATGGAGACTCTACCACATACACACGGCCACGAAGACATGGCTGCTTTTTGGGACACTGTAAACACCTCAAGCAACTGGCAAACACACACAAGTAAAATTATTTCCCAATGTATCATGTCTGGTTATTAGGCAAATTGGAGCTTCTTTACAATGAGGAGAGCGAACGTAAAGCCACCATGTAGAAGTATCTCTCGTGTCCTCACTATTAAAAAAATAAAATATATATATATATATATATATATATATATATATATATATATATATATATAAAACCAAAACCGGTTTGGCTCAGTGGATAGAGCGTCGGCCTACGGACTGAGGGGTTCCAGGTTCGATTCCGGTCAGGGGCATGTACATTGGTTGCAGGCACATCCCCGGTGGGGGGTGTACAGGAGGCGGCTGGTTGATGTTTCTCTCTCATCAATGTTTCTGGCTCTCTGTCCCTCTCCCTTCCTCTCCATAAAAAAAAATCAATAAAATATATTTAAAAATTAAAAATTAAAAAAATATATATATTCTTACTGATTTCAGAGAGGAAGGGAGAGGGAGAGAGAGAAACACCAATGATGAGAGAGAATCATTGATTGGCTGCCTCCTGCACACCCCACACTGGAGGCCGCCCCATACTGGAGATGGAGCCGGCAACCCGGGCATGTACCCTAGACCGGAATTGAACCTGGGACCCTTCAGTCCAGAGGCTGACGCTCTAGCCACTGAGCCAAACCGGCCAGGGCAAGGATGTCTAGGTTCTCAGGCAGAGGCCTGCCCGAGGTCAGAAGCATCTGTGAGGCTGTGCCTCCTGCTGTGCCTCCTGCTGCTTTTCGCACCAGCCTAAGCGCAGGTGTGCCCGTTATCCTTCTCTTCCCGACGCTCAGACAGGACAGGAGCCCCGCCCCGGGCGTCTTTGAGAGGCTTGGCGACCCCAGGACGCGGAAGCCGCTCTCACCCCGGAACCGTAACTCCTGGGAGCGGAGCTGTTTCTCTTTGGAGTGAGTGCGCTCCTTTCCCAAAGCGCCACAGTGGATCCCGCCGCAGAGGCCCGGGCGGGCGGCAGGGGACACGCCCGTGGAGAGGGCAGGCAAGCTTTGGGGGTTCGCTGGGCCGATGAGGCAGAGGGAGGAGGGTGCCTCTGTGTGACAGGTCCTGGCAATCCTTCTTGGCATCCGCCCTCCTGAGCTTTCCATCCAGGATGGAGGAGGGACGGCGGGATCCACCAGGCTGCCGGCTCCATCCTTCACGGACACGCCTGCCACAGCACGTGGAGTGCGTCTGTGTACCTTCTGGCTAAGTCACGGGAGAGAGTCCCTGCTCACTCGGGGGTTTGCTGGCCAGCGTGATGGAGACGTGGTGCACGGGAGGCCCCGGGGGCCGTGGGCTGCCTTCCCCTGCACAGCCCAGAGTCCTGGGAGGCTCCAGCCGCTCAGCCTGGGCTTCAGGCTCTGTCTCCCCAGCCACCGAGCACAGCGCCTGCCTGGCCCCTTCGCAGGTGCAGAATAAACGCTGTGGGCATGCTGGGATGAATAAGTGAACGAACGCCCCCATCCTCCCAAAGCTGAGCCTTAGGAAACCCCGTTCCCTCCAGTTACCCCGAAGATAGCCGACACAGTGTGTTTTTCTGCAAAGTGAGATGGGTTACCCTGGTCTCCTCCCGCATCTCCCAGCTGACAGCGCTGGAACCCGAGATAGGGGCCCGGGCCCTGCAGGACCACTCCCTCCTCTCCACCCACCCCGCCCCGGCCCCTCGGCACCAGCTGAAAGGAGCCAGTCCCGGGCAGAGCCGAGGCTCTGGGTCCTGATTGGCTGCCCCGGGCCTGTTCAAAAGGAAACAAGGAGTGGCAGAGAGGGGAGCCGGGCTGGCCCCCCCCCCCCCACCGGCTTTTGGAGAGACCGGGAGCCACTGGCTGAGTCAGCCGGAGTCTGGTTGGCCTCCCCCTGGGGTGCCTCTGGGAGGGACAGAGGTCTCCTC
The DNA here is from genome assembly GCA_036971965.1 of Nyctalus aviator. Lineage (NCBI taxonomy): Eukaryota > Metazoa > Chordata > Mammalia > Chiroptera > Vespertilionidae > Nyctalus > Nyctalus aviator. Next base: position 34,530,893 of record CM072937.1, on the reverse strand, counting down.
AGACCTCACCTTTCCTGCTGGGAGGGGGTGTGAGCAGCTCAAGGCCCCCCATTGGGACAGTCCACAAAGGAGGGGAAGCTCAGGGGTTTGGGC